>MU839413.1:0-360437 GCA_030685255.1 Podospora conica | reverse complement strand
CGGCCCCCCCCCCCCCCCCCCCCCGCGAAGACGGACTCTGCACCTCCACGTGGTGCCGCCTGGGAACCTGACTATGTCAGAGCCAGCGCAGAGACGCAGCGGCAGATGCGAGGTGGGGGTAAATATGGAGGGGCTGAGTTTTGCAGGTCGACGGTTGCTGTCAGGGCAGGAGTTGATGTAGAGAGCCATTAGGGCCAGGCAGTGCCGGATGTCCCCCATAAAAGGAAAGTTCCTCTCCCTATCGATCTTTACCGTTTTCTTTTCTAAGGCTTTTCTCTACTGTTTTCTATTTCAGACGACGGTCATACGTGCGCCGAATTCACCTCGTTATATCTTCATGCCTTTATCCTTGCACCATTGCTTCTCTCGACACGTGCAGCAATGGTGCAAGGATAAAGGCATGAAGATTGATGAGGAGAGAGGAGAAGCCTCTCTCGGCCTCCGTGGGAGACTCCGACGGGGGTGGACCTCATGGGTTATCTATCTGCCTATGTACCTGGTGAAGCATGATGCTTCTGTTTTGGCGCCGGGGCTCGAGGAATGCTCAGTCGCAGTCAGTGAACTGGAACCGCCGCCGCCGGATGCCGGAGTCCCCCATCCCCGCCCGTTAATTCGCGGTGGATCCGGGGGCTGGAGTATGGACCAGTGACGGGTGCCGCCGCAGGAACGCATCCCGCCCGCCGACCTTTCCGGTCTCAAACAAATTCGGGTCCAAGCCATGTGTGATGGCACCCGCCAGGCCTGTAAAGGGATCGAACGAGTTTCCATCTGGGCCGAGCTCCAGGCTGTGGGCAATGAGCGAGACGGTGTTGGGGTGCATGAACGTCAGGCCTGACACGCCGTATAGACACTCATCGCCGCGCTCGTACGCGCCAGGGATCTTGTACATGTCGCGGTATGTCAGCAGGATGCATTGCTCGGCGGACTTGTCGATGCACGTCTGGCGAGCCCGAGCAAAGTCGAGCAGTGCCGCGGGATCCAATCGCACCATCAGGTTGCTGCCGACATCCCAGCCGTCGATGATGGCCGTGTCCCAAAAATCGGGGTCGTCGTCGTGGTCCGTGATGGGCACGCATACCAGACGCGCGATGTGGGCGAGGGTCCATTGGTGGGTCACAGCCTGCAACGCCAGCGCGTAGTTTGGCAGGTGGTGTCTTTTCGCCCTCTCTTCGGGCGTGGGCATCTGGAACCCGACCCCCTGGGTCTTTGCGAAGACCCCGATCCTCTCGACAAAGGGGCCAAGTCGGAATGAGTCAATGGTATTCCATCCGGGAATGCCGTCGTACTTGGGCGACCTCCTGTACTCCAAGGCCAGGTGCCACGTGTACAGGTCGCCGTGCACGCGGGCACGGATATTGACATCCATGCCGGTCTCGTCGATGTATGTGTCGAGTGTGGCCAGCGGAGAGGCGGGCGTTCGCTTGGGGACGACAGTGCCGACCGCGCTGGAGCCGGGACGCGCGAGAATTGGGGGCGCATACTTGTCCAGGACGCCAAGGCCTATCATGATGGAGGCTCCCATGTCTGTGTAGCGCACGTCGGTGTCCTTGTCCCTGGTGTACTTGTGGATCGCCAGGCACGCGGTCCAGCTCAGCCCGGTGGCCAGCATCCACTCGACCACGGCCGTGCCGTCCGCAGTCAGCTCGTTGTTGGGGAACTCGGGTGGCATGGGGAGGTCGTGCAAGTTCTGGAGCCCCATCTCCATAGCGGCGGCGACTGTGATCTCCATCTTCGGGTAGAGGTGGAGGGGGTCGTTCTCGTTCACATCCGAAAGCCGCATGGTCAGCTTGGGAAGCGGTTTGCCAGCGTGCATGGCCTTGAGGTAATACTCGATGCAGTCGCCGTCGATCCAGGCGGGCGGAGCTGTGTGCTTTCGGACAGTGTCGGCGGAGAAGCCGTGGTGGACGCGCGCCCCGTGGGCGTCGGCGTGCGACTCGAGGAAGGCGATGCGGTCCGCCGGAAGGAGCCGCATCTCAAGGCATGGCTGGGACACATAGTGGTCGAACACGATGTCCTCGTTCATGCTTGGGCAAAAGACGTCGCCGACGCCAAAGTAGGTGCGGGCGCCAAAGTGCGGCCTCATGAGGATGACGAGGTGGCCGTTCTTCTTGGGCAACGCGACACGCTGGACACTATCGACGCTCTCGGGGACGCGGGGATCGACAAACAGGACTTCGCGCATATGGGCTCGTAGCTTGACGCTGAGGGTCGCCACACTGTTCAGGGTCGGGCAGAAGACGAGGATGCGACGAGGTGCCTCCGCCTTGTCCTGCAACATGCTGTCGACCGATTCCTTGACCCAGTTGCAGTATTCAGGCACGCCGAGCCCATCGTCTCGGTAGATGATCCGAGGCTGCGGCGTGTCGACGTCGACCCGGAGCGTGTCCACCCGCACTTGTGCATGCGGCCTGGCGGCGAGCCGGTCGTAGAAGAACGTCTTGGGGAAGGCTGTCATGTAGACCCAGGTTATACGGGACGCACCCGCCATGGTGCCGGCCAGGTAGTTCCTGTTGAGCACGACAATCTGCTGGTCGATGGACCAAGAGTGGGCATCGTCCATCACTGCATGAGTGGCCCATTGTAAGATGATGTTGGCAAAGGCGGCCGAGTAGAGGAGTGACCCGTATGTGGTGTCTGCTACCGTCAGTGCCGATTCCCGCTCCGGGGGCGGAAGAGTACTCACAAATGATCCCGGCCTTGTCATAGTCGCCCAAGTTGACGTTTGGCTTGGTCGGGTCGATGACGCGGATGTCTGGCATGGGCTCTGACTTCCAGATCGCAAGTCTCTTGGCTGCTGCGACGGCGCTGGTGGCCGCGGCAAAGTCTTGATGGAGGCACAGCACGTGGCTGCTGTCTCCCCCCGCAATGTACAGGGCTGTCGGGATGCACGAGCTGCTGCCAATTCCCGGCTTTGCCGAGATGGCGTACATGCCCGAAGCCACATGGTCGCCCAGGAGCGGTGCCAGAGCCACCTGCGCGAGCTTGACGGGGATGAGCTCGTCAAGGCGTTCTTCTTTCGAGCGAACGGGCTCGATGTTGCTGTTGATGTTGCTGTTGGTAGCGGTGCCTTGGACCAGTAGGTCCTCGGCCTGGTTGTTTTCTGTCGCGGACTCTGCCATGTTGGTGGTTGGTGTTGGTGGTTGGGGGAGGTGGAGGGACGGAGGGCAGAGATTTTGGGCGGCATTCGTGCAAGGGAGGAGAATCCGGGCTTGCCCGCCCGTTTGCATCAAGCGCGGTGAACATTTTTTTCCACATGGCATATCACATCGCTGGCAGAAAAAGAAGCACTACGTCCTCAGCGCGTGGAGTTATTTTCTCATACTCTCATGGCGACCGCCCTGCGCCAACGGGCGCCGTCGGGTGGCTTGGATATGGACTATTTCCTCCTGGACGCACCCAGTAACGAGCGGGCATCCGAAGCGGCGTGGCAGCCGCTAGTCAGGCTCTACGATGAGCTGCAGCGAAGACCCGTCAACTGCTTGCAGTGGTATCTCTTCAACCAGGCCCGACCGGGTGTCTTGAAGACACCATTTCTCAGCTCCGATTCCTCAGCCCGCACATAGTCTGAGTGAGCTCGGCGCTGGGTGAACAACGCGCCCTGTCAAGGGCATGAGTCTGACATGATGACAGCGAAGGCAAATCCCTCCAGCCCTCCCAAATAAGCAAGGGCACTGCTAATCTCCCCAACAGAAGCAGCGGTACTGCTCGGGTCCCCAGCGCATGCATGCCCAGCTTCAGCAACAGGCTGACCCTCCCGAGCGGATCACCAAAACGGAGGAAGAGGCCGCCGGCTCCCAACAGCCTGCGTAGCCTCCAACGAGCCTGGATCCACGTCCATCGGGCAGCTCCATCGGCCCCGCGGGACGCGACATCGAAGGTCGCTAATGCACCCACAGCACCGACGTCGAGACCCAGTTCACCGATTCATCGTTTGTCGCCTCGGGCACGATGGTGCCGGATGGCAAGGACGACCTCAGACCTGTTCTGCATTGAGGCTGGTCATAGGATGGAGGAAAACACACTCACAGTCAGAAGAAACCCTGAGACGAAATTTGTAGTAGTAGTAGGTAGTCAATAAATTCAGTACGAGTACCGTATTTCACGGGGCTTTTAGCCACACCGGGCCCCTGGCCACGCCACAACCCCTTTTAGAATAGCCTTATGCAACCCCATGCAAATACATCACGAGATGCGCAACCCCAGCGAAATTTGAATTTTCTCCCAACTACGTTTGCTTTTCGACTTCATTTTTTCAACTGTTTCCATCTCCGCTATCTTTTCTATCATCACGACTTTTTTTAGCATTAAATTCTATCGCGAAAAGCCTCTAAAACGCTATCTGTAAGTAAGGTGTTACATAGTTAACTTATACGCCTATATCTATATACCTATATACTATCTATACTATCTATATGTCTCCGACAGGCGCGGTACGGCCGAAATACTACCATTTTACTACTTTAGTTTACTTTAGGGTCCCCTTTTACGTTTATCTACCCCTATAGAGTACTACAGATACAGCTAGATAGCTAGACTTATACGATAATAGGCTTAAATAAGCGTACCGTTCCGACCGACTAATTCGAGCTAAGCCCCCCCCCCTACGAGCGATCCCTATTACGAGCCGAGCCCTTATACGAGCCCCCACGCCCTTATACGAGCCCCTGTACCCTTATACGAGCCCTAGCCCCTCGCCGGAGCTACGGCGCGGCGTTATAGCCCCCCGTAGGAAGCTTCCCCCTCTCTAGGCGCCGCTAATACCTAGAGTCCGTAGGGTTCGTAAGAGGCTAACGAAAGGCGAGAGGCTATAGTCTCGGCGCCTAGAGGCCTTACGAGAGGAACGTCTTACCCTAGCAATTACCGCCGTTAAGTCTGGGACTACTACTAGTTTAAGGTAAGCCTTACAGCTATACGGTCTATGTAAAGCGACGCTATAGAATAGGATAAAGGAGGCCCCCTTTCGTAGTAAGGGTAGCGCTTATCTTTAACGCCTTAGTCCGGTAGATAAGGAAGCCTTAATAGCTAGTATCTATTAACTTAACGTCTAGGGGTTCGCTATAAGTATTACTAATATACGAAAGATAGCTACGAGGTTACTCGAGGCTAAGGGTAATATAAAGCCTTTAGGGTATAACTAGTACCTTAAATTCCTCGAGAGGTACTCCGAGATCTATACGCGCCGAGCGCGGACGTTAAAGTAAGCTAGAAAAGATGCCGAAATAGACGAGAGCTTTCTTAAGGCCTAGTTTAACCTTATCGCTATTATACGCCTTAAGTACGATATCCTCCTCGAAGACGAATATAATATAGATAAAAAGGGGGTATTAAAGGGGATTAGCTAAGCTATTAAAGTTCTTATTTCTGTACGGAATAAGGAGGCTACTATAATCTACCCCGGTAACCGAGAAAACGTCTTTATTATCGAGTATATTTTAGCTGTTAGTTACTCCCCCCCCCCCTTCGTTATCTTTTAGGGGGTAGCTCTCTAATATACCTAGACCTCGCCGGAAATTAACCCCGAGATCCGGCTCCGAGTATCTCTAAACGGTTAGATAAACTATAAGATCGCTTTAGAGTAGTTACAGTACTTTAAGGCTTATACTCGCTACTGTACTCTTAGAGAGTATCGGCTACTTATTATAGACGGCTACTTAAGTTATATCTCCGTAGAATTCGTTTAGTTCTGTAACGATTACAAGATTATACCTCTTTACCTCCCCCCCTACGCTACCTATCTACTTTAGCCCTTAGATTTAGTCTATTTTACCGTACTCTAGCGTATATATAAGACCGCTGTAACTTATTATTCTCTCTTTAACGCCGTAAGAGTCGATAACCTTTAGTTTCTTTAAACCTACTAGGAGGTACAATCTTATATTACTAAGTACGGTCCGGCTATTTAAAGGGCGGCTAGTTTATACCCTTTTAACCCCGATAAGGTCTTGGACCGGCTTAAGCATACTAAGTAGTAACTATCTCGCCTAGACCGTAAGGTTGGTAGCCTTTTCCCTTATACTACTAGAGCTACCCCTAAGGATATTATCCTCGAAGAGACGTTCTTTTTAAGGGAGCTAATAGTATTAACTAAGGAGGATAAGTCTTATAAAGAGACTAGCCTTAAGGATTAGATTACCTACCGTACTTTTACTACCTAGATATCTCGCCTTACGACCGACTTACTTAGTAATATTAAGACTCCCTACCGGCGCCGGAAAGTCGATATCCTCCGGACAACCTACCTTAGTTAACTAGCTACTAACGTTACGCTTTCTACTATTAATAAGGCCTTAGTTACTAAGGTAGTTAAAGCTAGAAGGAAGAAGATCGTTAAAGGTAATTATAGTAGAGCTAGGGAGCTTATAGTTAGTACCTGTAAGGAGCTTAAGGCCTAGAAAGAAGTAAAGGCGGACGAGGAAGAGCGAGTAAGAAAGGCTAAGTAGTTAGTACGAGATATAAACCGCTAGCGGAGGGAAATAGTTAATCTCGTAGTAGCTTAGGATATAAAGCTTTTTAAGGCTATAATAGCTAAAATACTAAGGGCGCCGAGGGCTAGAAAAGTAGTAAAGACGCCGACGCCGACGACGCCGGTACTAAAACGCGTACTAGTAAGAAAGAAGGGCCGGAAGGGGGGGGCGGAGCCGGAGCCGGAGCCGGAGCCGGAGCCCGTAGCCCCTAAGGCGGTACCGTAGACGCCGCCGTCGCTAATATATAGACGGTTATTTTAGAGGGTCGAGCCGGTATAAGAAGAGGTCTAGCCGGTAGTACCCCCGTATATATATACGCGGAGGCCGGTACGGAAGTAACGTTTATTTCGGGGTTTATTTTAGGGGCGGCGCCGGTATAGGGTAGTTAAGGAAGGGCCTCGCCCTTTTCTCCCCCCCCCTTATAGGGTTCGTATCTAGTATAAGCGGACTATACTTAAGGAGATACCTATAGAGTTTAGTCTCTTTAATACCTAAATAGCCTTACTTTTCCTTTATCTATTTAGTCTTTTCCTACCCCTAAGTCCTATCCCCTTTCCTACTCCTATCTTTCCTTTTTAATACTATTACTACTAGTAATAACAGTACTAGATTAATTAGCCCTAGCTTTACTTTATACTTAAGCTAAGGCCTTTCCTTCTTACTAGGTCCTGTATATACTTAACCGACTATTAAGACCTTACTATCTTTTACCTAGATCTAATACTATATATATAACGGCCTTCCTATCTTTAACTACTTATTTAACGACTCTACGGCTATACTTACGAACCTAACTAAAATAGGTACTATTACGAGTAAGAGATAGTCTAAGGGGAACCTCTAGCGAAGAGGGGAAGCGGGGGATAATACGGTATTTTTTAAAGGCGGTAAAGTAGCGCTCCGAATCGGGGAAGTTAGCCGTAATAACTACGTCTGTATAAGCTAAAACACTAAGAAAAGTATTACGAGATATCTTACAGACGACGTTAATCTCGCCGAGGAACTGCTTAGGTATGGTGGTGGTAGTGATGTTCAGAAATGCGTAATAGGTGTAAAATTTGGTAGGGGGGCTATTTTGTGACATTCGCTTAAAAGGGGCACGGCCGTAGGGGGCAGGGGGCGCGTCTGATCTGGCCAATTACCCGGTGTGGCCAAGAGCCCCGTGAAATACGGTAGCAGTCCAGTCGCCCTCGTGAGTGTCCGGACACATTAAACGCCAAGGCCCGAGCCTGCAAATCCAAATAAATCAGAGGGAAACTAAAGCCTGCTAAATCAAGTGTCTCCCTCTCATCCCCGTCCCTGATTCCTCACCCGGTGTGATTCCTCGTCCAGCTGTTTGCGTGGTTGCCAGAGCTTTTGTGGGGGCAACCAGGCGGACAGCCAATCACGCTTACTGCAGCAGCCCCACCGGTTGAAAAGGGGTGGTAAATATTGCCGTTGGTAAGCCAACGGTCACAGTCGGCACCAGCGTGGCCCACAAACAAAACATAGCAAATAGGCACTATCACATGTCAGCATTATTACGTGACAGTACGTCTCTGCGCTGGCTCTGACTTGCGTCAGGTTCCCAGCCGGCACCGCGTGGAGGTGCAGAGTCCGATTTCGCCGGCCGACGCTGCTTGGACAGCGCCCCCGTCTTGCGACGGGAATGTGAAGTGAAGAAGGTTTGTGTGAAATGAATCCTGCTCAACACATGAGTGTTCTTGAGGCTTGTGGAGAATGAATGGACCTGCTCAACACGTGGGTGTTCTTGAGGCTTGTGTCAAATGAATGGACCTGCCAGTGCTCAACACATGAGTGTTCTTGAGGCTTGTGGAGAATGCATCCTGCTTAGCACGTACCTGCTCCTCGCGCTGGGCTTCACCCTCGCACGGCAGGACGGAAGCACATGTGTGCTCTTCGCGCTGGGCTTCACCCTAGCACGGAAGCGTGGAGCTGAAGCTCTCTCGCGGCCAGAATCGTCTTTGGATGCCCAAGAGACGGACTGATGTACAACCGGGCGAGTCCCTGCGAGGCACATTAGCGGGGGTGGGGGTTGATGTACTACCGGGTGGTTTCTGAAGTCTTTGAGCGACATGCGTCGTCCTCGGGCTGGTGCCTCATTCCTCATCACTGAGCCGCAAGATGGTCGTCTGGGTTTTCAACCAACTTGCCATCTTCTGTCATCTTCTCACGCAAGTCTTTGAGACGAACGATTGTGCTTCTCTTCCAGCTCTCCATCAGCTCCTTGTTGACCTTTGTGTCAGACAGTTGGATGCGAAGCGCGCGGAGAAGGCCTAGGACAGGTGGGGATTTGGCCCTTACGGCCTGCTTGATCTCATCCAGGGAGGGGGACTCTTGACGAACCCACAGTTCCATTTGAGAGGTGAGATTGTCCAGGATCTCGTTGCTTGTTGTAGAAGTCGTCGGCGGGGGTGTGGTTGACTGGGCCTTGGTGGAAGGGACTGGGAGGGGCTCAGATGTTGCACCATTGTCGTCCTTGAGGAACTGACTAAGCTGGGCTGTGGGCGTCTCGATGGGGGCCTCGCCATCCGAGCGCCTGATGACTTTGATGTACTTCTTCCACTCACCCTTGCGCCACTTTGTAAACAGCGACTTGGCCTCGGCAAGGGTGCGGGCTTGGCGGGAGCGGGGGAGTCTCATGTACCCGCGCAGGTGGACGGCGACTGCAATGGCTTTTCTGGCCTCGTGCATGTCGACGAGCCAAGTGTTGAGCCAGCCGTATGCCTCAATAATCTGCTCCTCCAGTTTCGGGCAGTCTTCCAGAGAGTCAATGCCGGCATACAAGTTCTGGGCATATCTTGAAAGCTCCAGGCGGAGCGTGTGTGTCTCCTTGCAACTTTGAAGGCCCAGGTGGCTGAAGCAGCGTTGAAGTTCGGTCTTGTCCGCCGGGGTCCAGACTTCCCTCTGGAGATTGACTGCCCTGGGGAGTGGGATGGACCACGGCGGCATGGGCACGCATTTCTCGTGCGTGGTGGTGACGATGGGGACAGTAAACGAGCCCCGGAAGAGCTTGTTGAGTTGCGTCGTCAGCGGATGCTCGTCGTCATCCACGGGGTGGACTGATGGCACCGGTGCCGGTGCCAGTGCCGGTGCGCATGTAGCGAAGCCGTGCTGTGTCGGCGTAGGCCTATTGAGGGTGGCCGTGGAGCATGTCATTGACCTGGCCAGGTCTTCGAGCATGCCGAGATGGTCGGCGTCGGGGTTGTTGTGAAACAAATACGCGACATCATCATCCATGCCAGGATGGGGCTCTGGCTTCTCGTCTGCATACTTCCACGTTTTGCCGCCTACGGAGTGCGTGTTAGCTTGGACTGAATGCCGCGGGTGGTGGTTTACATGCCCCGGATGTATTTGTAGAACTTTGTGGTGGCAATGAAGGCCACATGGCTGAAACTGGCCGTGTGGCCATCGTTGGCGAGCTGGTCGAGGGCTCTCTGGATGGCGTGATTGGCCACCTCGTCCAGTTCTGCGGTCCAACTGTGACGGGTGATGTGCCTGTTGTAGTAAAAGGCGAAGCTGTCGAAATAGAATGTCGCCCATTGGAGATGGGTATCTGTTGGTGCTAGTTGCGTCATGATTGTTGTTGGTTGTTGGTTGTTGGAGGGGAGGAAAACAAATTGGGGAGGAAATTTTCGAGCCTCTTCAAGGGCAAACGCGTTTGCCAGTTTGCCCGTTTGCAGGTAGCAAACCGCGCCGGTGCCTATTGTTGAGTATTGACGATTCAGACCACCTTGGTTGCCCCACTTTGAATCCAGTGGGGACAGGACTCGACGACTGACCGCTATCCCTCATGGCAACTTTCCATCTCAACCTGCGCTCTACCTTCTGAACTCAAGAAAAAGCACCCCCAAACTCACTCATTCTCTGCCCTCCGCCTTCAAACCCATCCCATCACCCATCATCCAAATGGACGCCCACGAGATCGCCGTGGCAGCTGTTGCGGCACGAACGCGGCAATTCCACAGCTCCAAAACCCCCTACCGCGTCTACCACGGTTCCACCAATTCGACGCGTCGGTCGGTTCGCCGGCTGGACAACACGATCGACACCAGCAAGCTGAAAAACATCCTCGACATTGACAGAGCCAAAAAGACAGCCCTCGTTGAGCCCAATGTTCCCATGGACGCGCTCGTTGCCGCGGCACTCGAATACCGCCTGGTGCCACCTGTGGTGATGGAGTTCCCTGGCATCACGGTTGGCGGCGGATTCTCAGGCACGTCGGGCGAAAGCAGCTCCTTCCGCTATGGTGCCTTTGATGCAACAATCAACTGGATCGAAATTGTTTTGCCTGATGGCAACGTGGTGACAGCTTCGAGGACAAACAAACCTGACCTCTTCTGGGGCGCTGCGTCCGCCTTTGGCACCCTTGGTGTCATTACTCTTTTGGAAGTTCGACTCAAGGACGCGCGCAAATACGTGGAACTGACTTACCACCACACGTCGAGTATCAAGGAAGCAACGGCCATGCTGCAGACCGAGACAGATGTCACCACGCCGAACGACTACGTCGATACCATCACCTTCTCCATGGATTCAACCCTCGTGTGCACCGGGCACTTGACCGACGAGGTCCCGCCCAACGTCTCGCCGCAGCGCTTCCTCCGCAGCATCGACCCTTGGTTCTACGTCCACGCCGAGCGGATACAGAAGCGTCTGAGGCGAAACCCGGGAACCACGGCCACCGACTGGATTCCCCTGGAGGACTACCTATTCCGCTACGACCGGGGCGCTTTCTGGACGGCACGCTACGCCTTCCGATACTTCTTGATGCCCTTCAACCGCATCACCAGATTCATCCTCAACCCCTTCATGCACACACGTGTCATGTATCGCGCCATGCACCAGAGCGGCCTTTCAGATTTCTATCTGGTCCAGGATGTTGGCATTCCGTTCGACAAGGTTGAAGAATTCACCATCTGGCTCGACAAAAACCTCGGTCTCTATCCGCTCTGGCTCTGTCCCTTGCGCACACGCCGAACCTCGCCCGATGCTCACCACGGTCTACACTCCGAGTTTGCCGACCCTGACACGCCCGACCTTCTCAACTTTGGCGTGTGGGGCCCCATTGCGTTTGACCGCCGCGAGGCCGTCCGAAAGAACAAGGAGCTCGAACAAAAGGTGCACGAGCTGGGAGGCAAGAAGTGGCTGTATGCGCATGCATACTACACCGAAGAGGAGTTCTGGGCGCACTACGACCGCAAGTCGTACGACGCCCTGCGCGCCAAATACTCTGCCACCTATCTACCGAGTGTGTATGATAAAGTCAAGGTCGACGTTGATGCCGAGGAGGAGGCCATCAACGCCTCGTGGGCTACCTGGTTATTGGCCACCTTCTGGGCCATATGGCCAATGCGGGGACTGTTTGGTGTCTACAAGGCCATTGTCGGAGGCGATTATCTGCTGCAGCGAGCAAGGAGCCAGGCTTTGGACGCGGCGAAGGACAAGAGGGCCTAGATATCACAAGAATCACAGGTTGGGACTTTACACTTTGGCACATGGTATTACAGCGGCGGCCAACAACTACCTCTAAACCCACGTGTATACACTCCGGACGTGAAACTTCCGCCTGCCTCCCGGGGCCGCCATGATTTGGATGCAGTTCACCTTGCATGATTGACACTCCCCCCTCGGCGTCCTGACCAGGCCTTCTGCTGCGTCTGCCTCTTGCGCGACGATCTTGCGGACGCAGAACCACAGCCCACCCTCCTTGGGCTCCTGGTGGGTGTCCATGAACTTGGCCAGGGTCTCTGCGTGACCCGGCCATCCGAGGAGCCAAAACAGGTCTGGCAATGCGCCGACGCCTTCGGTCTGCTCGCTGGGCGGCGGCGGCAGCATGTCGGCGATGACGCCGATGGCAGTGTTCTGAAGCACCGCAAAGCGGGCTTCGTGATCACTCAGGTGACCGGTCTTGGCCTGCTTTGACGGGGGTTGCGACGAGGTGGGCTCGTCATCGGACGCCGGGCGCTTGCGGAGGCCGCTGGGCGGCTGCTGCAGCGCTGCGTCAACCTTCTCGCCCAGGTCTGCCACCAGGGCTGTGTTCGCCCCCCTAGTGACGTCCCCGACCCTCCTGACAGCCTCCTCCAAGGCGTCAGACTTAACGCCCCTGTCGACGAGGTCCTGGCACATGGCCCTGGTGGCCTCGATATCCGCGCCCATCTTGGTGATGGTCGCGCAGAGCTTCTGCCACTCGCCACTGGCGCTCGCTTGCTCGACTCCGTGGCCGTCCGGCTTCGCTGGGGGAGTCCCGGTGTCCATGCTTGCCTGCCCCCTCTGCGGGACCACGATTGCTTGGTGGAGAGACTTGAGCTCTTCTTGTTGGGCTCGGATCGCTGGGACGAGGTTCGTTTCGGGATGGGCGGCGCTGACTGGGGTTTCCCGCTTGGGCCTGGTTCTGAACGTGATCGCGAGGTTTGTCGAGCGCTCGACGAGCTCCAGGAGATAATCGAGCTCGTCGCCGCTGGCGATCTTCTCAAAGAGTGGCGCGACATTGTAGCCGGCACGAGGAGGTGGTCGTTTGTTGGCGTACTTGAACTCGTCGAGCTGCTTCTCTGTGCAGCGTGTCAGCATCCCGAGGGCAGAAACCGTGTCTGTGGTGGAATACTTACGTCTTATCCAGCAGTAGAAGCGTTGGACGAAGCAAAATGCCACCTGGTCGATGGTTGCTGGGCAGCCCGTCTCCTTGAGATCCCGGAGGGTGTCCCTGAGGGTCTGGTTGGCGACTTTGTCAAGGTACTTTGTGTCGAATGTTTTTCTCTCAATCCATGTGTCGTAGGACCGTATGAAGAACTTCATTGCGAAGTCAACATCATCGACAATGCGTGAAGTCATATCCTGGGTTGGTAGTTGTTGCATGTTGGTGTTGGTGGTCATGATTTGATTGTTTTGATGGTTGCGCGGAGGATCCATGGTTGGTGTGGTGGCTTTTGGTGTGAAGAGGAGAGAAAATTTCAGAGGCTGCGAAAAGCTGCCCAGGGATTTTTCTTGTGGGAGGATAAAGGTGGGGTAGTGGTCAAAAACCCCTGAGGACGTAAACAAAATGGGCCTTGGCATCACGGTCGAAGCCTGGGACACAAGGCAAAATCTGAAAATGAAGACAGACCAGACCTAACAGATGGTAGAATCTCTCTCTAGTCCAGCCAATGCTTTCCCTTTACGGATTACTGGCCATTGTCACGATTTGAGACCCTTCCATCTATCCTACTAGTGTGATGATGGCTCCAGGGTGCTGCGTGTTTGATATCCAAGACTGATTCCAGCCCGAATGTCGGTCTTGAGGCGCCAGGAGTGTCAAGGACCACCCGTATCACTGGCCCTCCCTTTGTCTCGAAGCCGTGACGTCATGCGACCTCTGTTTGCAAGGGATGGGGGACGCACGTTTGTCGCAAACATGACATTCGGGTCGGCCTCGTCATGGTAGCACCTCGAGACTCGGGGGTTGAGTCCGAATTTTTGGTTTCCTCCACAACAACAATCACGTTGGGCTCCGATTCAATCCACGGGGGTGGAATTTTGACAAGGTTGAGGGGCTCTCATCTTGGCGAATGTTGAAGAACCCCTGAATGTGGCCCGTGCGACGGGAGGAAAGTAAACACGGCACGGAAATCCGGGGCTTTCACGGCAGCATCAATGTGTCCAGGTTCAGCGGCCAAAATCTGACTACATCTCGGTAGCGCCCAATGCATGCGAATATGTACAGCCGGTGTGAACCTGGCAGACAGGACTCAAGGGCCAACGAGGACTTGGCATCGACAATGAGCCACCATCATGACATGTGAATCGGCGCGTGTGGGTAGGGTCGGCAGAGGGAGTCACACAATGGCTCACCAAAGACAGACAACCCGCGGACAACCCCGATTTTGGCCTGCTTACAGGACTGTCGCTGAAATTCAACCCCCCCCGCTGTTTTCAAAGTGCCATGCTTTTGCAGATGCTTTGATACCAATGTTACCTATCCAGCCCCCATGAGTCCATTCTGTCCAGCCCCATTCTGCCCAGCCCGATGTTGCTGCCACCCAATTTCTTTGCCGGCCTCAATGAATTGATCGGAAACCACGCTGCTGCTCCATGGTCAGATGCCACGCCGAGACGAGAATGATCGCAGGACTTGCTCACCTTTGGCAGAATCACCGTGAACGGGATTCAATCAGCCTTGGGCTTGTCCTTGGACTTGTCTTCCATCATCAACAACAGCTCGAAGCGCGCGAGCAAGTCCTCAGTGTCGTCTTCAGGCCTTTTGTCGGCTTTTTCCATGTAGCAGTAACCGCCCCCCTTGGGCCATTCGAAGGGTTCCAGGGGCGTGAACGGGAAATGTGGCCCGAGAACGCCGGCGACATACCGCTCAAAGGACCACAGCAAGTCCAAACGAGGGGGAATACCGGCCAGGTAAAGGGCATCCGGATCCAGATAGAGAGGGGAACTGGGCAACTTCAACTTGTCGTGAACTTCAAGCTGTCCGGATTTTCTCAGGGGTGGTTCTGGAAAGCAGTCGGACTTGAATTGTTCAACTGAGGACCCTATATAATGTCTGTTAGCGATGATGGCAGGGACAATGACTGGAATCTGGCGATATTACCCGTATTAGAAAGACGCCACGTCTTACACGTGACCATGACGATAAACCTACTGAGGGGCTTCGGCCTGTCGTAGGCCTTGAACCTCCGCAGCATGGCCATGACGGCACTGTTAACCCCCAGGCGGTATTCTTTCTTGTACACTGTTCGGTGTAATTCGCGGTTGTAGAGTGCAACAAATCTCTCCATCCGCTCCCAGACCTCATCGTGGTTGCAGACTGCATCAACCATTTTATGCATCCGGTCGCGGAGCTCCGCATTGCACGCAAGCGAGTTCGGGGCAGCGGGGGGGCGGGGAGGGTCCATGTCGTCGTGGCGTCGGTTTTGTCGTTGGTCGGTGGGTGAAGATGGAGATGGTGTGTGGGTGCAGATAGGGATGATGGCGGCGCGAGTCGACTGGAGGATTTTATACGAAGCTGAGCGTCCTTGCGGAGTGCCTTCCCGGGGAGCTTGGGGGCAGGGGAAGTCCCGATGCTTTGGAGTGATCGACCAGATGTGCACTAACTCCAGTGATGGCAGTCGATTGAAGCAACCGCGAGAGGTCTCCAAGGAGGAGTCGTGGTGTTGAAGAGCAGCCGCGATGGTCACAGCAATCCGGGCCATCTAGCACCACCGAGACCCCAGCAAGTACCACCGGGGCCGTCGGGACTACAAGCAGACCGGCAGGTCCAGTAGGAGGGAGAACCGCGAGCGCGATCGAGGATCTGACAAGGGCGGGGCTCGAGTACCGCAGCGAACACAAAATCAGGCCAGTGGTGGTCCGTGGAGCTTGAGCGTGCATCATGCCGAACGTCTCAGACACGCGCCGCCAATTTGCATGCTGGGCGGGATCCTGACCATTCTAAGCCCAGCGCAACTCTATCTCAGTGTCATTCTCACCGCATAGCAGCCGCCACTTCGGCATCAGACAGAGAATGTTGCCCCCCTTGGCAAACCCAGCGGCCATCTACCCTGTGCCAGTCGAAGCCCATCTCGCATTTGCCTAACTGCTTGATTGCTTCCTGTACGGATCGGTTTTGGTCCTGATCATCCTTTTCATTCTTGTCTCGCTTCTCCATCTGCTTCTCGGTTGATTTTGTTGTTGCGGCTTGCTGAGCGATCTTCTTGTCAAGCTTCTTGGACCCCTCTTCTGACGCGGGCGGCGAAGCCTCCTTTGCTGCGCTCTGAAGCTGCTGAGTAGCATGCACCACCCTCTTGGGTTCCGAAACCGTCTCGCTCGTAGCTTGTGTGGGGTTATCATCTGGAGGGCCTGGCTGTGGTGCGGGATCAGGGGTTCGAGGCTCGGCGACGGTCCCCGAAGGCTCGGAAACCTTCCTTATTGCGGCACCGGTGTTTCGGACGTCGTGGAACAGAACCCTGAGGCATGACATGGCAATGTCTTCCGTGAGCTTCCAGGCGTGCTTTCGGGCGGGATCTCTCGAGGCGGCCAGAAAGTGCTCGGCGTCCGCTTTTTGGATCATGCGAGTCTTGATGAACTTGACGAGCGGTGCGTTCCCCCAACCCTCAAACATGGAAATGATCGAGATTGCCTTTTCAAAGCGTTCCGTGGCAGCCTGGGATGTGAAAAAGGGCGTTTTCGCCGCGGGCTCGAGTTCCTTGATTTGCTTGTCGAGTATCTTCAGGCAGTCCCGAGGTGAGAGGTCTTCAAATGTGATTTGATCCGGGAACAGGCTACCAAGCTCGTGATGCTCGGCCAGTAGGCCTTCGACAGCGTCCGAGGGCCCTGTTAGCACGACTGCCATTCTTCCAGAGAAGGCGCGAATAAACGACGTGATTTCGTCGAGCGCTTCGTTTGAGTAGCCACCTCTAGCAAGCCGGTGGATATCGCGGATGATGAGAACCCTGCCGAAGCCCTGCTCAAGTTGCATCCGAGTTCTGGGCCTGGTCTGTCCCACGTGCTGCCCGATGAAGTTGACTGCTTCGCAAAGCACAGCTCGGTTTGTTGGAAGCAGTCCGATGTCTCGGTAAAGCTTTCCCATGTACTGAGCCAGTGTAGTCTTTCCCGTGCCTGATGCCTGTCAGCGTCTGCAAGCAAAACTTCAACAATGAAACGCCACTCACCCACAGGACCCTTGAACACAAAGGTTCGCGGCACATGACGGTTCAAGTCTCGATTCAAAGAGCTCTGGAAGTATCTCTCCAGTTGCTGGATGACTGGCTCCGATATCCTATCCGTGAGGTCAGACCGGATGTTGACCAAGTTTCCCATTGCCGCCGTCTGTGGCCGTAGCCAGGGATCAAAGTCTTGGGCTTCAAGGCGAGTCTCAGAGTCTTCCCCGTCTTCACCCTGGACTCCTCTGGCCATGTGTCGCTCTTGATTTCGTAGGACCGCTTCGGAGACCAAGAGCTTGACCTCTCTGGCATTGCTGAAGTTTCGGTTGTACTTGAGGAGAGACAGCATGTCTGCTGCAGCTTTCAGAGAATCTGGATCATAGTCGATATTGCGGGCCTTGAGATCCAGTTTGAGGATGTCCCTGAGCTCATCCGGCGAGTAGTCGGCAAACCGGAACGGCATATCGGCCATGAAGCGACCAGACAGCCCAGGGTTGCCATTTTGAAAGAGCGACTGCATCTTGTCCTCGTATCCGAGCAAGAGGACGCACCTGTCGTCACCGGGGTTACCCTGCACCTGTGCAACGATGGTGTCGAGCACAGCTGTTTTGAACGAGTCTCGTGTAGTCGTGGCGTCGCCGGGATCGAGCATATAGGCTTCGTCAATGATGAGGACCTTGCCCAAGGTCGACGCAAGGATTGTCCGCGTGTTGGACTCCGAGTGGCCAACAGCATTGCCGATCAAGTCCGCTGGGGTTTTCACGACCACTAGACACCGTCAGCCATGTTCCTGTGAGGCGATGAGAGCCCACGTACCGTCTCCCTTGCTCAAAAATCCAAGCTCGGCAAGGATTTGGCCGTATAGGTTTGCAACCGTGGTTTTTCCTGTCCCCGGAGAGCCCACAAACACACGGTTGAGCGAATGAGTGTGTGGTCGTTTTCCTCGGAGTTCTCTTTGGTAGTTGGTCTCGACGATCCGGAACATGATATCGACCGACTTTTTGACCTCGTGCAAGCCGATGAGTGAGTTCAACTTGGCCCAAGCCTTGCTTGTGGCTTTGACGTCCAGCGGTCTCGGTCCGAGCAAGTCTTCCTTGGTGAAAAACAGCCGTTGCTTGATCGTTGGTTTGACGAGTTGGCCCAGTCGACGAGCTTGGCGCTGGCATATTCTCTGAAAATGATTCCGAACGGTTCGGGCATTCCCGAACCCTCGCCTGCCTCGACCCTGGGTGATGCGGCGGACAACTGCACCCACAAAGGGGCCGTCTGTCCCTCCTTCAATTTCGAACTGGTGCCGAGAAAAGCGCTTCGCAAAGAACCCGAGGAGGATGTTTCGCAACTGGTCCGAGGAAAAGTCTCCGAAAGTCAGGATTTGTGGGAGGCGGCTGCTGAGGCCATCGTTGTGGGCGAAAAAGGGCTCGAATTCCTCCTTGTAACCGGCAAAGATGACGACCCATTTTTGCGGGTTGCTCTGGTCGGAATCGCTGTCATCGGAATCCGAATCAGAGTCATGATGATTGCGATCCATCTCACCGAGAATGACATCGAGGATTTGCTTTCCGGCAACGCTCGAGTGGGATGAAACGAGCTGGTAGGCCTCGTCCACAAACAAGACCCCTCCATCCCCGTCCTCGAAAAGGTCCACCACGGCGCTGGGCCCCCCAGTTGCGAGCTTGGCACCTGACGTCTCTACCAGATCGTCCGAAGCCAAGACGCCCAAGGACTTGAGGAACTTGGCATACAGCTTCGCCACTGTGGTCTTTCCTGTTCCCGGGTTGCCCTGGAATAAGGCGTGGAATCGATCGTCGGTAGACTTGAGTCGGAGGACTCTGCTGTTGTGCACATACAGCCCCAGCTCTCTGAACTGGCTCTTGACGTCGTCGAGGCCCACGAGGGCGTCGAGCTTCTTCATCAGTTCACGCGCGTCGTCGGGATATAGTTCGCCCTCCGAATCTTCTCTGGATGCGCTCGGGGGAGGGGAATCGGTCGGCTTGGGTGACGGGGACTTTCCACGGATAGCCCCTGGGCCACTGTCGTCGTCCTCGTCATCTGAGCCTTGAGGAGTCGGAACTTGAGAGGAAACTGGCAGCGTACGTCTGCGATGGATGCCGGGTACCACGCCGTCTCGGGCATCATCGAAAGGTGACAGCAATGGCAGCGGCTCGACTTGAAGATGGCGAGAGCGAGTATCGTGTCCGGTATCGTCATGGCGACCACCGCTGCTGTGAGTGACGGGCGTTGACGAGTTGAGGGCATCGACATGGTTAGTAGGCTCGGCGGGCGGCGTGAGTGGTGACGATGGAGAGTCCATGATTCCGACTTTGAAGATGATCTTGTGAGGGGGGGTCTTCGCAGCCGGCGAGAGAGCGCTGGTGAGAAGAATGATGGAGAGAGAGCGATGGAAGGGATGGAACGTGGGGAGTGTTCCTGCCGCCGCTGAACTGAAGAGCCGCGTGCAAAGAGCCGCGTGCAAGTTTCGGCGTCCCCAGGCTTGACATTTGCTGATGCGGGGCTTGCACTGGGACTGGAATGGATCCTCCCAAGCCATGGTCCAATATTGCACTTTTGTGCTGCACCTCCCACAGGAAGGGAAGATGGCTTTGCGTTCGCGGGAGACACTCTCTCCTACAGGCCCTCTCTTCGCCCATATTGTCGCTGCAATTGGAGAACATCAGCTGCGGGCGACCCTCTCGCGGTAGCAACTCACAACAGAGACCCTCCCTCACTGCAGGCCTCTCTGGCGTGCCTCCAATCGCCAACTGGAAAACCCCACCTCATAGTCGCCGTAATTGGACAGCTTCAACTGCGGACGGGCTCATTACCATCATGTCTCGCAAATGCGAGGATGCGCCAGTCAACTTGCAACACATCTTTCTCACTCGACCAAGGCCGCGGGCTGCATATTGGGCCAACATCTAGCCACTGGCAACAAGGAGACTCTGGCCCAAGAACCGCTTGCCATCCTCTTCAAGTCACCCTCCTCGGTGATCCCATCTGGACATACCTGCCGCTGCTCGCCACCGCCCTACACCACTTGTTTGAGGAGGCACGTTACAGGTGTCGTCACAGTTCACCCCAGCGCTCACGGTCGCAAACCACATCGAGCGACGAGATGGCTTCCGAACCCGAAACAATGTTGGTGACAGACTACATCTCGGCAGTGTGTTCAGCCATTGCTGCCGTGATTGCCTTGGTCACTGTTGTCACCGTCATCGTCGCTGTCAGACAGTTACTCACAGAGCACCGCGCTTTTGCGTCAGGCCTGTCCCGGGAGGCCCTGGGAGACTGGCACGAAAATGTCCGGAGCAAACGGCTCCTGGGCCTGGTACGTTGTCCCTTCTCCTCAACAGATATTCCAGGCCACCATATTGACAGGGCCACAGCAACAAGAAATCCACACGCCAACCATCTCGGTGCCTCTGCTCCTCCAAGCAAAGTGGAAACCGGAATTTGTCTTCCCCGTCGCACAGACTACGACCGCTGCTGATGGCAAGACGGACCCTGAAAAAGGAGTCGCCAAGGCCAGCTGGGTCAACTTCATCGCGGCGTTGGGCATCGAGCCTGCTCATCGACACCTTTACCACATGAGTGCGCAGCCCAACTTGGCCAACGGCATCGTCCCCATGCGCTGGGAAGGAAAGAATCTCGTCGCCATCTGCAGCCTCCTCGGATTTCAGTCATATGAGCAAAAGCCCAGTTCTAGGGAGCCTATGAAGCTCCCCATGCAGTGGATTGGCCCCCTCGGGTGGCTCCAGTTTCGTGAAGGTCTCAACGGATGTGTCGTCGAATTTCGAAGAAGGGGACGTATTGACGATCAAATCGACGAGCGCGTCCACTCGTTCTTCAAGGACGTGGAACAGCCCGAGGGGGATCACATCTTCGTCGGCCGTCTGTGGCGATCCATCAGCGGCATGGTGATGGGGGACAAAAAGGCCTTGTACCTCGGAGGCACAGACGACCAGGCTGAGATGCGTGCCAAGCGTCTCAGAGCCGGAGGGAACTCGGAGCTGCCGGGTGCAGATGCTAGACTTCCCGGGTTTGACGAGCTGATGAAGGGAAAATCCGGGATCCCGGGTGAGAACGGCAATCTCTCGACAGCATCGACAGCCGCGGGGACGCCTCAGAGCATACACGCTCCTCCCATCCCCGACACTGGTCTCAAGAGGAGGGAAGACGACGACCTGTTTGACGACTTGATGAAGTCTCCCTCCAAGGAAGACATTGCGAAAAGGCTCCGAAACGCCGACACCCGAAGAGGCAAGAGAATTTCGGACCTGGAAGATGAGCTGGGGTCAGAATTGGGAGGATTGCGGGACATGCTCCGGCGGATGGACGAAAAGAAACTGGGCAAAATGGAAGTCTTTGTGCGGTGCAAAGGCCTCCTTTCCACTGTTCTCCAGGGTGAGATTGCCAACAGCCGCGGTCTCAGCATCAAGGAGTGCGAGGAATACAGCCGGGCATACCTGGACTACGACGACGTCAACCAGGAGAAAACGCCGTATCGCATGGGGGATCTGTTCATGGACGAAACCCTCCTGGGCTACATGAAGATGGCCATGAGCCTCATCAAACCGGATGGCTACTACTTTACCCCGACAAAGTGGCTGGCTTCGGATCTTGCCGAGGTCTACCGCCATGTCATGCGAGTGTGTGATGACGTGAAGAACGATGAGGCTGTATTCCCCAAGCTGGAGTTGGAGGATTGGCCCAAGGAAACGACGCCAAAGGAAAAGACGCCAAAGGAAAAGATGCCAAAGGAAGAAACGCCCCACGCGTATCTGCACTACGCAATGGTGCTCTGCAACAACTTCCAGTCCATCCGCCAGCACGGCAGCGCCCATTTCACCATCGGGGACATGAGGCTGATCCGAAAAGCCTCGGGGTATTTGCCCAAAGAAGCCGATCTCGTGTGGGCGATGCTCATCTCGCCCGACCTCTTCCGGGACCTCGAGCGAGCATTCAACAGAACCGCCGAGAAGTTCAAGGCACCTGGTGGCTGGGACTTCCTAGCCGTCGACGTCGAGTGCACCGGAAGTGTTCTCGACTGCACCGACTTAATGAAGAGCTGCGGGGTTTCCAAGGATCCGGACGTCAAGTATGCTACCGCCGCCAGCAATCCGCCAGCCGCGACGGATCCGATGGACTACAAGGTTCCGCTCTGCTCGGACCGCACATACAAGGGATCGCAGGTGTTGGCGTCGTTCTTGGATGTCATGATTACCCATTTCTGGATCGAGAAGCGTTGGATTACGGATGTGGAGTACTACGATCATGTCATTCCTCAGACTGTCACCATACACGTTCCTCAACTTCCTCCTGAAAAATTTTTTCATACCCCCCCACTTTTCTTAGTACGCGCGGGCAAGACACACCAAAATCCTTAACAATTACAACCCGCGAGGATCGCACACGACAATCACCGGCCACCTTAACGGCGCGCGTAACGGCGCCATAGCCGCCCACGAACCCTAAAATCCCTCTCCAGGGTATTAAAACACTTAGTTAATAATAACGAACTCGATATACGCTACTACAGCAGTCCCCGGCGCCGGCGCGGCGCTACGCGATAATAACTCTACGAATCCGTAAGCGAAGAGACCGCGAGCTAAGCCTACGGCTCCCCTTACTACCGCTAGGAAGTCTTCGCTACTAACGATAAACGCCCCGATATAGAGCGACGCTTATCGTAGGCTAATACTTTAACCCGTTAAGAATACGGCTCGTATCTTACGTAAGAAATAGGCCTTCCTAACGCGCTAGGGAGAGTACTTCGATAGCGAAGAAGTTAACTTTTCTAAGCCGTACTTAAAGGCTTAGTTCGACCTTTACTAATCTTAAGCTTATTAGGTTATTACTACCCTTTAGCTTTATACCTTCGGTATAAATACCTAGATCGCCCGACTTAATACCGTCGTTAAGGACTTTTTAAACGGGGAGTCCGGCTTAGATAACTCCCCTATTTACGGGAAGGCTACTCTAGCTTAGATAACCGCTTTATACTTCGTTACCTTAATAGCCTTTACGATAACGACTTACGCCTTTAAAGGCGTTACCCCTACTTCCCGGACCTAGGCCGGTATCGCCTAGTCGCCCGCTAATGATTAAACCCCTCCCGCGGGGGTATATAAATTCCTTACTTTAATAAACCTTACGAAAACTAAAGCCTTAGCCTAGGGCCTTAACCTAACTATTATTATTATCGCCGTTAACGAAGACTCCTCCGGTATAACGTTAGTCCTTATAGTAAACTATGCCGCGCGTTAGAGGCTTACCGACTTACTCGGTATTAATAGGACTAAGCTCTTAGCTATAAAGCCCTTACGATAAGGCTACTTTATTAAATATACCGACGCCGGTATATACGACCGTATCCTTAACCCGGAGTATAAGGGTAAGGTACTAGCCGTTTTCCCCGGAGGGTAGGAGATTACCTAGACGGAACCCTAAATCTAGTACCTTATTAAAAACGTTCCTATATATACTTATAACCCGAGTAACTAATTAGTTTATACTATACTACTTATTTAATAGGAGGTCTTTACCTAGATTAGCCTCCTCCCCTATAATATTCGGCCCTTTAATTATAAAGACTCTCCCGGGCGAGCTATATATATAGTCTCGTTCCTTTAGCCTATCCCGAGGCCCTTTAAACTCTTCGGTTTTTTCTACTACTTTAGGGAAGTTAAGGACCGTTTTAAGATATATATCTACCGAATTAGCTACTAGAGTTACTATATAGGCTAAGGATATACTAAAGTCGTATACTATAAACGCTACGTTAGACTTCTCGACTAGTATATTCTAAAAGGCGTATATAACGCTCCCGTATAGTATACTAATTATTTCGGGCCTTTTCTCTCGGGCTACCTTAGCTACCTAATAAAGCCTAAGTACGATAGGGAGAAAAGCTAGGTCTTCCCTCCGAAGTACTAATAAGCCTAACTTTATATTATAGGCTAAAGATTATACGACTAATAGTACCCTACCCCGATAATAACTATAGCGATTAACGCTAATAAAAGGATAAGGGATCCTAATTCCCCGCCCGCCTCCTTAAATAAACGTATAGGTACCGAGTTAAACCCGATATCCGGTATATCTACGCCGACTAAGTCGGACGATATAATAAACCTTAATAACGAGGGCCCTAAGGCCCCTATCTAAGGATTTATCCGAATTAATACTAGTAACCCCCTTACTAGCGCCTAAGCCCCCTAGGCCTAACGTTTACGGAAGGCGGCGTTATAAGGTATTAACTATAATATCCTATAGATAATAAAGACCCTAGACTCCGATACTAAGGACGCCGTAACTCCCGACAAGGAGGAGCTCTAATATTGTTACAATAAAGGAGCGCCCTATCCCCGCGTAAGACCTAGTATAGGGTAAGGGTAAGCGATCGTAAGCTTTATATCGTATAGGTAAACGTTAGTAGAGGCTAACTATTCTACGATACTATTTTATAAGCCTACTTCGAGAATAATATTAATATTATATAGATCTAAGAACCTACGTAGTACTAGGAGCGTACTAAAACATACTCTAACTATTATACCTTCTACCCCTTAGATAACCTTTAGGACTTATAACCGCGTATTATTAGCTATATTAAGAAAGATAACCGCTTTTAGGTTACCCCTAAGAAATAAGTCTCCAGGGATATCCTAGTACTAAAAGTTAATAATATTATAGTTATTAACTTTTATCGGGCCTTATAAAAGCCCGAGGTACTAAGCTACCTTTTATAACTCGACCTACTACTACGTTATATCGTTAGGGGCGATATTAACGCTTTAAACGGACTTTAGGAACCGGCCTACCTCTCCCTATAGGGCGGAGGAGTATAACTCGTAACCTAGTCTACGGTATTAGGTATAGACTTTACTAAAGAGCTAGGGGTACTAACGTACTACTTAAGCTATACCCTAGACCTAGTATTCTTTAATATCGTATTCGCTTCTACGAGGGTTAAAGACGACTTTCGGAGTAGTTCTAACTATATTACCTAAGTTATAGCCCTCCCGGGGAGGGGCGCGACGTAGGAAGTTATAGAGAAGTAGATTATCCCCGAGGCTAACTATAGTACCTTTAAGTAGGTAATTATATACGCGCTTACTTACTTACCTAACCCGTCGACGATCGATAATAACGATAAAAAGGCTATCGATAAGGCGGTTAAGGATTTTAGAAAGGCCTAGAACTTAATAGTTCGGTAATACGGTAAGTAGCTTTCGGGGAAAGGCTGTAACGCCCCTTAGTAAACGCCCGAGTATAACTAGGCCTAGAAGGTATAGAAGGAAGCGGCGCTTAGCTTTTAGGAACGGACGCCCTAGTCTATACCTAGCTAGTCCGAGGATAAGGAGGAATAAGATAGTAATAACCTACTAAAAGACTAGTAGCCGATTATTTTTTCTAAGCCTAGAAGGCCGGAGTATAAGTACTTTAAGAAGATAGTTAAGTTAGCTAAATACAACTTTTAAATATATATTATTAATATAGCTAGTACTAACGTTAAGCTTTATAAAATAACGGCCTAGTATAAGTTAACCCCTACTAGATACGTACTACCGATTTAAAACGGAGATAAGGTTATTACTAACCTAAGCCTTAAAGCCTAGTTTATCGCCTAGTAGCTCTTAAAGCGATTCGACTTTAAAGACGACCTCCCTATATACCCCTTAAAGGGTTAGGACCCCTTAAAGGTAAATAAAGCCCTTAACGATATCGTCCGCGAACCCTTTTCTATCGAGGAAGTTACTAAGTATACTATTAACGTCTCGAGTATAACCTCCGGTATCGACTAAACCTCTATTAAGATAATAAAGGTTTATTAAGCCGAGATTAGTATATATTTTACGAACCTTTTTAATAAGTACTTAGCCGTAAGCTACTACCCGACTACTTAAAAGCTATCGGAAGTCTCCCTTATCCTTAAGCTAGGGAAAGACTTAAGGGACCCGACTTCCTATAAACCTATCGCCCTTATCTCCTATATAGGGAAGGGGTTTAAGAGGGCGGTTACTAGCCGTATAACCTTCGGTATAATACTAGCTAAGATCGTTAACGTATAGTACTACTCGGCGTTACTATAGTAATCGGTAACCGACCTTATAGTCGCCTTTATTAATAATATTTAATAAGCCCTCGACTACGGCCTCGTAGCGACGATAGTTACTATAAATATACTAGGCGCCTTCGACGCCTTACTATACCGCTGCCTCCTAAAGCGGATAAGAAGGTAAGGGTAGCTACTATAACTCCTCCGACTAATCGACTCTTTCCTAAAAGGAAGGCTTATCTAAGTATAACTTAACGAGGCGCGGACCGAGGTCCTTAAGGTCTCCTATAATACCCCTTAGGGTTCGCCGCTCTCCCCCGTCCTTTATATTTTATATCTCGCTAAGATACTATATATCGACGATAAGGTAATATTTAGCTATATTAACGATATTACTATTTACCGGGTAGCGAAGACCCTTAAGGAGAACGTAAAGGTAGTAGGGAAGGCCGTTATAAGGGTTATTTACTACGGTATTATAAATAAGATCTTCTTCTCTATTAAAAAGTCTAAATATATCTATTTCGTAAAGGATAGAAATAAGGGAAACCCTAATATTAAGATTAACCGCGATATTACCTTAAAACTAGTCTAAGCCCCGGAGACCTAGGGCCGGTATAAGCCGAAGCCGGCGGCGGTCCGCTAGCTCGGTATCTAGCTAAATAGGACTCTTTTTTTTAAACGATATATAATAAAGCGCTACGCTAAAGCGATAAAGTTCGCCCGCTTTCTTTACTTACTCGTTAATACTAAGAACGGCCCCCCGGTATACGCCCTCTATAAGGTAATTACGATAATCCTCTTACCTATCGCCCTTTATAAGGCTAAATACTAGTATAGGGGACTTACTAAACTATAATTATATTAACGACTAGATAAGCCCGCCCTTACCCGCTCTAGCTATTAATAATACTTAGATACTATCTAGTATATTATCGATACCGGCTACTACGTTATCCTTCCCGTTTAAAGGACTATACCGAACGCCCTCCTTTACTATAAAGTAAGGATCCCGACTACTAAATATACTATAAAGGTCCTAAGGCTTTAATATACGTTCCGACTATATACTATCGACGAGGTATACCTACTAATAAGTAGGTTAACGCCCCCGATCCGGAAGAAGGGCCTTAGTACTAGCCTCCCGATATAACCTACGACGACGTTATAGCTAATAGCTAAGGTATTTAAATATATCCTACGACTAATCCTTTACCCGATACGATATACGACTAACTATAAGGTTAACCTTACCGAAGGAAAGATAAAGGAGGAAGCGACGGCCGTCTTCGATATATAATAGAAAGGCCTCCCCCCGGAAGATTTAATAGTCTTTATAGACGGCTCTACGGATTAGGGCCGCCTAAGGTACGGCTATACCGTATTCGGCTCGGGGCCGGAGGGGAGGGAGGATACCCCGGTAGACGCCGGGTATACCTCCCTTAACCTTATAACGGTAATCTTCGACGCGGAAGCCCTCGGCGCGCGCCGGGGCTTAAAGACTACTTTACGAATTATAGCCCTAGATACTAAGATTACCGTATATATCGATAATACCGCCTATATCTAATACCTTAGGAGTACCTTATCGAAAACGTTATAAAATTACTTTATTACTTTTTATAAGCTCGCCGACGCCTACTTAAAAGGCGTTACGATTAAGTAGTCCCTAGGCTACTAGGATATCCTAAGGAATAAAGTAACCGATATACTCGCGAAAGAGGGCCTAGAATTACCTCGCGACCCGAATAGCTTTCCTACCCTAGTAGGGGTTAGGAAGTCGCTCCGGACCGCCCTTTAATAATACTTAGTACGATAATAGGATAAGCTTTAACCTAGACTTAGCCGGTACTACTGTAAATAAGACCTAGATCTTAATACAGAGTACCCCCCGGAGCTTTACTTATTACGACCTACCCTCGCTAGGCTAATTACCCTTTATACCTAGTATAAGGACTTTACCTCCTATTACTAGAAATTTAATTACGACGAAGATACTTATAAAATAAGATACCGCTAGTATAACGAGTTAAAGATACCGGAATACTTAGTATTTTACCGGCGCTCGCTAGCCTAATTCGATAAATAACCCTTCCCCTAGCTAGAAAAGGACGAACTACGCGTTCGCCTAAGGACTACGGCCGCGAAGAGAAAGTACTTAAAACTACTAATAAAGTACCCGGAAGCCTTCCGGAAGTTTATTATAGCTATAAGTATCTACGTACTATAACTATACCGACGACCGTTACGACCCGACGAAGTATAGTATATCGTAGTATATACTACGTAACTAGCTACCCGTTAATAGCTAGCTATACCCGACTTATAATAACTACTCCCTAACTATATAACGGGGGACCTAATATAGTATTTCGATAATAAAGACGACGTACTAGACGGAGGTATCTTTAACGGTACGCTTAAAGACGACTTATAGCGCTAGCCTAATAACCCTCGTTAGGGTTAAAAGGCTTAATACTCGTTATAATAAACCCCTACTTAAAGGCGTACGCTCTAAGAGATCGTTAAAGGGTATACCCCTTAGTAGTCTAGGAAGATAAGGCTTACTAGTTACGGTCTAAGTTACTAGGTATCGTACCTATTACCCCTTATACCTACTTATTATCGGGGTAGCGATCTCTTAAGGGAAAAGGGGAAGGAGGAAGAAGGGGAGGATAAAGGAAAGGGTAGGGTTTAAAAAAGGGGGAGGGAGGATAAGTTTTTATTTTAACTATCTTTAGCCTACTAGGGTAGGTTTTTCTATATATAGGATAGCGTCGGTTAGCTTTACTTTACTTATAAAAATACTAAAAATAAGTATTACGATACTCTAAGCAGGCTACTTATATACGATACGGCCTTTAGCCCCTATACCAATATAATAATACGATACTACCTACGCCCTTGTAGATAAAGGCGGAGGGAGGTAGCCCTAATTCGGTACCTAGTACTAACTAATACGACTCTAATCGTCTAGATAAGATAGGTATTTTTGTATCTAGATTAGCCTAGACGCGTCCCTACGGCTAATAAGGCTAGTAGGCGGGGGCCTCCGGCCCCCACCCCCCCCGGACGTTAATTGGAATAAACAAAACAAACAAATAAGACTGTCACCATGTGCTAGTTTTTCCTTAATGGCAGACGGGTCGGTCGAAACCTTCAAGTGCAACCCCATCCCCGAGTGGAGGAGCAAAAATCAAAAAAAGCTCACCCCCAAGCCCGTTTCCTCCAGATCAAGGAGGCGGGGTTGGGAGTTACGAAACCCCCCGCCCTATGTGGGAGTCGAATGGGGGGGTTTACTTTCGGTGGGAGGCCCGCTGTTGCATATACCGGACTACTTGGCCACAGCGGGGGTCTTTGCGTTGGGAATTGGGAGCTGGAGAGTGGGTTATATAGCTGGGGGGTCTTACCAAAGTCACCGATTGCAAACGGGACAGGACGTCTGCTGTGGGGCCGCGGCCGGGGCCGGGGCCGGGCCGCTTGGACTCCACTGTGGAACCCCGGAGAAGACCCACAAATCCGGGGATGTAAACAAATTGTGGAACGCAGCAGGAGGGACGACAAGTTCAAGGTAGTTCGAAATGGAATGCAGCCACACAGCAGTCCGCGAAGCTCAGTTACAATGCGACCACCACTGGCTCAGCCTCACACACCGATACGGCGCCCTGCACACCCGCGGCCCGGAGTATCCAATGCCTCCACATTGCTGCCACTGCCTCAACGTTCCCGGTCGGGGAGGGGGCAACGTAAAGGTAGGACGTCTCGTACTCGTAGTCGTCGGTGCCGGAGGCCGTGTCGTCGTCGTGACAGGCGGCACAACCACCCCTCCCAAGCTCCCCACAATCCCATTCAGCAATCTCCTCCCCCCAGCCGACGAGTACACCTGCGACATATCCCAGACCATCACGCCCCCAAAACTCGAGAACCGCTTACTGTACTCCACCACCCTCGCCAGCTGAGCCGGGCTGACATATCCGCTCCCTGCCGCCTGTGGAGTCCCCGGCACCCCCACCAGCACCTTGACTGCGGGATTCCGGCTCCGCTTCGCCCAGGCATCCCAGGCGGCAAAGTTAAAATTCCCGGCGTCCCGCGCACTCCCAAAAGACGGCGCACCGCAGTAGTTGTTGTAGAACTGCACGCTCACGAAATCCAGCGGGACATTCCGCAGCACGGTATTCAGAGCGCGATCAGGGAGTGGACACTGCGGTGCCGCGGAGAGGTAGTACCTCTTATCGGTGGCGGCGTTCATGAGGGTGCGGAGACGGGCGGCAAAGGTCGCGAGGTATGCGCCGGGGAACTCAAAGTCGAGGTCGAAGCCGTCGAGGGCAGCGGCGCCAAAGGGGCGCGGGACGGTGGAGGCGGGCTGTGCCGGGCCGAACATGGCCCAGAGGTTTTCGGCGGCGGTGATGGCGGCGGCGGAGGAAGCGAAGCCGGTCTGGGTATAGGTGGCGCCGCCGAGGGAGAGCAGGATGGTTTTGTTGGCGGATTGGCAGGCGAGGATGTCGGCTTCGATGGTGGGGCAGCGGAAGAGGGAGGGGGCAGAGGGGAACGGGGTGGTGCAGCCGCCGGCGGAGTTGGCAAAGTTGAGGGTCGGGGGGTTCATGCTCGTCAGGAAGGCGAGGGGGATGATGTTGACAGGGGAAGAGGCGCAGTAGGCAGCGAGGTTTTGCTGTGAGGTGGCTTGACCGGCAGAGTTTTGGCCTGGAATCGGTTAGTGAGTGGAGGGCATGGATGGGGGGGAGTAGTACCCCAGTAGATGGCAATGTTGCGTTTGGACTGGGCCGAGAAGCCGGCGTGGGCGGGAGCTGTGAAAGAGAGGACGAGGCCAGCGAGGGCCGCAAGGGTTGGCGACACCATGGCGTAGGTTGAGACCGGAGGGTCGGGGTGCGGCGGCGTTGCGAGTCGACTTTCCATAATCGATGTGCGAAGGCGAGTCGCATTCTTATATCTGGCGCTGGTATTCCCCTGCCCTCTCCCTCGTTATCCCGTGTCTCAGGCCGAGGGGCTGTTCGTCGGGGCTGGAATGGATTGGCATGGCCCCAGGGATAAGCGGACCACGCCAAACCTCCGCGGGGAATTGTCTTGCCCGTGATCAACGTCGGCATTTTCTTTCGTGCTGGGGCTGGACTCTTGGGCGCCATGTCGCGTGGTGTCGAGCATTCCTGGCAATTTCAAGCTGGACCTGAGTCCTGACGTCCCTCGCGGTGGTGTTTCGTCGAGTGCTTCGATTCGTGTGTGTAAGCTTGGTTGTGGCTGGATGGTCGGAGAGCGTATATCGATGGAGAGGCGGGGAGGAGGGCTAGTTGGGAGGGTCGGTTGTCGGTTGTCGTTGGATGAAGCTTTGTGCATGTCTTGGCGTGGAGATGGCGAGCAAAACATCGCCAACCCCACCCCACCCCAGCCTCGTTGGATATTCCCACAACCAGGGGCGAGGCGGAGATGGCGGGGTAAATAGTGCTGGGGAAGGTGCTCATGGCAAAGGATCGACAGGAAGGTGGGGTGAAAGTTCGATGTGGAAGGCGAGGAAGGGCCAAGAAGGACGATGGGCACATGGTGGCGGTGGTGGTGGGTGGAGGCGACACGATGACACTTTTCTCCCGTTTCAAACGAAAGGCTCTGCACCCCGAAGCTAGCTGACCTTTGGCCAAAAAACAAAGGGGAGGAGGATAAAAAAAAGAAGCTGCTGCTGCCCACCTCCCGATCCATGACCTCGTACCCTGAAAGAACTGCTTGGAAGACTTACCGGCAGGAACCCTCGCCTTGGAACTCTCCCCCCTTGGAACCCCCCCTTGAAGCACTCCTTATCGTACAGCAGTCCTGGAAGTTGGTCAACACAGAGATCCCCATCATTGCCTAGAAGCCGGGCCATGAAAAGTTCGCTTTGAGTTACTGGCGGGAATTGAACGGTTAGCCTCGGGACTCGTGGTGCGAGATACGTGATCATTGGGCCGTTCAGTCAAGCAGCAGCAGCTTGTGGGTTATTGAAAAGGGGGGTACAGATTCACGATGATATAGGGCGGGCATCGATTCCTGCCTTGGGCAAGCAGGAGTTGGACCTTTGCTCTTTCACCAGACATCCTCTGTTTTTTTGTTGCTTTGCTGGCCATTTTGACAGTCCAGACATACTCGGCTTTTTTTGCTGCTTCTGATGCTATTTGGACAGTTGTCATCCCGAAACACATGGCATCGGACTGTTCCGAGAGCATCCACCCTTCCCATGTCCAGACACACCGACCTTCTACCGGATACTTGGACGACAGGCCGGCAGACAGGGACCGGCCTCAAGGCCCAACGGACCTCGAGGCACCACGGCCAAAGCTTGAGTTCTGGCCATCTCGACTTGACGAAATCTCAAGTCTTGAAGATTGATCGGAGAGCCTTCCGCAAATCATATATCGAGATGCTGTGGGTCATCTGGAGCGATATCCGAGAGCCAAAGCTTGTTCCCGCACGGCCACCCCCAAGACTCCCCCGACTGAGCTCTCCCAGAGAACCCCCAAGCTCGAGCCGGGTTGATCCCAGCTTGGCCATGACCAGAGTCTCGACCACGGCACGTGGATATGCTAAATGGGCACCCGGGATGCTCCCGCACTCCGCCCTCCACGTGTGTCGAGGTTCAAGACAGGTCGAGCCCTGACGCGGTGCACGGCTTTGACGTCGAAGCCACGGACTTCTGTCACTGTGGCGGCGGTGCGAAACGTCGACATCATGACTCGTCGCGGCCGCTGAAACCATGGCCAGGATTCCAGAAGGCCCATGCCTGCGTAAAAGGCCACCACGTCGCCCATGTGGCCTCTTTCCACCGCTAGTCATTCACCCAACTTCCAGCGATATCGCGATCTCTCGTATCTTCAACGCAGCCAGCCGGCGTCGACGTTGGGATTCAGGAAACCAAACGTATCTTGCCCGTCAAACATCTTGGAGAGGTACCTCTCACAAACGATCAAGAGCGACATCCTTTGCGCCGTCGCACGAACCCCGAGCCTCGCCGTCCAACCGAAGCCTCAAGTCGACGTCACTCCAACTTCTCATCGAATTCATCGGCAACAGCCGCGAGATCACAGACACAGACATGCATGCTCCGGCGACCCCCTTCTTCTGCCCCTGAGGGCAGCCGAGGTGAATAAAGGTGCAGCTGGTCGACAACACGAGATATCAGAGCGCTCAGCATTGTCGTCCCCGCACGAGATCGACGCCGAAAGATTGACAGAAAGGCCACTCATCGACCCTCGACCCTTCCAGAAGCCGACCACCGCCAGAATGTCGGGGACACTTGTTCCCGCATGGTGGAAGCCCTCGCCGCCCCAGCGGTCCGACGTGATCCTGGCCTCCTTTTGCTGGGGCTTCACCATGGCGCTGGCCTTCTTCTGCTGCACCAAGGCCTTTAGCCAGACGCACCGGGCGTGGAGGCGCTCACACCATCCCAGCGCGTACATCTTTATGATCTGGCTGCTGACGGCGGCCAACATTGTCGTTGCCGTGAACAGCTGGCTGTACATCATGGACATGATTCCCCCAAGGTGAGACTGGGAGCGCCCCCTTCACCATTCCCAACTAACGCCCCCAGCTTTTGGTACTTTTTCTTCATGCTCTGCCTCTGGACCATCGAGATCCAGTGCCTCACCCAGATCATGGCCAACCGCATCTCCCTCCTCCTCTACACGCCCGCCGAGACACGCCGCCTCAAGCTCTCGGTCGCCGCCGTCATCGGCATCATCAACGTGACCGTCTTCATCATCTGGATCCCCGCGCGCCTGCAGATCAGCCCGACGTGGATCCGCGCCAACGCCGTGTGGGACCGGGTGGAGAAGTGCGTGTTCCTCGCCGTCGACCTGGGGCTCAACGTCAAGTTCATGCGGCTCGTCAAGAGCCAGCTCATCGCCCAGGGCCTGACGCAGTACACGCGCGTGTATCGGTTCAACCTGCTGATGGTGGGGCTGTCGATTGCCCTTGACGTGGGTGTTTCTGCCTGCTGCTGGTGTGTGGGTATGGGTACTGACGGAGCGCCTCAGATTGCCATCATCGCGCTCATGTCACTCCCCGATGACACGGTGTAAGTTTTTCCCCTGTCGTGCCCGATGTTGGATCCGGTCTGACCCTGCAAGATATATCCAAGTCCACGCCCTCACGTACATGGTCAAGGGGTACATTGAGATGAACCTCGCCGAGCTCATAGGCAAGGTCATCAAGAAGTCGAACCGGGACCGCAACGAGTGCGGGGCCGCGGATGGGTGGCATCCCGACCAGGCCCGGAGGACGGACGAGGAGAGGCCCAACCAGGGGATGGTGGCGGCATTGGCAGGGCATGGCAGGCCGGAGTTGCCCAGCGACGCGTCGAACGAGGAGAAGGATATCGGGACGGTTGGCGCCCCGCTGGATGAGGAGGAGACGTTGACGAATTCTCGGAGCCCAACAAGGTAGATTCGGAGGGTGGAAACTGCGCGCTCGGGCTTTGGATGAATCGAATGCGCATGGTGTGCCTCACAGCCTTGTTATGACCAGCCTTGCGCTTCCTGGCTGCTCCCGGAGTCCTGGAAGTGAAGAGCTCAGAAGGTGATTCTGTGTACATGTTTCCAGTCAGTTGTCAGTCAACCGTAGGCTCTTGCTGCTGGCCTGGGCATTCGTTTGAGGCCGAAAACGCGACGCGCCGAACAAAGATTTCTGGTGAGCTCTGGATGCTGAGCAGTAGGTGTCGGATTGGATATTTCTGCCCTATGGCCTCTGGAATTCCACTGGAGTTGCCCCCCTGTAACTAGATCTTGGCGCCTTGGCAGGTGCCCCACCCCACGGGGATAGGGTATCCTACCCTCGCCCACTTCCACCGTTCCAGAGCTCTCGCTCTTCTTGGACACTCAATTCTACACACGATTATACCTACTTTTCTACAATTAACAGTCTAACTACCGTAAAAGCCTTACGTTAAATAGCGATAACAAGCTAATTACGACTATCTTAACAACTACTATTTACCTTTAATAACCGAATTATACCTATAGATCGCCTATATATATATAACTATACCTATAAAGCCGAAACGCGTATACCGTATTACTTAATTTATCTAGTATTATCCTACTTATAAAGGCTAAGCCTTATAGCCCTTACGAGAACTACCTTAAGTAGCGTTATAAATCCGATTACTTAAGTTATTACTACTACCTCCGGTGTAAAGTATAACGCTTCCGAGGATTAGTTGGAGTAATTTAACGCCCTCCGCGCTATAATTATAAGCTTTAATATCTAACGCTATATCGATCCGACCTTACTCGAGTAGATACTCGAGGAGCCTATAAGGCTACGCCTTACTTCCGGTAAATACTATATAAAGCTACTATATCCCCTAGGGATCTTAGCGGCTACTCTCTCGAGGTATTCCCTAGCTTTAAAGTTAGAACCTACTATAGATAGGATCCCTAGTAACCCTACGGAGCTTAGTAAGTAATTTAAGGCCGTATAGGACTACGACTAGTCGGAATATAAGGCCGACTTAGCCGAGTATTAACCTATCTATACCGCCCGTACTTAACTTAATATATAGATCTAGAATATAGTTTACTCGGACTATTATAAGTTTATTAAAGACCTTATAAATCTCCGTAAGATTTATACGGCTTTTAAGGCCTACTATATATTATACGAGTATATTATTTACCGTAAAGTATATACGGCGTATAAGAATTATATTATAAATATTAAGAAGTTTAAAAATAAGATAGTTATATAAACTACTAAGTAGAAGTCTTTTATAAATAAGGGGGTAAGGTAAGGGCTTTTAAAGGTATAGGATAATAAGTTTTAGTTTTAAGACCTTATAAAAGCCCTCCTTAAGATTACTACTAGTAAAGGTATTACCGACAGATATCTCCTATCCGTATAAGCCGAGATTTACGTTAAAACTATTACCTACTCGGTATTAGTTATAATACTAGTATCGCGCTTTACTATTAATAAGTAAAGTTAATACCTACCGAAAGCTACGTTTCCGACCTTTTAAGGCGATAACGATAATAAAGAGAAGCTTAAAGGAGGGAACTTTAAGAGCGGCGACTTTTTTAATAAAGATAAAGGCTGTAACGGTAGCCGTAGTTAAGGCTATTAAGGCTAAGGATGTAACGGCTTATAATAAGATAACTAATAAGATTATAAAACCTTTCGTAGCCGAAGCTTATCTATACGACTATTTACTTCCTATAAACGAGGCTACGCCGTTAATAAAGAGTAGCTAGTATATAAGAAAGCTAAAGTTAAGGAGTAGAAGTATAATAATTACCTTAAGTTTTACGATACTAAAGACTACTAGTATCTTTTCCTAAAGAAGTTTATAATCGAGGGTTAAAGACTATACTACGTTAGATAAGAGATAATCGTAAAGCGACTCGTTATTAATAAGGTAGTTAAGGCCTATATTAATACTATAGTACTTTAGTACTTAAAGTAAAATTAACTCTCGGAGCGATATAAGAAGACCGCCCTAGCGGCCTTTCTAGTAAGTACCTTTAATACTTTCGTTATAGGGCTAACCTACCCTTTTTAACGGAACGTTATCCTTGATTCCAGCGCCTTAATATATATCTTTAATAACCGTTCGTACTTCCTTAACTATACGCCGGCGCCTTATAACGACTACGTATTCGCTAGGGATATATATATATAGATTTATAGTTACGGTAAAGTCCCCCTTAAGGTATACGGCTTAATTAGTAAGACTTTAATACTTTATAACGTCGCCTACTATAAGGGATTCGCTTATAACGTAGTATCCTTCCGTTAATTATATAAATAAGGGTTTAAGTAATACTTTAATTACTTTACCTTACTTAATTCCGACGGCTTAAAATACTACGAGCTAAAGGATCTTTATAGTTAATTCGTAATCTAATACGAACCGTTATAATACTTCGTAATGTATATAGGCCGCCCCTTTAAGGGAGTTTTTACTTATTAAGTCCGTAAAAAGCTATCTTTCGGCTCGGTAAGTCTTTAGTATAGTAAACTCGGCTACCCCGGCCTATCCGCGCTTTCGTACCTATTAGTTAACGTTAACGGCGTTAAGTTATAAAGGCTTATAACAGTCGACTACCTTAAGTATAGGATTTCTAAGGCTTATAAAATCGTTAGTTACGACCTTCGCTTAATCTCCTTATACGTAAGGGATATATAGGTAATTAACTTCCTCGACTATTACTTTAATAATAAGGGGTATAACTTTATAATATTATTTATAAAGAAAGTATTAAACTCTATATTCGCTACCTTCCTTACTAACTAGCGATATAAGAATAGCCTTATCCTTACCTTAAAAGTATTCCTTAAGAAAATAGAAACCTAGTACGGAATTAAGCCTTATAAGATCTAAGCTAATAACGAGTTAGGCTCTTCTAAAGCTATTATAGCTTTCTAGGCCTTTATAAATATTACTTTTAATCCCTCGGCTACCGATATATAAGCCTAGAATAACGGCGTTAAATAATTAAGGGGTATAATTAAAATAAAAGCTAAAGTTATAAGGGTATTAATACGCTTTCTACGTAATCTATAAGTCGAGATTTATACCGCTACGGTATACTTATATAATAAAATACCCCTTAAAAAGTATAACTAAGCCTCTTTATATAAAGTCTTTTATATAAATCTCGTATACCGCGACGGTATTCTAAACCTAGTCCGTAAGCTATTACTTTTATACTTACGTAATTATAAGTACCGCGCCTACGCTATAACGTTCGACGCCCTTAAATAGGAGAATCGTCTTAATAAGCTAGCCTTTACGGCGTAGATTAGGTATCTTATCGGCTACGACTTTACAAATATTTACTATATATAAAACCTTAAGCTTAGCTAAGTAATAAGGACTAGAGATATAACCTTTAATAAAAAGGAATTCCTCGATAAGTTTAAGGAGCTATTTAAAGATAAGCTCCTCTCTATTATTAACGAAGAGATAAAAGCCTTACTTAAGTCTTATAAAGTATAATCCCTTACGCTTACTTTATTTAGTAACCTTATTACTTTAGCTCTCGAAAAAGATAAGAAGGTAATAAACTATAAGCTTTATAAGCTATTTATAGCGTTTATAAACCTTAGCTTTAGCGTAGAGTATAAGGGTTTATCGTAAAAGGCCTATAAGACTAATTACCTTATTAGGATTACTATATTAAATCCTTTACTAATATTAGGGGTAACGCCGCCTTTAGCCGAAGTAATACTTATAACGGCCTTCTACTTTCTATAAAGCTCCGAGGACTACCTTAGAGATAAAAGGGCTTACTATAAGATAAAGTAGTATAGCGTATTCCCTACGCTTTATTATATAAAGCCGGATAATCTAAGATTAACGCCTATTAATAAGGCTTTCTAGGCCGCCTTTAATACCGGAAGAGCCGTAGTTATAGTTATAATAAATAACGAAAGTACCCTCTTTAAGGAAACGCTTTATAGCGAACTAAACTACTTAAAATTAAGCCTTTATAAGAAGCGTTAAGTAAAACGCCGATTAATAGCCCTTAATAGGCTACCTTTTAACGAAGAAGACCCCTCGGCTATAGGCTATAACGATTTTATCTTTTCTACCTCGGCCGTAAGCCGTAACGACGACCCTTCGGCTATAAGCTAGTCGGCTATAAGCTATAACGGCGAACCCTCGGCTGTAACGATAGATTATAATAAATATACCTCGGTTATAAGCTATAATAATAACCCCTCGGCTATAAGTTATAACGATCGTAAGACTTAACTTACTTTTATAACTTTTACTAACTAAAAGAACCTTTATCGGAAGGACCTCCCCTTAACGTTAGTAAACTATTACGAATATTAAGTCTACCTACTTTATTAATAGTTTAAGAAAGTAATAAACGATTATATAAGGAGTTATAAGGAGATAAGGTTATAGGAAAGGTATTATAAGAAAGAGGTTAAAGGTTAATAAGTACTAGATTATATATAAGTATATACCTATAAGTTTAGTAAAAATAGGCGCTTTATTAAGGTTAAGGTATAACTCGTAGTCTGTAAGGATTAATAAGTTAAGAAGGGTGTAGAAAATAACTATACCTCGATACTCGCCGGTAAGTCGTTTTATACCCTTATAGTAATTACCGCGCGGTTCGACCTCGACCTTATATAATTCGATATCGTAAATATATTCGTATACGCTAAACTACCCTATAAGGTATATATACGTATACTTCCTAGATACGACGATAAAGGTAGGAATACCTTCCTCCTACTTAAAAAGGCCTTATATAGTCTACGTAAAAGCCCTCTCCTTTAGTAAAAGTACTTTACGGTATACTTTAAGGGCGATAGGTTTAAACTAGTACCTTACAAGCTATATTACTAAATTAAGGGCGGCGTAATCGTCTTCTTTTACGTTAACGATATCGTTATCGCCTATAAGCCTTAATATGCCGAAGCCGCCTATACTATTATAAGCGTTATCTATAAAAAGTACGCCTTTTAAAGTAGTAAGCCCTTTTAGTAGTTTTTAAGGATTATAGTCTTATAAGATAAGGCCGTTAAGAAGATTTAACTTAGTTAGTACGATTATCTTTTTAAAATAAGTAACTTACTTATTAAGGCTTTAAAGTACCGCGTTACTTTAATAGCTATAGCTAAGCTCCTTTCCTATAAAAGGAAGGCTAATTACTTAAGTACTAATTCCTATTAATATAAAGTTAGTACCCTTTTATATACCGCCGTAATTATACGGCTAGACGTTATATTCGTTATATCTCGCCTTACTCGATTTAATTTTACCTCTAGCCCTAAATACTATTACGCCGTAGATTATATAATTAACTACCTCCTAATAATAAAAACCTTTACTTTATAGCTAGGAGGTAGCGAGGATTTTACTACTTAAAACGATACCTTATTTATAGATAATATATTAGATCGCCGTAGTTCTTAAGCCTTCGTTATAAGGCTATTTAACGGTATAGTCGGCTAATAAGCGAATAAGTAGGATATCGTTACTACCTTTACTATAAAGGTAAAGCTTCTTACTCTTACCTAGGTAACTAAGGAAGTTATATTTACTATAAAGCTTTTTAAGGAATTAAAGGTTAAATTTAACGATAAAGCTATCTAACTATTTTATAATAATACCTAAACTATAAGCCTAGTAACTAAGGAAGTTACTACCTTATAAATTAAGTTATAATATATAAATATTTATAACTACTAGCTATATAAGGTTTATTAAAAAGGGCTTATTAATATAACGTATATACCGTTTAAAGAGATAGTTACCGATAGTTTAACGAAGGTACTTAATATAGATAACTTCCTATAGTTTAAAGAGATAGTTAATATTATAAATACGTAGAAGTACCTAGAATAAAAGAAGATCCCTAAACTTACAAAGGGTTTAGTAAAAGGCTTAAAAGATTACTTTAATAACGGATTCTATACGGTAGAATAGGGCCGGTAAAGGAAGTATAGGTATAGGTATAGGTATAGGATACGTAGAAAAATACGGAGCGATTTAGATATATATATATAGAGGAAAATACTAAGGATTCGCCGAGATAGGGCGATTAGGGATAGATCTTCGGCTTTAGCTAGCGCTAGGGCGTTAGCGTGGCTAAGGGGGTGTATCGGATTGGATATTTCTGCCCTATGGCCTTTGGAATTCCACTGGAGTTGTCCCCCTGTAACTAGATCTTAGCGCCTTGGCAGGTGCCCCACCCTACGGGGATGGGGTATCCTACCCTCGCCCACTTCCACCGTTCCAGAGCTCTCGCTCTTCTACACACGATTACGCCTACTTTTCCACAGTAGGTGGTGGTCCAAGAGTCGAGCTGAGAAAAAGAAACGGGCCAAGACCCACGTGGTCTACAAGGCCACCCCCCTGTTTCACAGGCAGGCTGCAGGCTGCAGGCTACAGGCCAAAGCGTCCCGCGAAGCGCGCGTCCCCCTCTTTTCTTCACCACCTCCCTCGCACCACCTTCCCCAGCCATGACACTGACCGTGGCATCATCGACCGTGGCATCGACCATGGCATCGACCGTGGCATCATCGACCGGCCACCTCGCCATGGCAGTTGAACTCGACCAAAACGCCATGCAGCAGCTGCAGGCCGAGCAGCGCGCCCTCCTCGACACCATTGACGAGCTTCGCACCCTCGGCCTCGGCAAGTTCCTCGACCTCCCCCAGATCGTCGTCGTCGGTGACCAGTCGGCCGGCAAGAGCTCTGTTCTCGAGGCCATCTCGCGTGTCCGCTTCCCCATCAAGGACGGCGTCTGCACCCGCTTCGCCACCGAGCTCGTCCTCCGCCAGAGCCCAGAGACAAAGGTCGACGTCAGGGTCCAGAGCGACAGCCCCGACCTCGACCATGCCTTCAACCGCACCGGCTTCACCAAGGATGACCTCCCCGCCATCGTCGAAGAGGCCAAGCAGCACATGGGCATCACGGCCGACTCGACCCAGTTCTCCGAACATGTCCTCCGCGTCGAGATCTCGGGCCCGGATGTGCCCCAGCTGACTCTGGTTGACCTGCCCGGCTTTTTCCACAATGAGACGGAGAGCCAGGGAATCGGCGGCGTCGCCATTGTCGACCGCCTGGCCGAGTCCTACATGCGCCAGGAGAACAGCATCATCCTGGCCGTCATCTCGGCCCAGAACGAGCTCGCCGCCCAAAAGGTCCTGGGCGAGGCCAAGAAGCACGACCCCAAGCGCGAGCGCACCCTCGGCATCATCACCAAGCCCGACCGGCTCGACGAGGACTCGATCAACGAGCAAATGTATCTGCGCCTGGCCCAAAACGACGAGGCCTCGCACAAGCTGGCCCTGGGATGGCATGTGCTTCGCAACCGTGCCGCGCGCGAGACCACGTGCACCGACGAGGACCGCGACAAGGAGGAAAAGCGCTTCTTCAACTCGGGCGTGTGGTCGGCCATCAGCTCGCACGACTGCGGAGTTGACATGCTGCGCGACAAGCTCAGCCAGGTCTTGCTCGGCCACATTCAGAGGAAGCTCCCCGGCCTCGTCGCCAAGATTGAGGACCACATCAACAACCGCCAGACCCGCCTCAAGAAGCTTGGTGACCAGCGATCTTCGACCGAGGACGTCAAGAAGTATCTCATCAACATCAGCAGCCGGTACCAGCGCGTGGCACGCGACGCTGTTCAAGGAAGCTACGCCGATGAGTTTTTCGGCGGCCTGTATCCGGGCGCCGACTCAAGCTACGAGGACAGACGGATTCGAAAGCTCCGTGCCCTGATTAGGGACCTCAACCGGGCCTTCTACTTTCTTCTGAAGACCAGAGGCGCCCGACGACACATCCTGTGGGAGGACAACACGGCAGGCCAAAATGAAGTGGCCGACACAGCCCCGCCCGAGTATCTGGAGCCCCTGGTCGGCCTCTACACACTGGGCGACCGGGTGGAAATCACAATCAAGGACCTGACCGACGAGCTCGACCGCATGGCCTCGGAGAACCAAGGCGTTGAATTCCCCGGCTCCTCCAACGACCGAATCGCCTTGAATCTCTTCCGGGACCAGTCCCAGTCATGGGAGGGGCTCGCAAATCAGCACGTCGATCTCGTGACCCACTTCACCAGGGCCTTTGCCGAAAAGGTTGTCAGCCACGTTGTTGGGCCCGACGCAAAGACTGCCGAGGCCGTCGTCAAGAACCTTGTGACGCCCTACTTTGACCAAAAGCACGCCGTCCTCAAGGCCAAGGTGGTGGAACTTTTGCAGCACTACAAGCGCGGCTATGACCCGCAGCCGACCATGTACGACGACTTCATCGACCGGGTCACGGACCGGAGGGACAATCGTCTGGTTAAGCACCTGGCGGCCGCCCGAATCGAAGACGCCAACCCGCACGCCGAGCGCAGCCGCGAGGCCCTGCTGGATGTTTTGAAGTCGTCCAAGGTCAACGAGTTCAACGCCGAGCACACGATTGACAATGCCATCACGTACTACGAGGTAACAAAGGGGTGGTGACCCGGCGAATTCTGTTCCGTGGCTAACCTGCACAAGATGTCCCTGCGAGTCTTTACCGACAACGTCGTGATTCTGGCCCTGGAGAACTGCTTGATCTCCGACATCCCCAACATTCTCTCGCCAGACAAGGTGTACGCCATGAGCGACGACACTGTCAAGGCCCTTGCCGCCGAGTCAAAGCAGATTCAGAGGGAGAGGAAGGAGCTCCAGTCGCAGCTTGATAAGCTGCGCAAGGGGCTCGTCGCTTGCCGCGGGTACGGACCGAGCCAGTTCTCAGGTATGTTGACGCAGTTCGCAAGGCTAAGCGTCGCAAGTGGTCTAACTTTGACAGGGACCTCATCCACGTTGCCTCACTTTTCCATCCCCGAGCCTCGCCCGAGTCGGGCACCCATGGCGACAGGCTCCAGACATTCGGCGTCTGCCGTCTCGCCCTCCCCGACCCCCCAGAGACAGACCGCAACAGTCCCTGCCCCCACTCAGCCCCCGTCTTCGTCAGCTGGGCCCGGCATTCCCGCACGACCGGCACCTTCGCGCCCGGGCAATACGGCAGCTCCCGCGACGCCCTCCGTCATAACCGGCGGCCTTACCCCTGCCCAGCCAGCCACAGCCAACAATCTTTTTGCGCATCTTGCCCCGCCGCCCTATTCTGCTCAGGCTACCAATGCATCCGGGACCCCACTAAGGGCCACCGGCGAGAGACTCTTTGGCCAGGGATTCTTCAGCACGCCAGCGACGGCAGCCGTCCCTTCGAACGGCAGCCCCTTCGCTTTGGCGGCGGCCGCAGCCCCCCGAACCGGCAGCATATTCGCTTCGACAACCCCAGGCAACCCGGCGACGGCCGCGGCCCCTACGACCGGCAGCCTGTTTTCTTCGGCGGCGGCCGGAACCCGTGCAACCGGCAGCCTATTTGCTTCGACAAACCTAGGCAACCCGGTGACGGCAGCAGCCCCTGCGACCGGCAGCCTCTTTTCTTCGGCAGCGGCCGCAGCCCCTGCAACCGGCAGCCTATTTGGATCGACAAACTCAGGCAACCCGGCCACGGCAGCATCTTCGCTCTTTGCATCAAGGGCTAGCAACGTGGCGCCCGGCGGCAATTCCCTGTTCGGCGGTCCTGGTCGACCTAGTTAGTACACTAAACGCCAGTCGCTGCCGCAGCCGGGCCCACCCCCGGCGCTCGAGCTAACACGCGCCGCAGCAGACGCTCCGGTGCCCGAGTTTGGCTCTGTCACGGGCACGCCGACGTTCATTCTCCATCCGCCGGGGACATTTAGAACGGCATGGATGTATGTCCTTGACAAGCCCAACACCGAGATCTCCCAGTTCAGCAACAATGTAAATGTATATACATCAATTGTGACCTCCGACGTCCTGAGGCACTGGTCGCCCGAGGAACTGAGGCTGGCGGACTATGCTGAAGAAGATATTCCACCGCAGTTCTTACCGGGTTGGGTGGTTGTGGAGCGGAAGAAGGGGAAGACTGAGTAGCGGGTTTCGGGAGCACAGGACTGACCACGGAAGGAGGGGATGGGTGGTATGCTGGATACTAGGCCTTTGGCATTCTCGGGTTACGTATAGTAGCATCATGCACCATATTTCCTCCACTGGGTCTCTACCCTCTCGTGTAGCCAATGTGCCAGTTGCAGGGAGGGAGTCAAAGAAGCCGGGAAGATGGGATGTGATATCAATGTCTTTTCAGTGGCGACTCGGACTCGGCCCGGAATCACTGTCCTCGTCGCCGGAGATGGCACAGAATGCCCGTCTGGCGGGCAAACCACACGCCCGCGACCGTCCACTCCCGCGCCGGATCCACCAGCTCCATGTCGAACCGGCTCACGACCGTGGCCGTGATCTTGTACACCTCGACCAGCGCCAGGTGCTTGCCCGTGCACATGCGCGCGCCCGCGCCAAAGGCCAGCTCCGCCGCCTTCATTCCCCGCAGCCGCGCCTCACAGGCGCTCTCCGTCTCGTCCGCCGCCCGCAGCCACCGCTCCGGGCGGAACTCGTCGGCGTCGTCGCCCCACAGCGTGCGGTTGCGCCCCATGATGTACGGGTTGATACCCACGGCCGTGCCGGGCGGCAGAAGGGATCCGTCGGGTAGGGTGAGCCCCGGTGCGGGCACGTACCGCTCTAGTGGCATACTCACGGCTGGGTGCAGGCGCATGGCCTCGCGGATGACGGCTTCTAGGTCTGGGGGGAGGTTAGAGCCGGCGGTTTTGCGGAGGGGGGGTCTGGACTTACACGGGAGGGCGCGAGCGGCGCGATACGGGGCGGGGGTGTCGGCGTCGAACCCGGCGGCCAGCACCTCGTCCTGCAGCTTCCGGTACGTGGCCGGGTGGCGGAGCAGGTAGTAGAAGACGGCGCGGATGGTGATGGCCGTGGTGTCGGCGCCGGCGAGGAGCGGGATCATCATGTAGCCCATGATGGTGTTGTCGTCGACGAGGTCGGGGTAGGCCGCCTTGGCGTCGATGAAGTGCTGCATGAGATCCGGGACGGCGGGGTCGAAGTTGCCGTCCTTGCCTTGCAGCCGGGCGCCCAGGGAACCGCCCGCGATCATGGCGACGTTGTTGAGGTTCGGCGGGCCGACGCGCATGAGGGGGTTCTTGTCGAGGAGGAAGTCGAGGAGGGGGATTTGGCCGATGGCGGAGAAGCTGGGGATGGGTTAGTGGATGGGTATTGTGGGTGGTGGGGTGGCGGGGGGTGTACTAGTCGATGGTCTTGTCTAGGTTGCCGATGGTGCCGTCGAAATCGGATCCTTTGGACATGTAGCCGTAGGGGCGGCTGAAGGTGATGGATGTGATCAGGTCCCAGGTGCCTATCTCGGGGTTAGCGCTGAGAAGAGAGGTGGTGAGGACGGGGGCGCCGACAATACGCAATCCATTCGCCCAAGTCGCACGTCTTGGATCCGCCATCAAAGCGACGCTCCAGCTGAGTGCACAGATCATTGATGGATTCGTCCATCAGCGGCTCGAGAGCCAGGATGCCACCGATGGAAAAGTACTTGGCGATGGGTTTCTGCATCCGGGCGTGGCCGGCCGGATCGGTCATGCTGAAGACGTTGTACACAATCTCCCGGCCGACCATGATGCTGTTGTTGTGGTAGAACTCGGTCTTGCGCCATGCCACGTCGGTGCCATAGATGGTCTTGATCAGCTCCGGACAGTCGAGGTCGACGAGGTTGGGGCCGATGCGCACGACCGGGCCGTATTTGTCGTGGAGTTGCTTGATGCGGCGGTGGTAGTCGCCCCTCCGCACGAGGAAGAAGCGCCACAGGTTGGTCCATCCTGCACGGAGACGTCAACATCAAGGCGGCAGGCGGGACGGGACGTAACAGCGGGAGCAAGCACGTACCAGCGAGGCCGGGACCGGGATACCGTCTCAACGGCGATCGCACATATGAAAGCGCCCACCAGCCCAACAGTGTGAAGATCGGAACGAGACCGGCGTAAAGCCCAACGGATTGCCAGTTTGACGGTGGTGGCAGCAAGTCAGCCAGGAACCCGGGCGGGCGCATGGCGGGCAGGGCCGGCGAGGCACTGGGAGGGGAATCCATTGGCAACTGTCTCTCGGCGACAGACGGCAGGAGCGGTGTGGGTGAACTGGGCACTGTGCTGATGTGTGGCGTGTGTGGAAAGGCGGAAGGTGCCTACCACCCTATATAACATGGGGTGCAGGGAAGCAGAATGGCACCAGGACCTTTTCAGACGGGTCCGTCTCCCGGGTCCGTCCTCCGGGTCCGTCCCCCGGAGTCCGGAGTTGCAGTTTGCGCGTTGGCAACTGCCCGTGCGCCGTATACCCTGCTTAGCGGTGGGCAGGTTCGGCTGTCGAGTTTGACCACTGGCCAAAGAGTTTTGGTCCGTCTGGATACAGAATAGCGGCAGCATGTTCTGACGCGCCCAGCAGCATCGACAACACGCTAATGCTGGGGATGCGAGGCATGGCAGCATACCGGCGTGACAGCCAGCGATCCCGGGGAGCTTGTTCTGCAGCCTGTCAATACTACCGGAAGGGACTTTCTAGGAAGGCAGGGGTGAGATGCGGGCAGGGGCGAGATGCGGGCGAGGCCGCGAGGGTCCCATGCGGCCCAGGCCGGATTCAGCCACCCGCACCATGCGGACAAGAGTCCCTCAGCCGGCGTGCCCTTGACCGCTGCCAGGCCGCCTCGTGAATGCATACCACCTTCCTACTTATGTACAGGCGGTGGTGCTCCGATTTCTCTGGGCGACGGAGTTTCCACCTCATGCCCACCCCCGAAAGCTAGGATGGCCGACAACGAAACCGAGCAGCGGCCCGAGCAGCCCGAGCAACAGTCCCCTCGCGCCCAGGACTCGGAAGCCGGCAACGAGAGCACCGGAATATTTCCAGCCCATCACTGGGCAACCTTTGTGTGTGCTGTCGGCCCCTTTCAAAGCCCACCGTCTAACAAGCCATCGTGCAGGACGACGACGAGGCCGACGACTCGGGACTGGGCGAGGAGGACTCCGAATCTACCGCCTCCCTAACCTCGTCTGTTCTCCGATACCGAACCCTCCACGGCCGAACATACCACAGTGATAGGGGCAATGCGAAATACTGGTAGCAGGATCCTCCATCTGCCATTGACCAGCATCGCTGACAACACTGTAGGGGGTCCAACGATGACCAACAGAACGAGGCGCAGGACATCAAGCAAGTCAGCCTTGGTCCAGCCATCGGAGGAAAGACTGCTAACAGATATGCAGCCATCACGCCCTGACGCTTGCTATTGACGACAAGCTCTACCTGGCCCCTCTCGACAAGGCCAAGGTCAAGGTCTCTCATCACTGTCTCCCTGGCCGGAACAGACCCGGTGCTAACCTCCCGCCGTAGAACGCCCTTGACGTAGGAACCGGGACAGGTACGGACCACCGTCCAAGCAGGCCGTTTGATCATGAAGCTGATCCCACCCAAAATCAGGCATATGGGCCATGTATGAAGCCCCGTCCCCGACGCTTCCAGGAATGCCGCTCACATACCACCCAGTGATTTCGCAGACGAGTTCCCCGACGCCAAAGTGACCGGCACCGACATCTCCCCCATCCAGTCCGTCTGGGTTCCGCCCAACGTCGAATTGTACGCCCACGCCCACCTTTTCTGAGCCCTCTCTGATCACCTATTGACTTTTGCCAGCGAGCTCGAGGACTGCACCCAGTCCTGGACCTTCCCCCGCAACCACTTTGACTACATCCACATGCGCTGGCTCGTCGGAAGCATCGACGACTGGACTCTGCTCTTCAAGCGCGCCTTTGCGTGCCTGAAGCCCGGCGGCTGGCTCGAGAGCTACGAGATGTCGACCACGTGGGAGAGCGACGACGGCACCGTCCCCGAGAACACGGCCCTCGCGCAGTGGGGCAAGTTCTACATCGAGGGCGGACGACAATCCGGCCGCACCTTCACCGTGATCAGCGACCACATCCAGCGGAAAGCCATGGAGGCTGCCGGGTTTGTGGAGATTGACCAGCGAGATATCAAGGTACGTCCTCTGCCCTTGGAGGGGTGCCCGTGTGGCTAACGCGATCGCAGCAACCGATCGGGCGGTGGCCCAAGGACCAGCGGATGAGAGAGATAGGGGCTTTTACTCAGCTTACGCTGGAGCAAGATGCCGAGGGCTATGTTCTCTTCATGGCCACCACGCTGGGCTGGTCGAGGGAGGAGATCATGGTGTATCTCGCCAAGTTCAGACGGGAGGTGCAATCTGGCGCGCATCATGCGTACTACAGACAGAGGGTTGTGTGGGGGAAGAGGCCAGAATGAAGCCTGTGAAATGGCGACGTGGGGAGCTTGGTTCTCCTAGATAGCGGCTGCTGAATGTCCTTGCCTGTACTCCAGAGACCGGTGCACCGCGGTGTGTTAGGCTTTGCTTGCGACCGTGGTGCGCAACTGTCCGGTACTCCAGTCACTCTGGCCTTTCAGGGATGCGAACTCCCGAGTGTGGATCGGTCTGGTTTTTCATCGAGAGAGGCATCTAGCAGAGTACCGTGTATCAAATTGTCATTCCGAAGCCCTGGTCGGGCACAAGCAGACCCCAGGGGCGGTAAATCGCCTGAACTACTAGTATCTCGCGCGATCCAGTAAGGACTGTAAGGTTACCTGGTTTTGGCATATTTCTGACCACGCCCGAATACGAAACTCCGCAATACGCCACTCTTCTTCGCCGTTCGGTTCCCGAAACGCCACCTCCGCGGCGCTTTCAAAGGCCCCCAGCACACCCGAGTCGTCCCTCTTGGCAAAGATTTCGCAGAATCCAGCCGCACCAATTTCGCTGGCCAGCTCTGGCCCCTGTTAGATATCTCGTCAGCATAGTAATACAAAGAGAGGCATTCGGCGAATGGCACAAACCCCCGTGGAGCCGTAGGGCATCGGCAAGTCCCCTTTAAGCCCGACAAGGACAACGGGGGCCCAGGGCCAGACAAGACGAAGCCCGGCAACCCACTAGTGCCACGTTAGCCATTGCTTGTCTGTGATCTGATGAGGAATCGGGCCTGTACCACGTCCGCAGCATTGGTCAATGATTCGGGCCAGTCGACGGCATATGTGACCACGAAGGCAATCTTGGGGCGATCGTAGATACCAAGGCTCAGTTCAGCATCTAGAATATCAGAAGCTTCAAAGATCTGAAAGCTTCGGTCAGAAAAATGCACTTGCGAGGCACTGGTGTCCCAACAAAATGATCTGTATGACACGGCCATGCGTTAATTACCTAGGCAATCACGAGACCGGAAAGGGATACTACGCACCTGATCAGAGTTGTCTTGCCGACTCCGCGATCACCAAGAACCACGAGCTTTGTCCCGGTCGACTCGTCTCCATAGCATCCTTGCGGCCTCGGCCTTTCAAGTTCCCAAGTCTCCCAACCCTTTTCCTGTATACTAGGGCCAGGGGCTTGATGCTCAAGTCGGGTGCCCTTGTCGGAATCGTCAATTTCAACACCACAGACTGTCTCCGCATACGACATAACGCTGTCGAGGGATTGTTCCAGCTCGTGGTTCTGGTTTTGTGTTGTGGATTGCGAGTTCCCTTTGGCAGCAATCGCACGCAACCGATCCAATTCGGCGAGAATGTGTGGAATTTGACTGGTATCTTGCTTGATATCGTGGACGTCGTTCCGCGTGGCCGAAGTGTCCTCCTTGATTGACTTGGACAGAGACACCGAGACAAGCTCGAGCACGAGGCTCAGGGAGCCCCGGTGGGCTTCGAGAGACATGCGCAGCGCGTCGACCTCTGTCTTTCCATTTGTGGTCCATTTCGCCGGGCCAGCCTTGCCTGCGTTTTTGCGGAGCACCTTGTCAATGGTGTCCACGACAACAGAGCAATTGGCGATGATGGACAGGATCTGGGCCTGCAGGGATTCGGGGATGACTCGGTCGTCGGTGAGATCGGTATCGTCTTTGAGGAGGTCGAGAACGAGCTGCAGCTGGATTAGCTCGCCTGAGATGGCCGTTAAATCAGAGCGGGCGCTGCGACACCCGCGGATGAAGCTGGTCACGGCCAGCGACGTCTTGGCCACAACTCCGAGCAGAGTTAGGCAGCTGACTGTGATGGACATTGGATCCATGGCGCTGGGTGTGCTTCGCGACTAGGGTGACTCGATGGGGCTGGTTGTCCACAAGCGATGGAAGAGGGTCGACTTCGCGGGACGTCGGGGTGTTGAAAGGATGAAGTTGGGGCGGAGGCACCGAGCCCCTCACCTCCTTGAGTACTACAAATCGTGACAGATTGTACTACCCAAGATTAAACCTATCAAAAAGGAGGAGACGACGAAACATTACATTTATCAGAACTTGCAGCAAGTACCTTCCTGATTACACAGGCCTAGCGGTGTTGCCCATCCAGTTCAACCGGTGCGTAGCCGGCCATCTCTGCTGGCACCTGATTTCCATCCAGTTCCGGGCGATATGGGGCAACTTTGAAATCTTGATGTGGAGCCATCAACTCGGATACCTGTTCGTGCTGCTTCGGCTTCGTGCTTCTCTTCTTGCCATGTCTAAACGCCAGCCAAAATACGAGAAGGGCAGCAATGACTCCGAGAGGGACCCCGACGCCGATGCCAATCTTGGCACCGGTGCTCAGTGAATTTCTGCTTTCCTCGGTTGGCAATGAAGTGGACGATGGAGGAGAGGATGTCGTTGAAGATGGGGGTGTTCCGGTGGACGTCGACGTCGACAAAGTCGATGAGGTGAGAAGAGAAATGGTCGTAGGCGCTGGCGACTCTTGTCAATATCCGAGCAATGCTTCACCACCGTAGAGACTTACCAGTTCCAGCTTTGATCAGGGGCAGCCGCACCTCGCCGCTCTTGAGGATATATCCCTCTTCCCCACAGCCGTTGCTGTCGGTGACCCTGGCGGCGTATCCAAAGAGGCCGCGGAGGCAGCAAAAGTAGCCCCGGTTGTCGTACAAATCCCACGTCTCGTTGGCACAGCGAGGATTCTCCACCAAAGTCGTGGTGCAGTTGCTGGCAGACGGGCAGCACTAGAATATGTCAATGTGACTATCCATCGCGGCGGTGCTTGAACTCACGTCGACGTTGTACTGGTGCGGACAGAATGAGCCCTCGGGACAACAGGTCCGATATGGGAAGACGTTTTCTCCGCACTCAACTTCTTGGCTCAAGCAGGAAGAGCCGTTCAGACGAAGGGCGAACCCGGAAGGTGAGGCCGCCATGGTCGCGTCTTTGATGTTGTTGACGACGTGCGGTCGATATTTCACGTGAGGGGAAAGACATGGGCAGGCTGGGAAGCGCATCGGGTAAATTACCATCCAACCACCAGGATTCGGACTTTTCGGAGAAACGCCACAAAGCCCATGCGTGTTACCAAATTGTCTTGGCCATGACAAACCCGACCTGGATGGACACTGGCAATTCTTTGGTCCTGAAGGTGAAGAGATTCAAACCATATGGCCATCACCCCTCCTCCTAAACACCATAACTGCCTCGCCGTCTTCCACCAGCCCCTCTCCACAAATATCCTCATCTTCCACACCCCAGGTCCTCAACGGCTCGGCCATCTCCTCCATGTCGCATTTCGGTCCAATCCAAACGGCAACATCCACCTTCGTCCCCTTGTCCAAGTACGCCTGTATCAAGCCCTTCTGCCGCGGGTAGACAAACATCAAGCCCTTCGCCTCCTCTGCCTCTCTTGCGACCGCCCAGGTCCCGGCCACCTCGAGGGCGTTCTGTTCCGGCAGAAACCGATTGACCGGTGTGCTCGATGCGACTTCGACGCCGTAAAACGAGATGACGGGATCGATGGCGGCGCGGACGGGGTATGTTTCGAGAAATACGGCTTCGAGGAGGCCGGGCCCGGACCCAACGCTGAGGGTCAAAGATGGCGGGGCGGGGAGGACTCTGTCAAGCAGCGAGAGGAGAGAGAGGGAGAGGGATGCACAAGATGCGGGGTGGCGGGCCGGGATGGGGGTAAGATGTGGGAGCGACATGGCGACGGTTTTTTGCTTGGTTGGTGGAAGAGGTCAGCGATTGTGTCCGGCTTGGAGTTGGCAGAGAATTTAGTCCCCACCTGCGAGTCGCGACTGCCAGTGTTGGGAGCACAGTCTGATATTTCATGGCCCTCGACCTCACTCTTCCAGCGACTGACCAAGGGAAAAGCTCGCTGGGAACCATGATACATTTTCCATCCGCCCTTTTTTTTTCATCCGACGGGCCAGACCCGTTTCGAATTCAAAGTCAGGACAACACTCGCTCGCCAACACGCCAACCCTAACCCGCACCCTCACCAAACTCACTCGTCGTCGACGACATTCGGGAACAACGTCAACCCGATCGTCAACCCTGGCAAAGAGGGCCGACGGAAATTGGGTTTCCGTTTCAAGGCCCGATCCAGACACTACCGACCCGCCAATCTTGTCTCCCGCCAAGGGCGGACTCTCCGTGTCCGCGGCATCTTCGGCGCGGACGGCGAGCAGTGACAGCGGCATCACTCGATTTCCCGGAAACCTCTCGACCTCCTGCAACCGCAAGACATTGAGAGATTCAAGCCAATGGACGAGACGCCAACTTGAAATCTCCTTCACCTCTTTCGCCCCCGACACTGATTGGCGCGGCTCGCCATCCTTCGTCTTGCATCACGTCGATGATATTCCTCCAAATTGCGGCTGCCCGTACCATGGATCAACCACCAACGACGGGGCTCTGCAAAGCGACAACCGCATACAACAGGGCGATATGTCTCACCCCGGGTGGGACCGCTTAGGTCGGCACTCTCCCTCCCAGTGCAACACTCCGCAGCCACCAGACCCCAGAAAGGCCACCAACGGCGCGGCCAGACGAACCGGTGGATACGCCATCGTGGGGAACTGCCGTGGTCGGAGTGGAATCGCTGTGGAACAGAAACCACGCAGACTTCGGATCCGATCATGGCCATCGCCTCGCTTCCAATCTCTGCAAATGAACCTGGCGCGTGCGCTGGCCGACTGCGACTCTGCGTCGAAACCTCCACGACTCTTGGCGATATCCTCCCAGGGGTCGCCGCGGGGCATCGCCGCATCCGTCTCTCGGAGCCACAGACGACGTCGCGGCCACCACTCCGCCGCCTGGAAAACAGCCGCCTCCCGCCATGTCGCACCCGGTTTTCCCAACGTCCATGTCCACCAACGAACGACTGCCGCCAAGGGGCTCTGCTCGCGACCCAATCCTGAGAACCAGGCGGCGAGCCTGGGGCGAGAATCAAAGATCTCGGGGTATAAAGATGCGGCTCCTCCTGTCCACGATCTGACTTGAGACCGATCAGCATCCCACAGGCTTCGCTCGTCCCTCGTTCTTCCCGATCCACCGCCCCCTCGTTCCATCATGCAGCTCAGCCTTGCCGGAGTGGCCCTCTGGGCCCTGTCGGCGGCGCAGACGGCCGAGGCCCACTACCGCTTCAGCAAGACGGTGCACAACGGCCGTCTCTCGACCGACTTTGAGTACATCCGCGAGAACAGCAACGGCATCATGCCGACCAAGCAGTTCCTCCGGCCCAGCGACGACTTCCGGTGCAACTCGGGGTCCATGGCCAACGCCGGCCGCACCAAGGTCCAAAAGGTCATGCCCGGCGACACGTTCGGCTTCCAGCTGTGGTACTACGCCACCATGCAGCACCCCGGCCCGCTGACGATCCACATGTCGCGGGCCCCGGGTGACGTCCGCCAGTATAACGGCGATGGGGACTGGTTCAAGGTCCACCAGATGATCATCTGCAAGCCGCCCAACCAATATCTTGTTCGTTAGCCCGTCTCCTTGCCACACACGAGATGAAAACTGACCTTTCCCAGAACGACAAGGACTGGTGCACCTGGGACCTGTCGACGGTCAACTTCAAGATCCCCAACGACACCCCGCCCGGGCAGTACCTTGTGCGCGTCGAGCACATTGCCATCCACGGCGCCCAGAGCGGCGACACCGAGTTCTACTACGAGTGCGCGCAGATCGAGGTCGGCGGCAACGGCGGCGGCCGCCCCGGCCCCATGGTCAAGATCCCCGGCCTGTACGATTCCAACGACCCGGCCCTGCGCTTCTTCATCTACGGCGCCCGCTCGTACCCCTACACCAACGTCGGCAAGCACTCGGTGTGGACCGGCGGCAACGGCGGCGGCAACAGCCCCCAGACCTCGCAGCCTAGCAACCCCCCGGCCAACAACAACAACGGCGGCGGCAGCGGCACGGCGGCTCTCTGGGCGCAGTGCGGCGGTGACGGGTATAGCGGCCCGACTCGGTGCGCCTCGGGGTCCTGCAAGGTCTCCAACCAGTGGTACTCGCAGTGTGTGGCGTAAGCCGGGATGGGATGCCTCCACTCTTTTGCATAGCACGGCAGAGTGTCATGTTCAAGTTGCTTGAATACAATTCATCCTCCTCGCCTGTCCGTCCTAGTGAATCGTGATCAGCTGCTATCTTGACGTCTGTGCCGTAAACGTACCTCTGCCCGGTGGCATTCCAGTCCCCCTCTTGTGTGTGCTCTCGCACGGATATCATAAGCGTCCCCATCGTAGCCCCGACATACACGCCGCCGAAAAAGAACCTCCGTCCTGCCCCCTCATAAATCATCAGGCCCTCAAAGAACCGCAAAGACAACCACCCCCCCTAAACACCCCGTACAGAAATCCGCCCTCACTCCAACAGCTGCGACATGGAATTGTTATCCTCCTTCCTCAGCAGCCTCTTCCGGTTATACAAATCCGTATTCAGCACATTGTGAAAATTCCGATTCTTCAGCTCCTCCTGGATCTTGCTGACCAACCACCCCTCCCTCAGCCACTGGTCCACCTCCATAAGCATGTACGGCGGCAGCTTGCGCGCGCGCGGGTCCGACGTCTGGTCCGAGGGCGGGTGGTTGTGCACCTTGTGCTCCTCGTTGGGATAGTGCAGGATCCACACGTCCGACCCCTTCATCGTCTCGATCACCTCAAACTTGAACAGGCACCCGCACTTCTTGGACGCGCGGTCCGTCGTCGGCTTGCGCCGCCCCTCGGCCTTGGCCCGCAGGATCTCCGACTCGTCGACCGGCGCGCGGTGGTGTCGCGCCTCGCCGCCGCGGAAGCACACCCACCGCACCTTGCGCTTGCCCGTGACCTTGGCGCCGGCGATGCGCATGCTGTAGCCGCGCGGGATCGTCCACTGGTCGAGCTCTTCTTGCATCGTGTTGCGCGAGTTGATCTGCATGCCCTCGGGGGGCGGTTCGAGCGCGCGGAACGTGACGGGGCCGATGGACACGATCGGGGGCCCGCCGGGGCCGGCGTTCATGATGACGGGGGTGACGTGCTGGGGGGGCGGTTGCTGCTGTTGCTGCTGCTGTTGCTGCTGCTGCTGGGGTAGTGGCGGGCCTTGGGGCATCGGGGCCGGGCCCATGGACATGGGGATGCCGCCATGGTTGGGGATGCTGGGGCCGTTGAGGCGGAGGGTGTTTTCGATGCGGGTGAGGCGCTGGTCGATCGAGGAGAGCGTGTTGAAGAGGGTGGTGACGAGGTTGGACGGGAGGGCGAGCGCGTCGCCCATTGTCGGTCGGGCGGAGGGGTGGTTTTGCGGTGGCGCGCTGGGGGATGGAGCTGTCAGCCAGTTGGCAGCGCGGGGGTGCACGCGGCGCTACAGTCGGACTGGGGACGATGACGCGCTGCGCACTGCACGCGGGGAGAGACGCGCGTGAGCAATGGGACAAACTCACGCTGCAAGGTACGGATTTCTCCGGATCGGATTCGCGTCGAGGGCACGCTGCGACCGACGGTACGAAGCGGTCGTCGTCGTCGCAGGTGGTGGGACGGGGCGAGATTGCGATTGAGACAAGGTCGTCGGTCGGTTTTGGCGGAAGGGTGATGGCATTGGCTTGGCTCTCGTCACGTGTTCTGCACGAATCAGTCGGCGCGCTGCGGGAAAGCAAAAGCGGGGCCTCTGTTATCTCTCCGACGCGACGACGAGCTCTTGACATCAACATCTCTACTCTCGCTCCTGGCACCTCATACCGGCACCCGCCCGCTCGCAATGAGCGACACCCAGGTGGTATCCCAGCCCACGCCGTCGTACTTTTTCTCCAGAAACTCCTTGACCAAGCCAAGCACCTCCTCCTCCGGATGCTCCCTCCGCAGCTCCTCGCTCCAGCTGCTGTTCATGACGAGCTTGATAATCATCGCAAAGTGGCCGATGAACTGCTCGGCGCTTTCGACGCGTGACAAATGGGCCATGACATTGACCTTGACATCCTCCAGCCCCTTGCCCACGAGAGTCTTCTTGACCCAGTTCACATCGGCCCAATCGCCCCATGCCGTCGTCTGCACCGAGCAGGAAAACGGCGCGTCAAACGAAAACGACTTGAAGGCGGCCTCGAGGTCCGCAAAGTAGCTGGGAATCAGATGCCAAGTGGTGAAGCCGAGGTGGCCTCCAGGCTTGAGAATCCGGATCGAATCTGTCGTCGTCAGCATCCATTCAATTGCACTGGCACAGAAAACACACCATCAAGCGCCGCCTCCGAGTCGGGGATGACGTGGAACGCAATGTTGAGCGTCACATGCGTGAAGCTCCCCGTCTGCAGTCCGCTGTTCTACCAAGAGTCAGCATCTCCGACGCGGCAATAGTCCAGACACTGCTCACCTGCGCATCAATCCTCTCGGCCTTGGTATTCACCCACCCCTCGCTCTCAATTCTCTCCCGCACCAGCCCAACCATCATGTCCGGAAAGTCTCCGCACAGCACACTGCTCTCCTTCATCACCTCGGGCCGGATCAAGCGCTGCAGCTCCGCCGCGACAACGCCCGCGCCGCATCCATTGTCCACCAGGTGAAAGGGCTGCGTGGTATCCGCGTTGAGGCCGATCTGCTCGAGCATCCGGATGACGAGCGGAGTGCTGACACGCTCTGCGTTCAAGAGAAGGGTGGTCCGCCACGAGTCCCCGATGGCGGCCTTGGTGTCGCCAAACATCTTCTGCAGTGCGTCTCTGCCCTTGGAGGTGTTCATGATGGGTGGTGGGATGTGGTCTTGGTTGGTGTGGGATTGGATGTGATGCTCTCAGTGGGAGAAGATCACGTCCATCGGATGTTATATACTGAGGACTGATGCTTGTAGTGACGTGAGATGTCTCCGATGCCTACAAGTCGCCGGTAGTACTAAGTCTTGTTTTGCAATAGGTGCTTGTCGGCGATCCTGCAGCATGGAACTCATCAAGTCTCCGAAAAGTTTCCGAACTGACCACGGGACTCATCTCACCAAGCTTCAACGGCCTATCCCCGCCAGACAAGAATAAACGCCCTGGCTTTACGGAAGCCCCACCCCTGACAAATGTCAAGGGTCGTCCAGGCTACCTCGCTGCATTTTAACCCGCGATGTCCTGCTCGTGTAATGAAATGAACCTCACGACTTCCAGCTGACCCAGGGGGTTGTAGAATGACTACTCTTTGCGGATAGCCACGAGGATCCGGGACTCAATGCTTTCCCGTAGCACGGTGTCATCAAATTGGTCCTCTGGAAACCTAAGCGCCGCGTGGGGCACGGCTTCAAGCTTTGGTGTTACTCGTGCGGGTCTAACCAGTGGGTAAAGCGAAAGATCACTGTGACTTACCAGGCCATGATCCCTCTTCATGATCAGAGTCCCAACTCTTGAAAAGACTCACTTGGGTTGGCGTTTGGCTGCGGCACCAGTACCACTCCTGTTGTGGGTTGTACTTGTAGTACGTTGTGCGGGTCATGCCAGTAAGAGATGGGAGGTCGACCTCGAGCGCATCGACGGGCGAAACTGTTGAAGGGTCACAAAAGGCGAGCGGCGCGTTTTCAACCGTCTTGTGCAATGGCTTCCAAGCACTTGACATTCTTCAGCTCATGGGCTCTTTCGGATGCAGGTGAGTGGATGAGGCTTTCTTACTTGACGATCCAGCGGCGATACCGGTCGGTCAGGTACTCTTCAGCCTCGTCGGTTGTGAGGAACTGGCCGATTAAACTCTTTGCAAAATCCTGAGTGTAATCTGATTGAGCGAAGTCGCGTAATTAGCAGCCGCAGACTTCCGGTTTAATAGCCCTCGCAGGGAATTCGAGACTATGCGTAGATAGTAGGTGGGTAGGGAGGACATACCAGAGTGGACTTGGAACCCAGGAGTATTGGGCGACGAGAAAGAACCACGGGGATCTTCACTCTGAAGCGACAGTTCAGGGTTCCCGAGCATGTGTCCGTGACATTTCCGAAACTGGAACCGGATTAGTATGGAACCCCCTCTGCCCAAGTGCAAGGGACTGACGGCAAAATTGAAGCAAACTGCGAGGTCACCAACTGTTCGCATCTTGACGACGTCTGTGATTTCTTCGAGGTACGTTTCAAGCTGTTCCGGGACAGAAAGTGCGCTGTCCTCTACGCCACTATAAGGGGCGATTTCGAAGCCGTTGCGGGCGAGCGACAGCCGCTGACACTCTGGCTGGACGATGCCGCTCACATCTCGGACGGGGATGTCTACTGTCTCGAGCTCGATGTTGGATCGCAGAAGCGAATGGGCCTTGTCGAGTGGCCCACGCCATCGGTATGGTATCTCATGGTCATATCTGTCGAGGGGCTTGATGTAGGCCAGTGATGCCTTTGTGGTTGGTAGCGGTGGGAGAGAGGCACTGAGGGGCTCTACACCGCGGCAAATGCGCGCGTCTGCCATGGATATGGAGGTAAGGTAGGTGGGCAGTGCTGTCGAATGGGGCTGGCAGAGAGGGAATGTGCAAGTTTCGGTCAGGGCCCGGGCGGTACTGCCAAGGTGTGCAGTTGGATGGAATGACCCAGCCTTATACCATCCGTGTGCTGGGACGGACGGACGGGGGCAGTGTGCGCGCCAAACGCGCCTGCTATTTTGTATGGCTGCCGACTGCCGTTGACCTAAAACGATGTGGCAGCCACCATCCCACAGATGCAGACTGAGTGGGGTGGAAGGAAGGGAGCCGGTATCGTGAATGTACCTTCAGGTAGCGTACTTACCAGCACCGGTAAAGCGGCTACTTGGGCACCTATCTGGGTCGATAATCTGCCTTGCGTAAAACCGCTAAGAAATAAGGCGTCTTCAGGCAACCGCTGCGGTGGCAAGTAGGTATCGCCAGAAATGCGTCTCCAGTCGGTATTAGCACGTTATATCTACCGACAGCGTAGCATTCTTCCAGGGTAACTTCGTCTTACCTTCCCTTCCTAGGTACCGACCCACCCAAACGATTCTCTCCGCATTTCACCAAGCGCCACATAGCGACATGGAACTTTTCATCCTGTTATTTCTTTCACTTTACAACCTTGCCCTTGCAGCCAGCTCTGTGAACAACCATTCGGCGGTATCTCTCGACCATCTATGGGGCGGCGAGCTCGCAGATCTCAAAACCAGGTTCGCACCGGCTAGAAACCCAGAGCTCGGAGGCCAAAAGTTCGGCTACTGCTGCCGATATGCGATCCGCGAATCTCTGGAAATCGCCAACGGCACTGTCCAATATGCACCCGGACAGACCCACCTCACCGGCACCGTCGGCGAACTGTTCGAGAACCCCTTTCCGTGCGACAACTCCTACTCTGGGAGCGGGCCAGGCTTTCCCCTACAGGTCTGGATTCGATACCCCTGGTGCTCGAGTCACTGCCCCGGCTGGCAGATGACAATAGGGAATACAGCCGCTCTCCGTCAATGGTTCCAGCCGCTGATCCTGTTCGTCGTCCCGGCAGCCGTGTTCTGCTTGAGCATCCCACGCGCCCGGCGGCTCAACATCTCCAGCCGGCTTTTTCCAAGGAGGATTTCCACGCTCGGTACCTTGCTGTCTCTGATATTCAAGATCCCCGCCGCGGCTCTCCTCGTCACCCTCGACATGCTCCTGTGGACCATCTGCTCCATGACCTTTGCCGGACCCATGATTCTTTCCGCCACTTACGAAGCCATCCTTGACCGCCGCCTCCTCAACTACCTCTGCAACAAAATGGCAGCCAATGGCCTTTCTGTACGGCAACGGGCCCACCTGCTGTTGATTGTGGTGTTTGGCACGATCGAGTGCAGCACGGCGTGGACAAAGTCCGTCACCCTGGTGGATTCTCTCCCTGCCGACAACCTCCGGAGAATAATGCCGCCCAAAGCGTTCCCTGGGAGTTCGCCCGCGTACCAGAAAACGCCGTGTTCGCCATCTCCATCCAACATGCCGCCCGCAGAAGAACAGGGCGCGGCGGCGACGTTCTCGTTCGGAGGGAAAGTGCAGGTCCCAGCCCCTTATTCGGACTGCGAGAAGAACGGCATTCAGGTTATCAAGTCGTTGCTGGTCACGTCTCTGGAGAACCAGACGGGCTTCGGGACCGCAGCCGGCGCCCCCGCCCTTTTTTACTGCGGGAACTTTGCGTACACGCTCATTGAACTCAGCGCGAACTACGGAGATGTGTGAGCTATTTCCCTGTCTTTGCTGGCGCCAACCGCCCACTGACTGCTGAGCAGAACCACTGCCCATCATCTAGCCTTTGCGATGACGTGGACAGTGATTCCACACATAGCACTTGTTTGCAGCATGCTCCTGGGCTGTAAAAATCCCTTCCTCTGGGACGCAGCGACAGCTACTCTCCAGAGCTCACCAACCTCGCCCGCACCCGCATCCACACTCGGGGACCCTAGTGGCAACACCACGCCCAAAGGCCGGGCTCTGCAAGCTCCCTCCAAGCGCCAAGGATTCTTCAGGACTACCATATATCCGTCGTCGTACGAATCCGAATCCAGGTGCGCTTGGGTTTGGGACCGCGGCATCCAAAAACGAAATTGGATCTGCCGGTATGCCGAACGTTATCCGTTGATCAGAGACTCGGTCCACAACAGCGTCCTAGCAGATAGCCTCTGGCGCTTCATAACCCTTACGGTATCACCAACTGTCGCCCTGATCTTTGTTCCCGTCTTTCTAGGTGCCATGATCAGGCAAGCCAGCCCGCCTCCATCATTTCTATCGCGTACGCGCTAACCAGCTGCCTTTTAGCTACACAACTCCCGCCGTGGGTCTCAGCTGTCGCTCCATGACTCTCCTCGTGTACACGTGCGCGCAATGCTCCCTCATCATCCTGTGGACGGTGAGGATGTTCCGCCTTACAGACACCGGAAGCAACGTGGCAACACAGGGAGCAGCTACGGCCAGTCCACAGTGGCGTGACTTTGTGGGCAATCTCGCATGGTTGCTGGCGCTCCTACTAAACATACTATTTGCGTTCTTTTCCGGCATCATGGGAACTGGTAAGCCATCTGGACCACGGCAGACCCTCATCGGCTAACAGTGCCTGGCGGCTCAGTATTCGTCTTTACGAACTTATACAACAACTGCCTCTGTGCTTTCCCTGTAAGACTCGCCTCCCTACCGGGACTTATCAACAGTCTGCGTCTAACATGAACGTTCCAGGCAAAATACTGGCTCACTCGTTGGACCGACCCCAAGGCCGTCATCTACCTTAGCAGTACGAGCTATGAGCAGATCGGCAATGCAAAGACGTACTGGACGCCTGTGGGAATCGCGGGGATTTCGCTCCTGGTATCCATGTCATGGCTGGGCTGGTGGTACTCTCGGCACATGAAGACGCAGTTCAAGGAGTGCGTGCTGGCGATGGATCGGGTCAACAAGGAAGAGTGGGATGAAGATGAAATGCAGGACGTAGTCGTCACAAATGCCTTCACTGTTTAGTCGCAACCAAGCTGGTCCCCGGTTTTGAGTAGAATTTAGTTGCCTTGATAGGAGTAGTACGCTAAAACAGAGGGTACATCTGCGCCAACAACTCGTTGCGTGACAAGTCACGGAGTGCCATCTGCTCGCCGCGCTTGTTAGCAACGTAGGATGCGATCACTTGGCAACCGATGGAACTACGCAACGCAGTTGAGTGCCCAGCGTCCAACGCATCAAGTGCCTGATCAAGTGATTCGGGCATCTTGGTGGTGATGCCCCTTTTAAAGAGCACATCCGGCTCGACTGTACTGAGAATCTCGGTCGAATTATCCATCGTCAGTTGGGCTTTGTCCTGGATGCCGAGAATCCCGGCGGCGATGTACCCAGCCGCGGCCAGGTAGATATTGGCCGTGGCATCGATGGCCCGAAACTCCCACCGCGGAACGCTGTCCATGCGTTCCGAGTCCCCCGCGATGAGGCGGACCGGGACATCTTTGTTCTCCAAGCCCCAGGCGACCCATCTGCCGGCCGCGACGTCCTGCAATCTTGCGTAGCTCATCTCGTACGGCATCCCGAGCGCCGCGAGAGCCGGGAGGTGTCGCAGAACGCCGGCCATGAAGGAATCGGCGGCCTCCGTGCCGACGGGGGCGGCGTTGAGCCGCCGCACGGACAGGTGCATGTGCATGCCCGACGTCTCGGCCTTCTCGAACGGCTGCGGCAGAAAGACGGCGAGCAGGCCGTGGTCCTGTGCACACCGCCGTATGATCTCGAGCGATTGAACGAGCGCGTCGGCGGCAGCCAGCGGTGAAAGCGGCCCCGTGGCGATCTCAAACTGCCCTGGTCCGCCGCAGGCGTGGAAGCCCTCGACGAGGATGCCGGCCTTCTGGAGCCGAGAGACACACTGGCGCAAGCAAAGGCCGGGTTTCCCCAGGAGCGCGCCGGCGTGCTTTTGGACGGGGCGGAAGCCAGCCGGTATCTCGAATTTGAGTCGGTCGGCGGCGTCGACTAGGTAGAACTCGATCTCGACACCCAGGAGGAAGTCGAGGCCGAGGGTCTCGGCTCCCAGGGACGCGGTCTGGCGGAGAGCCCGGCGAGGGCACCGCAAGAAGATGTCATCCTGCTCTGACACATCGCAGAGGACTGAGGCCTCTCCGCCGGTGCCGAGATGGCAGAGGGACGTCCAGTCGGGGTGCAGGCAGTCGTAGCCTGAAATGCTGCGGTTGGGGAGGGCTTTCCAGGGGCAGAGGCCGATCAGGGTGAGAGTGGAGACGCGGAGTGGCGAATTTGCAGCAGCGAGAGAGATGCAGCGCCCCTTGGGCACGCAGTGGCTCGCGGTTGTGCCCGAGTTTGTTTGGTAGTGGAAGTGGATGAATTCGACATCTGGGTACCGTGCCAAGAAGGCATGCAACTCGGTCGACGACATGGCGGAGGAGGCCCAGGGCTGGCGCTGGGGGTGAAGAATGCCTAGCAAGAGGTGGCTGGGAGACGACGGTTGCTAGGTTGGTCTACTCCTGCCTGAGTTGCACGAACCACGGAGGAAAGGGTGGGTGAGCCTGTCAGTCATACAAATGCCCAAACTGTCCTCTCTCGTTCAAGCAACGACGACAAGCTGGAACAACAAGGCACTTTGGCATACATGACGGCCCCTCCACGCTTTGATGCTCGCGGGTTGGGTTCGCTGCGCGGGCAGAAGGGGGAGGGTGGTGTGTGGCACTTGCCTTGCACTCTTGGCTCTTCATCTTGCATGCAATGCCCACCGACGTGTCAGTGATAGATTGGTGGCCTTGCTAGGACATGATTCTTGTCAGAGGCGGCTTGAGGCAGGATGGAGTGTGGCAGCAGCGGGGAAACGCTGGGCAGCCACCAAAGTCAGTGTGTGCTGAGTTGCCGGGCACGACGACAGCCTGAGTTGTTGCTTCGGCAAGTATGCTTCCCAATCAGACGCCGCCTCGGGCACACCACCGACCCCCCTTCTACACCACCTCCCCCAAAAGGGCTTTGCCAACAGGGAGGCTTGCCAGTACACCAGTTGGGGCGGTGGAAATGGCGCATGGCCTTGGTTGTGCCAGCCGATGCAGCTGAAATACCCTCTTCAACCCTTCAAACCTAGACACTTTCGCCTTCAGAGTTCTTTGTCTGAAAACTCCCCACTGGCACGAATAATCCCTCCATCCTGCACCACAGCCTGTAGGTACATCATATCACAGTCGCTTCAACACATGCTTACCACCTCAAGACATCGACTGCCATCCCCACCTATTCAAATCAAGATGCCGCCCATCATCAACTCCGACAAGTCCGACAGCTCTGATTCAGAGGGGGAGAGGACTGGCAAGGCCCAGCCGTGGAAGACGCTGGTCAAAGACGTCGTCGATTGGAACCCGGAGCGGGTCGACTCAGGGGGCTGCCAAAATGGCAACTTGAAGACCAAGGACAAGAATGTGAGGGTCAACATGGCCATTGACGGGGCTTGCACCAGCGCAGATGGTATTGGATTCTGACTGGGAGTTATCGAGTCAGTTTGAGCGCAAGCTAGGGGCCTAGTATCAATAGTCATTAGTAGTAGTCCGAGTTGAACCTTGCTGGACTTTTCTCCGCCCGGCAAATTATTTCCGCAAATGCTGGTACATGTACCGAGTAGTGATGATCCAAAGACAACCACTAGCTACTGGACAGCCCCTCCAGAACCAACTTGTCCAGGATCACCGGCGACTTCAAACCGACCATCCTGCCCTCGACAAACTGCGTGAACGGCAGACTGTATCCAGCTGATCCACGTGACATTATGTCCCCGGGACTGCATAAAAGCCACAGTCGAGTTATCGTACACCCAGGGGAAAAGCGCTTGGTTCGGTTGGAGTTGATCATGGAAACGAGGCGTTTCAACTGCGGATGAGCAGTTCTGTCCGCGGTCTAGCAAATGCCAGAGCACCTGCATCACGGAGGAGATAATGCGAGACCCGCCCTGTCCTCCTAGTGCAAGGACTAGCTCCCCGGTTAGGAAGTTCTCCACGATCACGGGTGTCATCGACGACTGTGGCCGCTTTCCGGGGCGGACAAAGTTGTTCGGGGACGGCTCGTATCCAAAGAAATTCCCGGTGCCCGGGATGGAAAAGTCATTCATCTCGTTGTTCAGGATGATTCCGCTCTCTGGGACCATGAGCTGTGAGCCAAAGCCTGTGTTAACGGTGCTCGTCAACGAGACAACCATGCCGCTGCCATCAGCCGCAACCAGATGGGACGTCCCTGGACTACACGCAACTTGGTCAGCAAGGTAGCGCGAAGAGTTCGTTAAGGACAGGAGCCATACGTCGGGAGAACCTCCAGCGCATCCGGGTTGTACACCTCCATGGGCAGCGTATGCTCATCCGAGATCTTGGCTCTGGTATTAATGGCTGTGCTGTCGCTGATGATGCTTTCCTGGTATGCCTCGATTCCAGAGACAAAGGCCGGATCGCCGAGCTTGGTTCTCTGTCCATACGCAAACCTCAGCGCCTCATCCAGCCGGTGCGTGCTGAGGTTTCGCGACGTAGGATGCCCAAAGTCTGCGTACCCTTCGACGACTTTGAGTGCGCTGAGCACTACCGGCCCTCCGGAGGGTGCGCTGGTGCTGACAACCCGGTAGTCTCGATAGCGGATCTCGGACGTTGTGCGTAGAAGGACGCTATATCCAGCGAGGTCATCCATGGACATGATGCCTCCGCTGCCCCGAACGGCCTTGACGGTCTGTTCAGCCATGCGGCCCTTGTAGAATGCCTCGGGGCCATGCTTTGCGATATTCTCCAGGGTTGCCGCATAGCGTTTTCGCGTGATGACCTGTCCTGTGACAGCAAGGGTACCATTTGGGGCAAAGTCGACCGCCCAGTTCGGATCCGTAAAGAGGAATTTGTTGGAAGATAGCGTAGCCATTGACATGCCAAAGTACCCGCCCACCGCGAAGCCGTCTCGGGCAAGTTTGACAGATGGCATCACCAGCATCTTCCAGGGCAACCGACCGTGCTTTTCATGCAGATACTGGAGGCCGCGGAGCTCCCCAGGTATCCCTCTGCAAAAATTAGCATCCAAGTCTCTTTGAGGCTTCTTTCAGGGGAAAGACAAGGAAGAGGCTAACACGGCTAGTCCTCCAAAGACCGAGTCTTGTTCCCTGCCCTTGTACATATCCTCTGTCGCTGCCGCAGGTGCCGTTTCACGAAAGTCAACAAAGCTGAAGTTCCTGGAACCAGCCGCCCTAATGAGAGCAAAACCACCTCCACCAATCCCCGTGAGGTCGGGCACTAAAAACCGTCAGGGCTTGCATCTCGGATGCACCATGGAAGGCTCACCTGTTACGCCCAAACAGAAACCTGTCGCGATCGCCTGAATCCGTCGTCAGAAACAGGGATACCACCGAGGTTGGAGAGAGGCAACTGACCGCATCCGCCGCTGTACCCCCCCGTCGTATCATGTCCATTCCAATCCGGCTGCACGAAGCATCGCCTGATGTCACAGCACCAGAGGCTGGTTTGCCGTCCTTGTCCCGTCCGAACCATGGCGGAGCCAAGTCGGCAAGTGCCCCCCAGAGGAAGAAAGAAGTTAGCAGCACGGCCGAGAACATGACGACTGTGTAAGGCAGGAACAGGCGCATATTTGGCCTAGCGGCGGGATGAATGGAAGGCGGGGGGTCGAATACGCGTTGTGGGGGAGGACACCATTCTTAACGCGCGTGGGGAATTATGCCCAGGCTCAGAAAACGGCACAATGTTGTTACACAGCAGATCGGTCACTATTTCAGGCTTTCAGCACACGTGACGTCCATGCCGTGGCTGCCTGTTGCCGTTTGCCAACCCGTTGGCTGACAGCCTTTTCTTCCGATTCTGCAACTTTAACGTGCTGAAATTTCATGAAATTCGCCATCTCTGACTTGAAATTGACATCTTTCCGAGTCCATTAGCAGACGCAAGCCCAGCCGCCAGAACCCGCTGTAAGCGCAAAGTAATTCATTCCCGACCTCATCTCACCCCCCGGGCTTCACCGATGCCTCATCGGCTCATACGCCGACGCCCGCTCTGTCACCGACCCAACAGCCATCGCCTTCCACCCCGCCGGCGATGCCACCCTCGAGCCTCCTGCCGTCATCAACTCCACGTGGCTCCCCCCATGCATCGCCCTGCTCTCTTTCCCACCCGGCACAAGAAATTGATAGACGCCGCCGAACCGCCCACCAGCCCCAAATACGCCGCCACCGCCCTCTGGCCCGGCATGCTTCTTATCTCGCTTCTCGGCACGCCGCTTGTGCGACCGCCAGACGATAAACGTAATGAGCAGCGCGTCAACAAGCGCGGTAACCGTGAGAATCCACGCACAACGCATGTGCACCGGCCCCGCCCGGGCAGAGATGGAGCCGGTGCCGCTGGTGGGCTGGACGTGGTGGACGTTGTTCGCGAGCTTGGATATGAATTGCTGCGAGGTGACAGACATGGCGATCAGGGCGACCAGGGAGATCTGTCGTGGTGTCAGTGAATGTGGGAGAGGGGGGGTGGGATGTGTACCCAGGAGGTTATGCAGGTGACGATTCTGCCCCAGTAAGAGGAAAAGATGCTGATGAAGCAGCCTGCGAGGGACAGCACGGTGCCGCTGGTGCCGGTTATGAGCGAGTAGAAGATGGTTTTGGGGCGGTAGCCGATGTAGTTGTTGTGGATGAGGTCCATCCCCCAGACACGCCAGAGCCTGGGTGGGGGTCAGTGGCTGGGTTGGAGGTGGAAAGGGGTTGACGTACCAATGGAGGTCAAACTGCGTTCCCCAGGGCGAGCAGTAGTCCGCCTTGTAGACATTGTTTTCCTTTTTTCCGCTGCAGTACAGGGACGGGTAGATGGCGTAAAAGTCCTTGCGCTTGGAAGAATCGTGAGTGTCGGGCAGCCCGTGTAAGTCATCGTCTTGGCGGTCAACGGTCGACACGAACTTGTCGGTGTCGATCTGAGGGTGTTAGTCAAAGGGGCTCGAGCAGCGGGAGGTATGGGCAGAGTGCTCACAATGACCATGTACCAATTGTACCAGTTTGGGAGGTGGTCGTGGTTGTCGATGGACCCTGTGCCGGCCCTCAGCATAATCATCTGGAATGCTGTCAAGCCGCCATGTAGGACGAGGGCGACGGGGAGGAGGAGGGAGCTGCAGCTGAATTTCTTCATCTTCCGCGCTTCAGTTACCTCGCTTGAGTTGATCGCCTGTTCCTGAGATGCTCGAGACGGAATATCGAGGCTCAACCCAGCGTTGGGGAGATTCAAATCTGAAGAAAAGAGGGGACATTGCTCCTCTATTGTTGATGAGATTAATAAAGACTCAGGGTGGTCCATCTGGTGGGGTACAAAGTCTTGATGGGAGATGCGGCTGTTCGGGGATATGCAGAGCGGCCGACGTGGTTGGGAGTTGTCGGGCGGAGGTCTCAACTTCTCCAGGTTTTAATGCCCTCGCAGAGCTGTCCAGATCAAGAGAGCCGCTGAATATACATCAGGCCCATTGGATCGCCGTAGTTTGGGCAGACGTCCGATTCAGCCCTACGCCGCCGTGCGGTCTCGGCTTCTGTTCGCCCACTTATACCCACCGCCAAGGCGTGACACGGTTGACGAGATGCGGGTTCGAGGTCTAGATGCTGAGGTTTGTCATTTCTGACACGGAGATTCGCTGATGTCGGCTGGTTTCGATTGAAGAGATGCCTGGGAACCTTGTGTCAGTGTCAACACTGAACGTGTCCGGGTAGGGTGGGTGAGGTTTACTTTACCTCTTCAGCCCACCATCCGCGCCATGTCCCTGGAGAGTCATGAGACTCCCAACCAGAACGGCCATATGGTAAGCCATGCGGGGACCGGTTCCAGCGATTGCGGCAAGATGTCTGTCCGGTCCTTCGGGTGCCTTCGCCAGGGCTCGTGGAGAATCCACGTACTGATACCGTTGAAGAAGATGGTGGATCTGCTGTACTGCGGTCTCGACAAGGCCATTGCCGTTAAGAAACGAGGACTGAAGTCCCCGAAAGGGCGGCACCTTTGGGCAAGGAATGGCGGTGAGTGGCGATTGCTTGTAGGCAGGAAGGAGCATTCTGACACCCACCCAAGACATCCCGTGGGTGGATGACCCACCGAAAACAACCTCCTCATCCCGTTTGCAATCCCACGCCCACCAGAGTGCCCATCCACTTCACCATCTTCACGACCAACGGCCAGTTCTATTGATACCGCGGCTCTCGAGCGCCAGCACATGGTCATCAACGCCCTCGGAATCTCCCTCTATATGGTCAACTTCAGCTCCCGCGTCCGCACCAAGTGGAACCGCTTTATCAGGAGCAAGTTTGGGGGGGGCAAGAAGTAGGTGGACTACACTAAGAGCGTCATAGCCGGGAACCGGTAAGCAGCGACGAGACCAACAAATCTTCAGCGGAGACACACCAGCTCTTTCGGCGGACAGGCAACTACCACCGCCCCAAGCTCGACAACTCGCCGCCACGACACGAGATCTGGACTGCGGCGAAGAGTCACTCCCCAACCGTATATCCCTGAGAAGACGGGACGATGTCGCCGTGTCCAGATACAGACGGCAGCAGTTCTGCCCCAACCAGAGCCTCCGGGGAACCCGCCTACCTTCCGCCCTCCCACGTTCCATTCCGCCATCTCACCACCATCGAGCAGCGCTGTTTCCCCCGACGACGGGACAGTCCCAGCCATCCCTCCGGCGGGATGCAACCCACACAGCAACGAATGTGAATGGAACCACAGCCCGAGCGTATATCAATCGGGATCCTCGCGTGTCGAAGCCACGAGCGGCCTCCTTGCTGACCGGGGTTCAAACAGTCGCCGTAGTGGACAAGACCAAGCAGTGGTGGCTAGTACCGATTCCCGGACAGGAATACAAGGTGTTGGTGGCTGAAAGGGTGGCCTGGATAAGGAGTGTGCGGTGAGCTCGGGGACGGGGGAGATATAGTCAGCGTGTGTTGGGAACTACAAAGGTTGGGGTGGTTTGATGCGGTGGATGAGATGAATCAAGAATGGGGGCCGAAGACCCCCCTGTTTATTTACGCCAATTTCAAGCCAAAGCAGAATAAGTTACCCCAACGCCTTGCCCTCGATCTTTATTACCTCCAGCCCCGAACACAGACCCTACAAGAGCAGCACAAACCCAGCAGCCACCACCCCAGCCGCCACTCCAGCCACCGCAACCGTCTTTCCAGCCGTGGCACCACCCTTTGCCGTCTCCGTCACGGCCGCACCACTACCCGTCCCGGTCGGCGAATCGCCGCTCTTCGTCGTCGAAGCTGCATCCTGTCAGCGCCACCGCCCCAAAACAATCAAACCCGAAAAACTCACCTCCCGACTTGGTCACCTCAAAGGTCCCACTCTCGCTCAGCTGCCCGGTATTCTTCTGATCCAGGCTCAACGCCTTGATGCTGAACCTGCCGGCGGTGCCGGTGGCGTTGCTCGCCCGCGGCTGGAACCCGGGAATGACAAAGTTGACGAGGTCGTACTTGCCCGCCGAGGTGTCGACCTTGCCGGCGATGGGCAGCTGGGTTTCGGGGGTGGTGGTCTTGTCGACGAGGACGAGGGCGAACTGCGAGGGGTCGGTGGAAACGGAGGTCCAGGTGATGGAGTTGGAGGAGGAGAGGTCCCAGGTGGATGTGGTGGTGGGCGAGGTGAGGAGGAGGGCTGTGGGGGTCAGTGGGGTGTACGGGCGGGGGTGGGGGTTGGGTGGGAAAGGATCGACAGGGGTGCCGGTGGGGCTGGGGGATCACGTACCCGAGGCCGTGGACAGGAGGGTGGTGAATGTGAGGGTCTTCATTTTGGCGGAGGGATGGGGGAGGATAACTGAAAAGCTTGGGGTGAAGAACAGATGGCCAGCAAAGAAAACGGGCGCTGCCACTTTTATCAACTCGCCGACCGCCAGCCTGACCCAACTCCACCACCGAAACAAAGCCGGCGCAAACCCACAACCCACACCGCGATAGGCCCGGACCCGCCTCTCGCCATGCGATGCGCACACAAACTCAGCCACGTCCGACCCAGACCCGACAAATCGGCCGCCGCGCTTGCCACGACCCGAGGAGATTGTGGACGGGAGGCTTGGAACATGGCACTGCATGATGCACGCCGTCTTCAGCCCTCGATATCAAGCCACAGATAGCACGAAAAGCGACCCCGCTTGCTGGCCACTGCATGGATGTTTTGGGCTGCAGGGAACATGATAGGGGATACGACTGCGGTTTGGCACCACAGGGCTGTGAGACGCGGGGCGGGGCATCCGACGAGTCGTGAATGGTTGGGATTTCGAGGTGCTTACTCGTGCCGGGTTCGTGCCGGGTTATCGTAAGCCGGGGGACGGACTATGGTGGGTTGTAAATGCCCGTCTGATTTGAGTTGGGTTTGCTTGGGGATTTGTGTTTTTCATGTCAGGACCGAGGAGACAGCCCTTTTCAAACTGGATTATACGGGCACAACAAGCGCGATAGCAAGGGCCGCGCACAACCTCGATGACGAGCCCCGGCCAGGTGTTGGCGATGGCGAGCCGGATCTGTATCGTTGAGTTACAACCGGGGAGTTAAGGGATGCTCTGATTCAAGATAGATTGATGCCGAGGATTTACCTTTGGCTATGCCTCTGAGTTCGTGATGCCATCATTCTCTGTCCAGGAATCTCGACCGACACAAAAAGGACATTCGCCTGCGCTTTAGGCATCAATGAGACGAGGCCTCCACCATCTTCCGAGTTTGTGACATGGTGTCAATGGCGAGGGTTGGCCGTTGGTGACCTGTTGAGATTGACGTCGTTGCAATATCTCGCAAGTCGCAGTTAGTGCCGACAAAACCCAGGGTATCCCCCTCGTGACACCGTGTCTCTCACGCCCCGGACGGCGCGTGTTGGTCCATTGCCTCCATGTATGATGTTGGTCGATGGCATCTCTACCACACACTGCAATATCGAAGTCGCTAGGCATCAACCCAGCATGTGCCCGTTGGCAATTTCAAAGACGGGCGGTTGGTCGTCGCCTGCCACACCTCCGTGAATGACTCCCACTAGGTGACGGATAAATGCACCATCCTCAGGTATTTCACCTCATCCATCCCCTCGACGCGACCGCTCAAATCTACCGCACAGATTCCATATCCCGAGCTGCCACCAACCAGCAACCAGCACGCAGCGACGCAAACCAGGAACCACTGCACTGAACCAGACATGAGACTGTGTCCATCGCTCTTCATTTTCGTCCTCCCCCTCGTTTTCTCACTCGCTGTCTCTGCCGACGACGCCCAGACTGTCATCGGACACTCGCCCCCCGACCACCCCCTATCAGCAACCCTCCCACCGCCAGCTACCATGTCGGCCTCCTCCGCCCCCGCACCAGACGACCCCTTCCTGGCTGCCATCGAGGGCGACCCGAACCCGAGCACTGCATGGAAGCCGATTATCGACGTTATGCGCGATACAAACCACCGGAAATGGGGCTTCCTCGTCTACCGTGTCTACTACGGCGACGACGCCGCCTGGGAACGCTTCATGGACATTCTGAGGCGCGACACGGAGAATTCGCTTCTCGGATTCGGCAAGCAGTACATGGTGCCCTTTCTCGACTGGACGGAAATGCAGGATCGGGCGGCATTTGACGGCGCCTCCAAGGACGACATCCGCGAGCACTTTCGCACGTGGATCCGCGACCGCTCGGTCGAGCGCGATGGCTTCGGGGTGGAGGGAACGGATATCCTCAGGCTCTCGGCGCGCTACAAGGCTTGCCTCTACGTCGACAAGGAGGCCATGGAGTCCGCCGCCATGACCGAGTATCCCATGGCGACAAAACCGACCGGAGTCCATTATATCGTAAAGGGGAAGGTTGTGCTGGTCGGCTCTCAGCTCCAGGATGAGTGGATTCCGCCCCACCCCGAGGCCACTCAGGAGGAATTGGATGAGATAGAGGAGGAGGAATGGGCCGAGGAGGAATACCCCCCGATAGACGGCGATACGAGCTGGGATGTTGGCTGGATGTACGTCGAGCTGAGGTTCGTCGCGAGCGCCTACGAGATGCTGAGTGAGAACCTCTCGGAAGACTCCTGGCGTGAGCGTTGGTTCTACAAGCGCCCACCAGCTGTTTTCCCTGGACGATAAGGTGACGCCATGCCCCTTGTATTTTCCCATCACACCTTCTATAGACTGGATATCCCGCTGAACGCCGAGCCATATTGAACAAATACAGAACGTCATGACTAGAGCCCAAACCACTTCATATCCGACGCCTCGTGCACCGGCACGACATGGCCGACGCCCCTGGCCGAATACCCCACCAGCTTGGTGCCGTCACCGTACACAATCTGCGTGTACCCCGGCAGCGGCGTGTTGGTGGTGTTCTTGGTAAACGATACGCCAAAGATGGTCGACCACTGCTTAAGCTGCTCGGCCAGGTTGGCGTACGACACAAAGTTGTCGGCCTCGCCGTGGAACGTCATCATGGGCGGGTACGCGCCCGTGTAGCCGGGGTTCATGCCCTTGACCGCCTGCGCCCACTGCTCGCCCGTCTTCTGGATGCGCCCCTGCGCGCACGTCTGGTCGGCCGAGGTCGGGCTGGACCCGGGCGACCCCGCGAGGCAGCCGGCGGCCACGCCCGAGTAGCACGACGCCGCCTTGAAGAGCTCGGGGTAGGTCGACACCATGACGTTGGTCATCATGCACCCCGACGAGGTGCCCGAGACGAAGACCTGGGCGGGGTCGGCGCCGAAGTTGGTGATGGCCCAGTTGACAATGTTGGCGAGGCCGTTGCTCTCGCCGCCGCCGTTGTGGGTGAGGGTTTGCTTGGTGGCGACGTCCCAGCAGTTGCTGTCGCGCTTGGAGCTGGGGTACAGGACGACGAAGCCCTTTTGCTCGGCGAGGGGCTGGTACTTGGACTGCGAGGCGTAGGCGGGGCCGCTTCCTCCGCAACCGTGGAGCTGGGGGTGTCAGTGGGCGTCTTGGGGCACGGGCGGGGCACATACTGCGAGGATGACGGCGGGCTTTGGTGCCAGCTTGGCCGGGACGTAGACGTGGAGGTCCAGGTTGGTCGGGTTCTGGCCAAAGTTGGAGACCTGCTGGAAGCCAGCCGGCAGGGCCTGGGGAGTCTTGATGGAGGCCAGGCCACAGGCCACGGCGTAGAGACGAGAGCCGATCATGGTGGAGGCGAGTATCTCGGAGCAAAACCTTCTGGAAGCGCTGCTGGCACAACATGTCTGGTTCATGGGAGGGGTCCGGGTTATAAACGAAACGCATCTCGCCAAGAGATGCTAGCCGATGCGGCGATGCCACGGTCCCAGCGACTTGGTCCGATGAACCGATGAACCGCTGCAAGAAACATTACGGGGAGCCACGTTCCATGCGCAATATGGGGGATGGCCATGATTTGCCGGAGGACGGGGAACGGCTCATCAATCCGAGGCGGCTCCCTGAGCCGCCTGCCTAGCCGCCTGGCGCTCGAGATGGACGGTGGGGGTTGCCGACCGGGTATACCTTTTGCCTCGGGGGTATGAAATCGAGGGAAGCCGACGAGATGGCGGCGTTATTCAACGCCTCTTTGTTGTAGGTCGGTGGTGCTCGCAGATGCTGCTCGTTTGGAGTCGTCGTTGAGGAGAGCCAGAGTTGGGCGCTGAAGCACCACCCCGAGCGGATATCCCATGTTCAAAGAGATCAGCTCGAGATTCAAGGTATTCAAGGACCTTCAACGACCAAAACTGCTCGTCTCGGAATGTCTGGTTCGTAAATTTCGCATAGTTCTTGACACCGTCACGAAATTGGAGTTGACGCGGAGCCGGCGACCCCGAAAGACGTTTTGCCCCACTGTTCCTTATCTTATCGCCCTGCACGTCGGGACGGCGGGCCAAAATGTGACGCGGTCGAAGCTCATCCAACTTGACGCGCAGCACCAAACATCCCACCCACCACCCACCAAGCTTTTCCACCATCGATACGAACCACCCCCCGAGTCCTCGACCGATTTGCTTTCCCGAGTTGGCCCAGCTACAACAGACCCCGCAGAGCACGGCAACATCCAGACGCACCCCGATCCCGACACTCCCTCCATCCCCCTCGACGCCCGCTGCATGACTGCAACCGGGGGAGCTTGCTCGGTCCGCCAACCCTTCCAAGATGGCACCTCAACCGGCGGCGGAGACGCCTCGAGAGAACAAGGAGTCGACGCCCGACGAGCAGCCGTCTCTCGGGCCACCGTCGGGGCTGTCGGGGATCCCCACCCAGTTCATCACCGAGCAGCACATCCGCCAGGTGATGAGGAGCATTGGATGCGACGAGGCCCGCGAGGATACCTACCGTCTGAAAGGAGTCCAGCTCATTGATAATGTCAGGGAGAGTTTGCAACTGTAGGTGCCGTCAGGATCCAGCTGGCTGCAAACTGACCATTCCAGACCGGTCAAGACGTTCGATACCGCCGCCGTCTACTACCACAAATTCCGTATCCGCTTCCCTAGCAACGAATACAGCTACGAAGATGTAGCCTTGACGGCTCTGTTTGTCGCCTGCAAGGTCGAAGACACGATCAAGAAGTCCAGGGACATTCTCTGTGCAGCACACAACATCCGACACCCCAACGATTTCAAGACGCCCGACGACAAGGTCAGTCTCCCCCGCCTGTCGTTTGGTCGGCACTAACAGCACCAGATGTTCGAGGTCCCCTCTCGATTCACCGTTGGCTTGGAGCGATACATTCTCGAGACCATCGGCTTCGACTTTCGCGTCCAGTATCCGCAAAAGCTGGTGATCAAGATGGTTCGCAAGATCTTCCCGCCGGGCGACGCGGGGTCGGAACAACTGCGGGTCGACTTCCTGCGCAACGCCTACGACATGTCCATCGACCTCTACAAGACCTTTGCGCCCATGAAACAATCCAGCTCGACCCTCGCCCACGCCATCCTGGAGCTGACGGCCGCCATCATGGACGTCGACAGGCAAAAGGTGCGCAGGGTCATGGACAGAAGGTTCCACACAAGCAGGGGATGCGTGTACGAGACCATCCTCGACCTCCTCGACCTCTACACACAGTTTCTCAAGATGACCAAGGTCGGCCCCCGCTTCGACCTGCAGAAGATGATGGACGTCAAGATTGAGATCAACAAATTGATGACCGACGAGCGCCTGCCCCGGTACTCGGGGCTGTGCGACACGTGCCCCCAAGACACGCCCAACGTCAGCCCTGCCACGCCAGGCTCTGCGACGTCGCCGGCGACCAACAGCCCGTTCCCCAGCAGCAACACTTCTAAGAAAAAAGGTGCTGCCAGAGAGGAGACGGTGCGGTTCGTGTTTGATGCCGACGAGGTGCGCAAGGAGATGGAGCTGGTGGCCGAGTACAACAACGACGAGTACGAAGAATACGAGGTGGAGGTCGAGGAGCCGATCCCGGAGCCCGAGGCCCGACCGAACAACAGCCGCAACAACTTTGCGCATCGGGGCGGGCCCTCGGGCAACGAGCACGGCTGGGGGCCATACAATCGCGGTCGCCACCCGCATCCCAACGACCGCATGAGGGGGCGCAGAGGGGGCGGCTACCACTAGAGGGGGGGTCGCCGAGGGGGCGGCGAAGACTATGGGGGGGTGCGCAAAGGAGGCGGCTACCACTAGAGGGGGGGTCGCGGTAACGTTGTCCCAGGAGTTTGAACAGATTTATCATGATACCCATTAGAGCGCAGTATGACTAGACAGCGGACCAATGTCTTTTTGTGGCTACACCGAGTCTTCCTTTTCCCCCACCTTTTCCAGCGTGAGCTTGACCACCGTCTGGCGCTCTAGCACAACGGCGTCGGCCTCCTCATGCTTGTCCTGAGCCCGCAGGCACGTCTCCAGCTTGTCGAGTCCCTCGAAGAGATCAGCGTCGTCCTTGGTCGCCTCCCACTGCATCCTGGCAATCTCGAGCGCCTTTTGACAGTAGTCCTCGGCCGCGGAATACCGCTCCATGTCGACATTGACCGTCGCCAGCATAATGTGCAAGTTGAACGCACCCCCCAGGCAGCCAGGAAGCCTCGCCATCCTCTCCGGCCGTCGCAGCACCTCACGGAGTATCAACTCCTCGGCCTCTTCATACCGTCGATCTACAACAGTCAGCAAGCCCACCCACCCCGACTTTCGGGGCCACTCACGCTGCCTTAAATGCACCGCCCAGCACGCCAAAACATCCACATGCCTCCCATCGAACCCCTCCCCCTCCAACCGCCCCCACAGCGCCCCAAACCGCCCGCTCTTCTCCCCCACCTCCCCCTCCCCCGCCCCCGTCCCCACCACCACCCCCACCAACCCCAAATCCACCGTCACCTCGTGCGCGCCCCCCAGCGCCGCCGAGAACTCCGCCCCCGCCACCTCGGCGCACCGTCGCGCGTGCCACCGCGACCGCGCCGGACTCCGGCACAGGACCGCCCACATCTCCCACCCCGGACTGCGCGCGGCGGCGGTCAGGTCTGCGATGTGTCGGAGGAGCTGGGCTTCGAGGGTGCGGAACAAGGGGGGGAGGGCGGCGTGGGACTCGCGCAGGAGGATGGTGATGTGCAGGATGAAGAAGGGGAGGAGGGGAGAGGGGGAAGGGGAGAGGAGGGCGGGGGTGAGTTCGGCGAAGGCGATGCGGAGGAGGCGGGCGGCGAGGGAGGGGGAAGGGGGGGTGCGGAGGAGGTGGGCGAGGGCGGTGCGGAGGCGGAGCCAGAGGGTTTGGGAGAGGGAGAGGGAGGTGAGGGTGAGGGTGTGGGCGGGGGAGGAAGGGGGGGAGAAGGTCCAGACGGAGGAGGCGAAGGAGGAGGCGTAGTAGGTGCGGAGGGTGTGGTAGAGGGATTCTTCGGCGAGGAGGGGGGCGGGGGGGGAGGGGGGAGGGGAGGGGGAGGGGGTCCGGCAGATGAGGGCGGTGGTGGTGGGGGAGGGGGAGTCGGGGAGGGAGGAGACGTAGCGCCGCATCTTGGAGTTGCGGCGGAGGTAGGCGTCGACACGGGCTAGGTCGACGCGCCGGCCGTTGAGGAGGATCTCGGTCGTGGGCTTGTGCGCGGCGTCGCGCTCGCGCTTGAGACGGATGATCTCGACGACGGTGTGGGCTTGGTTGTGCTTCCAGAGGCCCCAGCGGCGGAAGCGGGTTTTGTACATTTTGGGGCTGTCGGGGTGTCAGCCAGGGGTGTGGTGGGGGTGGGGGTGGGGGGTTATACGTTGCGAAGAAGCCGTGGTCATGCTCCATTGTCCGGATCAGGTCGGGGAGGGTGGTGGTGCTGTACAGCTCGGTGATGGTCTTGCGGTGGCGGGCAAAGTCATCTTCCGAGGCCCATTTCCGCGCTCTGGTGGGCAGGCCGTGAGGACCGGCGCTCTCCGGGCTGGTGCTCATGATGCCGGCTTACAGGGATGGGTGTTGACGCCGGTAGCTGGCCGAAGCATGGAAGGACCGGTTGCTGTCGTCGGGCGTGTCACATTCGGTAGAGCATCCAAGGTGGAAGCAGATGCGAGGGTCGTCTGTCTTTTGCAGTCGGCAGCTCGGAGACAAATGTACCACGGAGTCGGGTCCTTCCCGTCGGTTCTCACACGCGAGGCGGGCTTTGCCCTGCGCCACACCGTTCCTGGTTTCGATGACGGGCCGGCACATGGATACACGTCGAGCCGGGAAGAGGGTCGGTCACAGCATGATGCGGGAGCTCGGCGTGGGCGTCCAGAACACGCGTTCGCCCTACGAGGCGGCCTTGGGTTGGGGTCCGAGGCGGAAACAGCCCGCTGCAAATTACCGGCGGATTCAGCCGGTTATCGCCATCCTGATGGTCGGCGAGGAACCCGAGATGGCCAATCAAGAAGAGGAGAGGAGGACTGGCGTCGGGTGTTACATGTAGGCAGCGGCGTAGCATCAATGACGGTGGTCGGGATGCCAGACGCCCATATCCAGCATCGTCTCGTGGTGGTGGTGTGCGTGTTGAAGTTGACCAGCAGGAGGCAGACGAGCGTCGGAGTCTCTATGTGGAATTTGAACCGGGCAGCAAAAAAGATGCCTCTCCAGGTCACTGATGACCCGGCAGGGGCAAAAATAAAGATTGACAACTGTGAGATTCGAACTCACGCCCTTTCGGACCACGGAACTTATCTCGAGATGAGATGGTGATTAAGGATATCTCCTTAACGTGGCGCCTTAGACCGCTCGGCCAAGTTGCCTGCTGATTGGTGGGAGTGGTGAGCGTTTTTGCCGTTCATGGGGGCGGTTGGGTGGGGTGCGGAGTGTGTGGGGGTCCCTGTGCATCTCTCGACATGCATAACTCGAGATCGGCTTGCCATCAGCTGCAGGCGTCTCTCAGTTTGATTCAGTACAGCCAGAAAGAGCTTTTCTCTCAATCTCAAGAAGACGCCAACCCGGTGGTTCGATCTGCTTTGCCGGACGTCGTCGACGGGGTGTGGTGGTGAAAACAAAGTGCTGAGGCCGTGCCCGGTGCTGAGCTAATACAGCGGGGCAACCCTAATCCGTAGCGGTGGGGCCGCTGATCAATCGTCTTTCAACACCAACACCAACGCGTCCGCCACCAACAACATTCAACATCCAGCCAAGCAAAACCAACAGACCGGCTTTCAATGCGCGGCCCAAATCGATGACCACGGAATGGATTACTAACCCCGCCGTCCCATGTCGGATTTAACTGTCCCACGGAGAATGGCTTTCCTTTCAGATCGGCTTTCCAGCCCGGACATTAGTGACGCCGCACACTGACGTCGCCGAACTGGCAACTTTTTGCGATCGGACACGGCCCGTCCCATGCAATACCCGCCGATCCTCCCGTAGCCACCCCCGCGGAACATACTGGGCACGGCGTTAGTCACGCCGCCTATCGCCGCCGTCCATCCTGCGGGCGTCTGCATGTTCAGACGAGACTGTTGCCCCGATGTAGCACTAATCATCAGGAAACAAAGATGTCCCGAAATCAAAGCCACGACGTCGACTGAAGATAAATAGGAGATGGCATCACCGGCTTCGACACTCGACATCATCACTCCCAGTCCCACCACCCCTGACCAAACACCACCCCCACCAAACACCATGTCTCTCCCCGCCACTTACAAGCGCGCCGCTTTCCACGAGTTTGGCAAGCCGCTCGTCATCGAAGACGTCCCCCTCCGCCAGCCCAACGCCGACGAGATCCTGATCAAGGTCGAGGCCTGCGGCGTGTGCCACTCGGACGTCTTTGCCCAGTACAACGGCCTCGGCGGCGGCTTCCCCATCGTGCCCGGCCACGAGATCATCGGCCGCGTCGCCGCCGTCGGTGCCAACGTCCCGTCCGCGTGGAAGATTGGCGACCGCATCGGTGCCGGCTGGCACGGCGGCCGCGACGGCACCTGCCAGGCCTGCACCGAGGGCCAGTACCAGATGTGCGACAACCCCATCGTCAACGGCGAGACGCGGGACGGCGGCTACGCCGAGTACGTCAACATCCTGGCGCAGGCCGCCGTGCGCATCCCGGACCACGTCGACGCCGCCAAGTTCGCCGCCATCCTGTGCGCCGGCCTGACGGCCTTCAACCCCCTGCGCCACCAGGGCATCAAGGCCGGCGACACGGTCGCCGTGCAGGGCCTCGGCGGGCTCGGCCACCTCGCGCTGCAGTACGCCAACAAGATGGGGTACCGCGTCATCGCCATCTCGCGCGGCGCCGACAAGGAAAAGGCCGCGCGCGAGCTCGGCGCCCACGAGTACATTGACGCGTCCAAGGGCGACGTCGGGGAGCAGCTCAAGGCGCTGGGCGGCGCGCGCGCGGTGCTGACGACGGCGCTGAGCGGGGATGCGTTTACGCCGCTGATCAAGGGCATCACGCCGCTGGGCAAGCTCGTGGTGCTGAGCGTGCTGCCGGAGCCGGTCAAGGTCGATATTGGCGCGCTGCTGAACAAGGCCGTGTCGCTGCTGTCGTACCCGGCCGGGCATCCCAAGGAGGCCGAGGATGCGGTGCTGTTTACCGAGCGGCATGGGGTGGATTGTTTGATTGAGACGTTTCCGCTGGCTGAGGCGAACAAGGCGTTTGGTAAGTTTTCTGTGTGTGGTCTGAGTCCCGACATAACGCTAACTGAATACCTAGATGCGATGTTGAGCGGCAAGGTCCACTTCCGGGCGGTGCTGACGATGTAGGGGAGGGGCTTGAGACTCGGAGGTCACAGTGAGATCTGGTACATAGGCTCTGGCCGTTTAATGTCAAGAATTCTCAAATTTTCGGGTATCTCATGGCCATCTCAAGTTCAAGAATAGCAAACCCACCAAATAACGCCCCCTATTCCCCCGAATGCCCCCCGCTGCACTTTCAGTTAGGCAGCGCAACCTCCCTCTGCTCCAATTCCCTGACAGAACCCAGCAATAGGGAATTCCGCCTCCTATTCATCAAATCAGCATCATTTCATCGGAGACGTGGACAGGCAACTCACAGCAAAAGTCACGCCAAACAGCACATCCTGGTTGCTCAGCACCTTCTTCTTGAGACTCGCTCCGATGGAAGCTCCCAGCGTCAGCCCGCCCTGCAGGCCGTTTTCAAACTTTCCGCAGACCGTGCAATCAGCAGCTGCAAAATGTTAGCAGTTGGCTCATCCCATGGATTGGCGCCACGTACATCGAATTGCCCTGAGATTCGCATTCAGCGACGGCGTCTTGGCCGAGATATCCGCCGTGAGTCCGGTTTCTGCCACGCGTTAGCATATCCTCCCACCCATTCACCAGATGATGAAACTAACCAACAACGCTAATCTCCAGCCCAATCGCCGGCTTGATAAACGCCGCCGCCTTGACCTCGACGAACCCATCCGCCTGTACTGGATCCGCCTTGAATGACGGCTTCCATCCCTTAATCTTGGACCCGCCCTCTTTGAGAAAGTTCAACCGCGACGACGACGCCGGAATCGTCGCCGTCCCGCCCAGCACGAGATTCAACCCCGCACTCAGCTCCGACAACTCCACCCCCATATCAACCGACACCGTCGGTCCGATGCGCAGCACCCCCGGGATATCAATACCCGCCGGCGTTGCGCGGAAGATGGACACGCTCTTCTCCGGCAGCTGCCCCGCCACCAGCGCGCCCTTGAGTCCGAGAGCAATGACGGCGCGCGCCGAGATGCCCTCGGTCGAGAGCTCGATCCAGGCCTCCTCCATGACGAGGTTGACGGAGCGGAAGCGGCCCTTGACGTCGAAGGAGCCGGTGGTGAAGCAGTCGACGCACTGGGCCGAGACGGTGACGTTGTCGGCGAGGTCGAGGGACAGCGGGGTCGAGGGGAAGCGGTTGGCGAAGGGGATGGAGAAGTCGGGCTGCAGGCCGGGGTTGAGGATGTCGTCGAGGGCGCCGAGGGCGGGGATGGGTATGGCTTTGGCGATGTCGTCGAGGGGGGTGTCTTTGATGGCGTCGGTGATTTGCTGGGGGACCTTTTGGAGGTCTTCGATGGCGTCTTTGGTGCCGTCGGTGATCTTGTCGGGGATGGCCTTGATGTCCTCGACGGCTTTCTTGGTGCCCTCGGTGATCTTGTCCGGGATGGCTTTGATGTCGTCGACGGCTTTCTTGGTGCCCTCTGTGATTTTGTCGGGGATAGCCTTGATATCCTCGACGGCCTTCTTGGCCCCATCCGCCACCTTCTCCGGCACCTTCTTCACCTCCTCGACCGCCTTCTTCGCCCCATCCGCCACCTTGTCCGCCACCCCCTTGAGGTCATCCAGGAACCCCCTCCTCCTCAGCTCCGCGCCCCCCACCCTGCCAACCGTCAAATCAAAAGTCCCCACCGCCTGCCACCCCTCCTCATCCACCTCGAGCACCGCCGTCTCAATGGCATCCAGATATTTCTGCACGCCACGTTAGCCACCATCTCCACCGGTCGGCGGAAATGAACATACCACACCCCCAACCCTAAACACCCTCCGCCCCTCATTCCCCCCATCGCACTCCCCCTCCCCCACCACCACCAGGAACCGGTTCCCCTCCTCCCGGTTCACCCACGCCCACACATCCGCCGCGTCATCCAGGTCCGCCGCCTCGGCGAACCGGATCGCCAGCTCGGCCTTCCCCTTTCCCGCGCCGCCGCCGGGCGGGGGACATTGGATGGACCGGATGAACTTGTCCTCCGGGTCGAGCAGCTCGAGGTTGACGATGGCCTCGGCGGCGTCGGCGGCGCTCGAGATGGTGAATTCCGCGAGGGTGCCGTCGGGGCCGAGCCAGGCGAGGGTGGATGAGTTTTGGGGGGTGAGGGCCGGGGCGAGGGAGCGGCGGGAGAGGGCGGATTTCTTTCGGGGGAGGGAGCGGATGGGGTGGAGGGTGGTGTAGGAGCGTGCGGGAATCGCGGGGACTATGGGCTCGACGTAGGCGTGGAGGCCGCGGGGGGTAGGGGGGCGGATGGGGAGGAGGCCGGCGAGGCATAAGGTGGGGAGGGTGAGGAGATAGGTGAGGGGTGTCATGGTAAGGAGTGGATTGGTGAGTGATGGGAGAAAATATTGGAGAGAGTGAGGGTGAAAAGAGGGTGAAAAGAGTGAAGCCCTCGACGAAAAAAAGAGAAAAGAGATGCTCTCACAGAGATGACATGTCAAAAGGATGGATGGACCACGACCGGACACCAGAAACAAAAGCGGATCATCCAAACATATACCGGGGCAACGGCGTCCCAACTCTTCGTCCCCTCGGTCCCTCATCAGCCCTCCAGCCCGTGATCGGCAAGGCGGAAAATAAACTTTGGAGGAATCCAGGGGCTTGTGCTGCCCGTTTCATGCGTGTGGTTGCAGACGCGGGGCCCCTGGCATGGGGTTGCCTCAGCCACTGCAACGGGTTGCCATGTACAACACCTGATTGGTCCGACGGGACAGCTCGCAAAGTCGCCAAGACTATGCGTTTTGGTGTCTCGGGGGGCCATTGGGTTGGCGACGGAATTGCTGTGTCTTTGCCTGGAGGGGAATTGCCACTGCGGTTGCCCGTGATGAAAGCTCGGGAGGGGGCCAATGAGTGTTGGTTGGTGTTGTGTTGATGCTGTGTTCCCGGAGGGAGTGTCAAGTAAAGGGGCACCAACTCCAGGGTCCTCTCCTCTCCTCCAAGGCTCCAAGCCGATCATGATCGGCAGATCATGAGATGACAGTCATGCAAACGTTGGCCCGGTTCGCAAACCTGGGGAACCTGGGCCCCGGACCCGATACACGGGGTGAGACATGGGCTGGGTCGAGATTCGGCAGTGCGCACCAACAGGCGGGCGTTCAGGGCCGGCCCGGGGTCGTCGGCATGCGGCCGGGATTCTCAGACGGCTTGGCGGGAGTGCTTGGCCCTGAACGACCCCTTTTGCTACCAACAACACCAACACCGCAGGCGGCTGCTGGACGAATATTCAACCGTCTGACGACAGTGACGGGCTGTCAGTTTGGTGGCCCCAGGCTGCAGTGTTTCTACTGATCCGAGAGGAGTCCGATGTTGTTCTTTCTTCAGGCTTCAAGCATGTCAAGAGTGAGAATTTGAGGAGAAACTGACCGCAGTACGGCATGTGTTGTCGTGTCCAGCCCATGCTCAAATATCGTCCCTCGCCTCCGCCCGCGGGTTTGTTGCGATCGTTTGTTGCGCATATTCCCGAGGCCATTCCATTTCGATCCGCCGCCCCTTGCCTTGCCTTTTAACTGGTCGTAAAAGTCAAGCCTCTCGCATTGACCAAGTAGGTATCCAGCATTGAAATATCGCTGTCCGGACTGTTCAAACCCGAGTGGCAGCTTGTTTTGGGGTTTGTTGACATGAAAAGGGGACGGTCAGGGGTCAGAATGTCCACCATGGATCTCGTGCTTTTGGCTTTCCATTCCTTTCCATGGCGTGACCAAACTCGCATCCGCAGCGACGCCAAAAGAGGCTTCCCGTCATGACGATGAGAAGCGGAACTGAATTCGCTACGGGCCGCAATTGCCGGACGGCCGGCGGCCGCGCGTAGGTGCCAACTATTCCTCTCCCCAGTGTCGTCATACCCCGCTTTCAGCGTAAAGGTGAGCTGTTCAGCTGGGTCTACACCAATGACCACCGGCAGTGGGGCCGTGTAAAGCGGACGGTGCAACCTCTCGCCTTTACCCTTTGTCGCGCACACGATACAGGCCGTCGGGAGACGGGAGAAAACAAAACATCAGGGAAAGAGGCGGGGAGAAATGACGTTGCCATCATGAGACCACATTTTGTCGGTCTGGAGTCTCCTGCTTGCAGGCTTGCCGGGGGGCTGGATTTTGAAAGATTTCCTATATCAGTCCCTCTTCTCTGCGACTTCAACGGACAACTTACCCATTCCTCATCAAACCCTTCACACTCATCACCATCACCACCACCAACTTCAAAACACCAACTTCATCCCACACCCCACACACCAGCCACACCGCAAACATGGATCACCAACCCCCCAATGCCGCGGCCTACAACAACACCCAAGGCACCACCGCCTCCGGCTACGCCAACACCCACACCGACCACGCCCACCACTCCGCCAACACCCACGGCACCTTGAACCACAACGCCCACACGGACCACACCCACAACAACCACGCCAACGCCCTCCCCGGCGGCGCCCACAACACGCCCACCTACGGCGACTCCCCCACCACCGGCCCCGCCGCCCACACCGCCGGCCACCACAAGCACGACCTCCTCAACAAGCTGGACCCCTCCGTCGACTCGTCGCGCGACAAGGTCGCCCTCCCCCCGCCGGGCGGCGCCGGCGCCACCAACGGCCCGCACCACAGCCGCCTGGCCAACAAGCTCGACATGACGGTCGACACCGAGGCCTACGAGCGCGCCAACCTCGGCACCTCGGCCGCCTCGGCCACGTACCAGAACGCCGGCGTCCCGGACCCGACCCACAACGCCGGCGCGCGCCAGCGCGGCGTCGCCGGCCTAATGTCCGGCGGCAGTGCCGGCGCGCCCGAGGGGACGTACGGGCCGCACGGCTCGCGTGTGGCCAACGCGGCGGACCCGCGCGTCGACTCGGACCGGGACGGGAGCCACGGGCACGGACAGCACCAGGGCGTCGGGGCCGGGTACGACCAGCGGGGTGTGTCGACGCTGCAGTCCGGTCTGGGGCAGCAGCACCAGCAGGGCCATCATCTCGGCGGCTCGACGCTGCCGGGCCCGGCGCCGAATACCGCCGGCCCGCACAAGTCGGATGTCATGAACAAGCTGGATCCCAAGGTGGATAGCACCGGCGGCTTGGTCAACGAGATAGGCCAGCGGAGGGCCCTCTAAGGGGATTCGGGATTCGGAAATGTTTTGTCTTTGGCTGGTTTGGGAGCGAGTTTTGATACCACGCGGCGCTCTTCTGTAGGATCTGCAGATAGGCAACTCGGATAATTTGATGCACTTGGGATAAATTGTGTGAACCTGTCGTGAAAAATGTCGTATTGTTCCTCCAAAACTGAAATGGCCCGAAATGGGGTTCTCGCCCCCAAAGTCTGGTGCGTTGGCGAGGAGTTGGACATCGTATGTATGGCTTCCCGTGTCGATTCTTTGAGTTATTGCTTCTAGATGCTGCCGAACTTGGAGGGGACTCCTATATAATCATGATCAACACCAGTTGTACGCGCTCGATATCTTGCATTAGTATTTCCACCCCTACATCATTCAGCGCCCAAAGAGCTTGACATACGACTGTAGTCGTGGATATGGCGTCCAGAATGGCAGGTGCCCTGACAATCGTCTATCGTGCCCTCAAAGGCCCGGAAAATGCAGATGGCTGCAATCGTACGTCCCCAGCAAAAATATGTCCCATGTCCGTTGTCGAGATATCAGTGGCAGGGTGCCGGATCCGCTCAAACAAGGCCTCAAAGAACTGGATGGCGGCGGGTTCAAGCACAAATGCCTCCTCTCCCCCCTTGTTTGCCCCTGCCAGACTATTATCATTGTCGTCGCCGGTCGTGGCACTGTACGGGACACCCAAGAACCGACACATGGCGACATAGTCGTCATAGGAGCGAAGGTAGAGCTGGCCGGCAAACAGGAGCAGTGTCCGAAGCAGAACACGCGGTGGACACCATCCAGACCGCGGCGCCGGCGTCGTGTACAGCAGCAAGTCCTCTGCCGAGCGCGTCGTGAGGCTGGTGCGCGGTGCGAACAAGTGCAGCGTGGCCGTGACACCGCCAGCGCGGAAGATCGGCAGCAGCGCGTCTGCCTCCCAGGGGCTTAGCACGACGGCTACCGTGCCCGATGACTGTGTGGGCGCCGTGACAATCCATTGGACTGGCCGCTGATAGAGATCCCACCCGCTGCTGGGTGTCGAGGTGGGGAGCTGGACGGTGCGGGCAAATTCGGCGGTCGCGAGGAGACCGGGCGGCCCGCGTACACCCTGGAGGAGACCGGTAATGCTGCTCCCGGCGAGGGCACGCAGGGCCGGCATGAAGGCCGCGGAGTCGGACGGGATGATGCCGGTCCGCACAAACTCCTGGACGTCGGTGTGCAGCGATGGTTCGAGGGACTGTACCGGCAGGGGCTGCGGCTCGGGTGGGGGCGTTGCGCGCTCGACCAAGATCTCGCGTTCGCGTTCTCGTTCTTGCTCTTGCTGGAGGGCTGCGGCGCCAAAACCACGAGCCCCAAACGCCCGACATCGCTCCCGGATGCGAATTGCCGCATCGGTAGGGTCGGTCGAGGGGACTTGCTCGTCGCAGACGGGTCCATAGCGCTCGCGGAGCGTCAGGCCGTCACTCTCGAGGAAGCGCGCCGCCTCCTCGCTGCTGAGGTTGTGCGCATCGCCCAACAAGAGCTGGCGCTGGTGCTGGTGGCCCTGGGCTGCCCACAGCGGCACGAGCCGGCGGGCCTCGTTCCACGTCTCCTCGATTGACCAAGACAGCACGTCAGCAACCCGGATCTTACCACCCGGCTGTATGCCGCGGAGCGCCGTGATCCTTTCCCGGATTTCGGCTGGCACGAAAAAGACAACGGAATGCCCGCGCCCGAGCTGACGCATTCGCATACACGCTTGTTTCGTATTAGTCATTGGTTGTTGTTGTTGTTTTTCAATAGGGGGGAAGGGGGGGAGCGAAAAGGGGGTGAAAAGAGTGGGACCGGGATCAAGGAACGAGGACGTGAAATTACCTTGAATGAGTCGGTCTTTGCTTAGCATCGGCCCGAGAGTTACGGCAGCGCGGCAGCGGTCAGGCAGGCGGATGTCAGTACCACGCGTGTGGGCCTGGTCAAGAAAGATGATGCACGAAGCCGTGTTGGCAACGTACGGGGACGTGAGGAACGGCTCCGTCACGCCGTCGCGCGTGACGACACACATGGTCTCGTCGCCATCAAAGTAGACGGCGGCGCTCGCTGCGGTTTCTGGCACCAGAGCCAGCCAGCGGCGCGCGACCTCGGCATTGTCCAGGCCGATAATCTGGGCGCCTGCGTCGATGATGACGCGGATCAACGGCTTCGCATCGACGACGAGGCGGAGGACGGCCGGTGTTGTGAGGGGGTCGTGGCTCCGCGCTGTTGCTGCTGCTGCTGCTGCTGTTGCTACAGACGACACCCCGGTTACAAGAGTGAGGGCGAGATCTTGCACCGCGTTCTCGGAGCCTAACAGGTAGCCGAGGACCTGTGCCTTGGCGTGTTTCTGCTCTGGTAAGTCGAGAAACTCGATTTCAAGGGGGAGGAGGCACTTTGCGTCGTGGGTGCCGCTAAAACCCGTCGTCGGGTGAGGTTTGACCATGGCGAGCGACCAGGCCGAGGTGGAAAGAGTCTGGCTGAACTCGCGTATCTCGCGCTCAAAGAGCAACTCGGCGAGGTAGTAATCAACAGCCAGCCGGAGGCGGCAGAGGTGAGGAAACACGCGGTGGTCGAATTGGTGGTGGTCTTGGATGTCGATGGCGCCGAGTTGGTGGAGCGACCGGGGAATGCTGTGAAGGGCCCCCAGCACCCACGACGTGTACCTCCTCTCGCCGCCCGCCGAAGTGGCGAGGCGCTCCAGGGAGGTGTGCAGCTCTTTGCTACGCAGGCCGCCGTAGTAGTAGCTCAGGCACGTCAGCACAATGACAACGTCGGGATGGCCAAACTCGGAGCGCGGCGAGGGCAAGTCCTTGCCGCGGAATGGCACCGCCAGCCCCGTGGGCGGGTCCCGGGTGTCGGTGCGGCCGTAGTCGACACCCCACCGCTTACGCAGGCAGAAGCTGAGGACGTCGCAGGCGACCAGGCCTCTCAACAGCAGCAAAGGACCCTCCGGCACCTCGCCGACCGCGAACATGGCTTCCACAGTGGCGATGTCGGCGGCTGTCGGCTCGGGCTGGCGGACGTAGCGCAACGCCGCGTCGCGTCCGTGCCGCCGATTCGGTTCGGCCATGTGCGGGAACCCCGGAAGCCCGCCGTCAAAGATGCGTTCCACCAGGCGATCGGCAAGCGCCGAGGCGCCCGTGTCGCTCAGGATGCGGACCTGGGGAAAGCGCCCCTCGTGGACCCCGGGACCGACCTCCAGTGCGCCAGGGTACGCTTCCCGAAGCGCCGGCGCCATCTCGGCCACAAGCCCGAGAACGTTCTGGATCAGGCGCCACCGCTGGTCGCCGAGGTCGATCGGCGTCGGCGGGCCCATGGTGTAGACGAGCTCCGATCGCGGGTGGAACACCTCATCGCTCTCGTCGACAATGTCCCTTGTGTTGCGGTCCCAAAAGCGCTGCATAGCCAGCAGACGACCGGCTGCGGCGGCCGCATCGGCCGGAGTCATGGGGCTGTTCCCATAGTCACCACCCCCGGCAACTAGCGCGGCTTCGACGCCCCCCAGCCGGAACGACAGCAGATGTTCGGGCTGGGCGACAACGACACCGCCGGTGCGCAGGGCGTGTTCGCACTCTTCACCCACAAGGGCTAGGAGCTTGCCGTCGTGGCCTGCACCCCGCGCAAAAGGCGGGAGCGGGTAGACGCTGCGGGCGAGCAGGCCTCCCAGGGCACGCGTCAGCGTGTGCAGCATCTGTTTCGACTGCGGCTTGGCCACAACGACGCGGACGAGGCGTGACCCGTCGGCCAGAGCGGCCGCTACCATGGGCACAATGACGGCCGATTTGCCCTCGCCCATGTGCAGTTGCATCACGTGGTTACCCTGGCCGGGAGGCTCCATCATAGCTGTCGCGACGCGGGCCTGGATGGGGCGGATGAGGATGTCCATGTCGACCTCGAGCAGCACCCAGTCTGGGAACTTGACCGGATCCCAGTTCTCGTGGCCCTCGTTGCGGAGCTCGGCAGCCAGTGACGTGTGGTTGCCGGTCTCCGCGGCCACCGCTAGCCTCTCGGCCCTCTGTAGAGCTGTCAACGCTACGGCGTAGTTGACAAGGCACTGAAGCCATCCTCCCGAGAGCCTGGTCCGGTGTTGCCGCGACAGGTGCTCGAGCAGCATCACGGGCGTGACCGCCGGACGACTGGCCGCCTCCAGCCGCCCCGCTTCGCCTGGCATGTCGGCACCGTGGAGGGCGCCGCGGATGGCCGCGAACCGGACGTCGGCCTCGACCCGGCACGTTTCCACATACTTGCGCCACTCCGGGCTAGCGGTTGCCCCCGTGCTAGCACGGCGCGTCGTCGGTGTCGCAGCTGGTGGCACGATGGTCTCAAGAGCTTTAGCAGCCTGGCGCAGCTCCTCGACGTACAGGCCCTCGTACTCGTGCTCGGGCCGGGCGATTTGGCTGAGGTCGTCAAGGAAACGCTGCAGCGCCTGTGGCAACGCACCACGCGCGGCAGGCTCTTGGAAGATTGCTATCTGTTTGGTTGGCATGACGTTGAAAGCCGGGGGCTCGGGGGCCGGCCGTGCAAACATGTCGTCAATGCTGGTAAGCGGCTTAGGAGTCGGGGCGGGTGGCAGCAAATGTGGCTGCGCAGGCGGTGTCGTGTCATCGGCGGCCTTCAGGGGTAACTTGCTGATACAAGAATCCAAGGAAAGACAAGAGGCTTGCAAAGATTTGCCGATTAAAGAGTCGAAGAAAAAACTTGGGCCCCGGTTCTGTCGAGACCTGCCCCACTCCTTATCAAAAGAACTCATAGTGTCGACAAGCCCATGGGTAACCTTTATAAGATGTCGGGCAGCTTCAAACAGCTCCTGCGCCGGATTGTTGGAACGGATGCCGAACCATTGTAACCGCGGCGTACGGGGTGCCATGGCCATTGTGAGAAGAAATTGGACAATTCCAAAGTCAGCGCCAGGTGTAAACGTAAGCCCCGCGAGGAAGAGTGCTACATGATACACATGGCCTTTGGGACGCCTTGACCGCGAAGAACCGATGCTAGCTAGCATCCTACACCATGCCGCGAGGGAGAACGTGCCGGGACTACAGGACCATCCCGGGCTCAAAATGGGATCGCGCCTGACCTCCGAGCTCGCCGTGTACGTTGTCATGAGTGAACCGGTTAGTACGGATGGCACGTGAGGTTGGTAGAGGAGCGCTGCAGCGTCACCGCCGTGTACAAGGTGCCTAGCTAGGCGGCAGGCCTCCACTTCGCCAGAATAACCCCGTTCGGTTCGGTACGTAGGCCACCCTGGGTATTGGACGTCGGCATAGCCCATCGGATGTTTTGTCGCCCGGTCGCCATGGTCGCTGTACTGAAGGATGTAGTATGCCGACGCCCGCGCCTCCGCCCGCCGGACGAGAGAAGCATCGCCCAGGGCGGGCAGTTCCGTAGTTACCCCGGCTTGACCGAGGATGGCGCGTACGCGCCGGCCAAAGACCCCGTACTGCGCCGGCGCCGGCGCCGAGCTCGACCACCGGATCTGCTGGACTGAACTGCCATCCCGGTCCAGGAGCGGGCTGATGCTGCCAATGCGGCGCAGGCGGTCGAGGTGGTCATCGTTATCGTCACCGCCGCCGCCCTCGTCGCCGCGCAGCAGACGGTTGGGCGGGTGGAGGGCGACCAATTCCAGTATGCGCAGCGCCTCCTCGGCGCCCGTTCGGCCGGTCAGACGGTCGGGGAGGCAGTGCGTCGTGATGGCATGCAGGTGGCAGAGGAGCAACAGGCTACCCACGGCACCATCGCGGTCGCGGAGGCAGCCGAGCATAGTGTCGACGCGGAATGCATGGCACCGGACACGATGCCCAGCTGTCGCCGTCGTCACGATGCGCGTCACCCGGGCACGGCCACGCCAGCTGGCAGCCTCGAACGAGACCTCACCAGCCGGCACAAGGAGTAGCCGGTCACTGCATGTGAGCGGCGACGAGACCGTGGCACCGCACGGTGAGCGGCAGAGGACGAGCTTGTTCTTCAAACCAGCGAGTGTGCCGATGGACTGGTCCTCATCGATGGTGTAGCCCGCATACTGCGACGAGACCACGGCGCTCTTCCCCTGAGCCAGGTGAAACGAGAGCCGCAGGCGAGGCAGGTCAATGCTCAGGACGCGTCGGCGCCGGTCAAAGGACAGGTCGATTTGCTCCAGCGACTCCAAGCGCCCCAAGATACCATCCACGGCTTGCGCCGTTTTGCTGGTGGAACAGACGCGCGCCACGGCCGAGCCCACTTTGATACTAGTAAGGCGGGCCCTGTGCCCATCGCCGTCAAGCATAAGCTCGTAGCCTCCGCAAGATGGACCTGGGTCCTTGAGTGTTTGCCAGACGTTGTCTTGCGGTCGGAATTCAATACGGTCCTTGCCGAGAACCATCCAGTGGGTGTACCCATCGATCAAGCGCCTTGGTAAGCTGTGCTCCAGGCAGCGGTGCATTGTCTCCGGCGGGATGAATTCGTATCGCGTGCCGTCCTTCTCGGACCTGACCATGAGCCAGTCGCCCTCGAGTAGGGCTAGCTGGAGCCTGTGGCCATGGTAGCTCGACGTGACAAAGTACTGCACCCCTTGACTCTTAGTGTACGATTGCACCACGGTGAAGGCGCGGTCGCCGAAAAGGAGGCGGTAGGTTGGGTGCTCCCTGATGTGCGGCGGGAGCCCCCCCAGCGGCGCGCCGCCAATCATGAGGCTTCCGGTCAAGAGGTTGTACTCGAGCGGAAGCGTTTCGGGACTGCCCGGGAGTGACTGGCGAGTCACGAGCACGTGCGCGTGCGGCGCTGGCGCCGGCGACCACGCATCATCGGGCCGGCACGACGGCCAGAACTGCTGGATGGCCATGTTCAGGCAACGACCTTTCCCCACGCGAATGCGGTCTCTGAGGAGCGACTCCATCTCGTGAGACAGGCGGCGCCAGCGGTAGAGGAGCACGTCCAGCACAGGGGTGGAGGCGTGGTGGTCCTCCGGGAGCTGCGGGGGGGCCGCATGCGCGGCGGCGCGGATCGCCGACTCTAGGAGAAGCGCTGCTTCGCCGTTATCCGAGAGCACCGACGCGTGATGCCGAGCGCCGACGTCAAAGGTAGCGTGGCACGCAAGCGCCGCCAGCTGGGTGCGCATCGCCAGGTTTGTCCGCCGCTCCTCGTCGGCCGCGTCACACAACTCCAGCTCGGCGGCCGTGACACGGGCGCGTTCCCGCCCCGCGTGCCGGAGGCGACACAGGTAGGCCAGACATCGCTCCTGCACCTGGCGGTCCGGAGATAAGGACAGCAGCCGTACCGAAAGGCTGACGAGCAAGCACAGCGCCACCTCGGAATTTTGCTGGTCCGCCACGCGGCTCAGAGCATCCTCAAGGCCCCCGAGCAGCGTGTTGCCGAACCGAACCTCGGCGAGCAGGTTGTGGGTGCTGCGCAGGGCGCTACCAAGGTGGGCGCCGCCTCGAGGCCCGGCTTCGTGGGCGGCCTGCATCACGAGGCAAAAGACATCGGGCCGGGTAATGTTGAGGGAAGGCATGGCTAGCTGTAGGAGGATGTTGTGCCACTGTAGTCGTTGCCCCGCCCGCAAGTCACCAAAGGCCCGGAACTCGTCGGGCGCCATGGTGGGCGGACACTGCGGCCGCGCGGCGAGCACCTCGTTTGGGGTGTGGGCAGTGCTGCAGACCCACCGCCGCAGCACTTCCGGGACGGCCACGCCCGCGCCGGACACGTAGCTCAGTCGGTTCAGCAAGTCGCCTGCGCCGGGGTTGGCGCTGGGCACACGGCGGAGATCGTTCCATATCGTCAGCAATGGACCCTCCACCTGGGTGAAGAGCGGGTCAAACTGCGATCGTGAAAGCGCGCCGGTCGTATGCAAGAGCGGACCGACTTTGCTCAGAAGCTCGTCAACCGCGCTGCGGAAGTCGTTCCTCCTGTCACGCCAGTCCCCCGGGAGCGTTATATCGGCAGATTCGTCGCAAAAGAAGGTGAGAATGCTTCGCGTAGTCTCCCTCCACATGGTAAACATAGAAGGGGCGTCGGCCTCGAAGATCAGGACTTTGGCTTCTGTCCTATCGCAAAAAAGCGGCCAGAGGTAGAAACCAGGCCGCGAGGAATCGGACGGTGGCGAGGCTGCCAACCTGCCCTCTTGCGCCGCTGCCATGGCCTCCCACCGCCTTGCAGCCACGGCCGACTGCACAGCGTCGGCGACGTTCTTGAGCTGTCGATAGAGCCGCTGGTGATGGGACGAGGAGTTGAAGTAGCAGGCAGCAAAGCAGGTGTTGGACCAGGAGCCGTCGCCGTCGTGGTACCGCCAGGGAACGCCGTTGGAGCCGGCGCCCGCTCTTCGCCGCTCGAGATAGTCCTCGACTCTGGCCAGCCGGTGTAACTGATGAAGTTTTGGCAGTACAAGGCCGTCGAAAAGGCCAGGCAGAAAGCCAGTGTCGTATTCCCGCAGCAAGGGGACGAGCTGAACTGCCGAAACATCCATCGTGACCCACAGCTCCAGCATGCTCAATCGCGCCGCCGACAGCGATTCGGGGTTGTTTGGGTAGAGTTTGGCCCCGGCCTTTTGGTACGATTCGATGAGGCGACGAATGCCCCCAAAGGTCTTGGTGAACTCGGCCTCTGTGGCATCGGGCTGGCCCGTTGAAATCAAACCAGGCAGGTCCATGGCTGCTGCCTCTGACAATTGATTAGCATCGACGGTCGAGGGGGGTGTTTTGGCGGCTCCGTTGCCGGGATGGGAAGAGATGGGTTAGAGGTTGAAAAACTGACTGCCAAAGGTGAAAAGTCGAGAAAAGATGAAGACGCGTGAAAATTCTGCAGTTGCCGATGAATTTGCACCGAGGGGGTTAAGGAAGGTACGGATTACGTCGGGACTCGGTCATCAGGCTCTCGCGGTGGAAAGAAGAGCCCCCGGTCCCTCCCAAATTTCAAAAAGCAACAACGCCTGGGCTGAAAATGGAAAAGCGGCTCTTCAAACTCTCCAATCTTACCTAGCCCCAACCTTAACAGCGCTCCTGGTTGGTGGAATGCCGTGCGGCTGAGCCGCTAAGGCCGAGTTCCGGCACGTCACTTCACCCCAAACGATTGTCCCCTCAACAAGGCTCGCTGTCGACAACTTGAAGCCATCCTCCTCCCGTCTCAACCACCTTGACTCCGTCGCCGGCATCGCCAATCGTCCAACATGGCCAGCACTGCGGACCGCCGAAATGAACCCCTCCTTGGGCCCGAAATGATGAACTTGTACTTTCTTATTGACCACATCTTTCTACCTCCACGCCCCAACACCAACAACTCAAACGATAGGGAGCTGATGCGGACGGTCTTTGATGCTCTGGGGAGGTTTGGCGCTTCTCTGAACGACGCCCAGTCCCATGTGGTTGACCGCTGCACCCGGATGCTCAATTGCATGATGGATGCTCACAGCGGGCCCGATATGCACTTGAATAGCCAGGCGCTCAAACGGCAGATGGCTGGCCTGGGGAAGAATGGTACGTACTACGTGCATTGACTTGCTCCAAAGCATCAACGTTAACATCACTAGAAAGCGTGGCGGTGTACATTCCCGACCACAATTCCGGCCTTCTCCTAACCCGGGTGGGTTCCATGATGCGTTTCGAAGCTCTGTCACTCCTGCCCCCGGATGACGTGGTCGTGGGGTGTGAGGGACGGCTCCAGCGCCAATTCCCGGACCGCGCCGTCGCCGTGGACCTCAGTGCAGCCCGCTCTGGGCTCCTGCAGCCGTTCTTGGACGTGCTCAGCCAGTTGAGCCCCAAAGGGCCGAGCAGAGATGCCCATGGTCAGCCGATGGACCCTAAGTTGGTTACCGATATGCTCATGGGGGTGCTGCGCGGCATCGGGCGCGAGCCAGTCGGTGATGGGGATGTGGGCATCATCAAGCACTGCAGAGAGGAGGCGCGCAGAGAGCTCTCGTCGGATACTAGTACCAAGTTCTTCTGGCGCAGGTCGCCACTGTGGCTGTTTATCCGGGTGGTTTTGCAGCTTACCCTGGACCGCGCCACCAGGCCACGAGTCGATGGGGACCTCGAACAACCGACGTCCCTCTACAAAGCCTTCATGATCTTCCTCATGGCGTCCGTGCTGGACAGGGCAGTATCGGGGCACCTGTCGCACCACGACCTTCTCTTCTTCATGAAGGCAAAGATCAGCCGGCGTATCATAAAGTTGGGAGGCGCGGGCACGACAGCTGCTTCCTGGTATAAACCCCCCTGTGCAGTACTTCGTCGCACGGAGAGGACGCTCACCAGGGACTGGGCCGAGATACAGTCGGCCAGAGCACATGCGCTGCCGCTCTCCCAGCTTGCCAAGCTCGACATGGACCAAGACACGCTGCTGTTGTCCACAATGCTCGGAGAGCACCTGGCGTCGACCAAGATGAAAAAGCCGGCTGGGGAGAAACCGGGCGGTGCGGGCCAACCTCTCGCTGCCCGCCATCTACCCTTTGATCGGCACCAAGCGAACGACGCACGGAGGCCGCCTCCTTTTGAAGCTGTGGAGGGTGAAATGACCTACTTTGACCTCATGGACTTTGAAAGCTGGGTCGAAGCCCAAATCGATCACCACATCCCCCTAGAGACAGGAGACGCGGCACACCACGACGGCATGGATGCCACTTCGAGAACCAGCGAGGCGAAACTTGGAGCCCCGATCCAGCTTCCGCTCAGCGACAACCATGCCCAGAACAACCAGTGGTATCGATCCATCGACAATCAGTTTGCTCTGGAGCTCTGGGCTAAGAGCGGGGGCAAGGTGATGTCTCCCTTTCGCGACCTGGCAAGGCAGCGAAGGGCACGACTCTCCCAGCTGTGTGGCGAGTGTGCAGAGCTCCAGATCCACCATCCCGGCTTCGAGAGGTTCATTAGTCCGGGCGACATGTCCGAGGACTGCGAGCTGTGCAAGATGCTGCACCGAGTGCTCTGGCCGCGGGAGGCTCAGTCGGCACGGCTTGTCAGAGTGTTCAGGCAAGGGACGAACCTGTGGACTGATGGGCACAGTAGGCCACTGCTAAGGCTGTGCGCTGACCCCGAGTGGCCGCTGAGGGACGTGGAAATCCAAGTCGGGTTGCCGCAGCTTTTGGCGAGGTCCAGTCCCGGGTATCACGAGCTGCTTCGGAGTTGGATCCAGCGCTGTGACGATGGCCACAAGATCTTTGGCTGCGCCACGGCGTCGGAGACGGCCTTACCAACCAGGGTGATTGATTTGGGGGGGAACGACAGCGAGAACGAGGGCGTCGTACGCCTCGTGGGCACCAATCCGTACAAGCGCGGCCGGTATGTTGCCCTGTCTCACTGTTGGGGAGAACCTAGCGAGGAGGAGCGGGGAGCCAACTGCACCTTTACGTCCAATTTGACCCAGCGCCTCCAAGGGATCGACGTTACCCAGCTCGGCAAGACGTTCCAGGACGCCATCGCCGTCACACGAGCCCTGGGCGAGCGATACCTGTGGATCGACTCGCTCTGTATCATCCAAGACGATAGGGGCGACTGGATGCGCGAATCCAAGTGCATGGGCGACATTTTCTCGCGTGCGTACTGTGTCATTGCAGCAACAGCTGCCACAGGCCCCCAAGACGGCTTTCTGAGGCCGCCGCCAGACGGATTCGTCGCCCTGCCTACTCCGTGGGATGCCCCGCTGTACGTCTGCGAGACGGTCGACGACTTTCGCGGGGACGTCGAACACGCCGGCCTCAGTCGGCGCGGCTGGGTCTTGCAAGAGCGGGCGCTGGCACGGCGGACAATTCACATTAGTGGCGGCCAGACGTACTGGGAGTGCGGTCGCGGCATACACTGCGAAACTTTGACACTCTTGAAAAAGTATGATACCCCCTTACCCCCCTTCCTTCATTCCCGTAACCCCCCCCCCTCCCGCCCTCCATCCCCATTACCTTTCCTCGTCTGTTAGCTGATATCTTTGCTCTCGTCTAGCCAAGAAGCAGGCTTCCTCGGAGACCCGCAGTTCCCTACCCTTGCGATGGCGCAGGCGGCTACCACCAACACGCAACATCATGTGTTCCAGTCCGTCTTCAAAACCTATTCCCGGTTGGAGCTGACGCGCGCCACCGATCGACAGATCGCTGTGGCTGGCATTAGCCAACGTCTGGCGGAGGGGATGACGTCGTCGGTCGCGTTTGGCGTTTTTGACAAGTTCGAGTACCTCCATCGCAGCCTCCTGTGGCGCCGAGCAGGCCATGTGTTTCTGCATTGGATCAGGAACAACACCCCAAAGGTACCGACGTGGTCGTGGATGGCATTCATGGGAGCCATCGATTATGTGGACTGCCCTTCGAGCGAGATCGAGTGGAATCCCGATATCCGCCTGTCCATTGCAGAGGAAACAGCGACAATAACAGCACCCGTTACGAACTTTACAGCCAAGATGCTACAAACACCAGACCTTTTGATCCTGGATTATCGGCCAAGAGCCGATGGCGAGGACCTCAAGTGCGTCATAGTCGGGAAAGAGCCCTCGGAGAACCCAGACAATGCCGTCTACTACGTCTTGGTTGTCCTGGCGGCGCAAGGTGGGAGTGGTACAGGCACTGAGTACGAAAGACTCGGCGTCGCTGCCCTCCGCGCCAGTCATATCGCGCTGGACTCTGCCCCTGAGCGTGATGCTCGCATCATCTAACCAACAACCGGTCATCGGGTCCGACCTGGCGCTAGGAACAGTATATTAACCAGCTCGACTTGTGCCAGTTTCAGTTCATACTTACATAATCTGCGAAATCGTCCAGAACTTGTTAATTCTACCATCTACAGAAGCCTTTCTCCCTTCTCCTTGTCCCCCTGGCCCAATATCAACGCCACCAAGTCAGGGGACTTTAGCACATGTGAAATATACCCCACAACTTTGATCATGTCCCAAGGCTCCAACCTGCGTGTGTCCTCACTCATCTCTAGGTAGAACCCAAGATCTTTAAATCGCTCCCGATGAGCCACTGAGAGAATCCCAGATCCCTGCCTCTCTTCCAAGAGCTCGTGAAACCGCTCCCTCTCATACTTGGTCAACCGAGCTCTGCGGTTCTTTTTCGGGAGTTCAGACTTCCAAATCGCCTTGGTCTTGACGGGAAATGTGGTGATGAGCCAGCGGAAGTCGATCAAGGCGTCCAATTCCCTCCCATCTCTGCGGATGATCGAGTCCAATCTGTTCGATAGGAGCGTCGAGATGTTTCGGAACGACAGGGAGCACTCGTACCCCTGACGCCGGGTTGCTGAGTCCGCGGCGACATAGGCTCGGACACAGTTGCCTAGATCTGACCAGACGCTGGCTGTCCTGTCTTGAGTTCATGTCAGCCGCCGGCACGTATCCAAGTTGTGAGATAGACTCGGACGTACCACAGAAATATATGCTGCCTCTCACGAAACCCCCAGGCTGCTTGGGGCCCCAGCTCTTGACGGCTCCGACTCTTACGAGTACATGCACCGTCTTTCCGGTCTGCGGTTTGTAGTCATTGAAATGGATGCTATGATTACAAGCAATGGGGTTAGTACTACATTCAATATCGACCGAGGCAGGATACGAACCGATCGTCTTTCGAGATTGCCTCCTCCAGCTTTTGCATAGACTTTGGTGTGAACCCAATCTTGATTCCGACATTGACCGTCTTGTCTATGTCGGCTTGGGTCTCGAGTGGACCCCAGAAGGTGCTGAATACAAGCTTGGAGATGGCATGGAGGGCGGAGAACTGCTGCTCCAGACTAAAAGTCCTTGCGTCCTGGAGCTCAGGGTGTGGCATATGCATGGTGGCAGAGTCGTTGGCTTGGCTGGATGTGCTTGGTCGTTCCAGGGCATGGCTTGTATAAAAGCTGGGGAACATGGGTGGATAAATTGTGACAACAAAGATATCTAAACTTGGGGCAGCACATGGGGTAGTTTGTGCAGGGGCTTTAAGATGTGGTCCGAAATGTATTATCACTCTGGCGACAAAGCGATAAAGCTCCGGGTCGTCTGCTGCAGTGATGCAAACGGAATGAGTGCTCAAGGGGAAATTTAAAGTTGCTGTAGCACAAAGAAAGTGGAAGAATCCGCCCCGACCCGTGGCCAGCTTGAGGTCAAACCTTGGATGAATTCTTTGTCTTTGTTGTGCGACGCACGCTATCAGGAAAAAAGGGGACCGCCTACATAGCCGTGTTTAAAGTCCAAAGTCCAGAGAACCTCCTCAAATACTACTCGACCTCCGAGTCCATCTCCGAGTTCGCCTCCGAGTCGCTTTCGACTAGCTCCATGATGGTTCGGAACTTCGCCCTCTGTAGTTCGGAGAGCCACACTCTCCTCATCTCCTCTCCAATGTACGTGATTTGCATCGCCTGAGTTGTGTGGGATGGCTTGACTGGGTGGGTCTGGACGGATGGACCTAGCCATTTGCAGCGGAATATCGATTTGGTCGGGATTGGGAACCTGGTGATGAGCCAACGAAGGTCAGCAAAGGCAGAAAGCTCCTCCCCATTTCCGAAACCAATCGAGTCAAGCCTATCCCGTAGAAGTGTGAGAATATTCTCCATATTGAGCCAGTAGTGTTCCTTCCCCATCTTTGGATGGCATGGACCAGGACATGTATCATCTGTCAAGTCGCTACGATGAGCAGATTGAAATTCTGGCTCCTGCTCCATGTGTTGTGTAAGTGCTGTAGCTATCACGTTCTTGTACATGACCTCATCGTGTTCATAGTACTGGGCTTATTGATGTCAATATAAATCTGGGTATTTTGGCAGGATCAAGCTTGGGCACGACGTACTTCTGTCGGTGAATCCAATCCTACACCTTACAAAGACTTGCTCCGCACCCGAACCTAGAGGTCCTCCTCGAATTAGGGCTGTTATTTCGGACACCGATCGGATGATAACAAAGATTCTATAGGTATCCACATAGTTTAGCAATGGTTCCAAGCGATTCACTTACTACATGTACTGAGGTGGGTTACCCTTCGTCCTTGGACATTTCCCCGTCCAACAAACCTCGATACTCGAAGTTCGCCGGGGTATTATGCCTCGCCCCGATATCGATCTGGACGCTCTTATGTATTTGGCCATGGACGAATATTCTGGCTGCCAAAACTTCAGCCCGAGGGTGAGTGCGGGCTTTTGGCCGTCCCTTCTTATCAAAGGTTTGCTCTGGCAACATTATCATGGGAGACTCTTTGGCATGCATGATAGCAGCCATCTTGATAGCCTTGACAATGGTCTCAACGGCATAGAACTGCTGCTCCAGGGTAACGTTTTGAGTCGGTTCGGGGGGTCGGGTGGTTGCAGTGCGAGGAAATATGTCCAGGAGAAGATGCGGGAGAAGTCGAGTGGCATGTGCTGCCTGAGTCGTTCGGGCTGGCTGCCTCTTGCTTACCCTGTTTTTGGGACATCGCGGTGTCTTGGTCGTTGGCCGGGGCGGGCTCATCTTGTCCAGGTTGCTCGCCACACGCAGCACAGATGCGTGGTGTCCATGACGTTGGGATTGATCTGGTCCGGGGCTTTAAATACCTGTCAGTAGAGGCTGCAGGCTGGTGAAATTGAATCCTGACCAGATGGGCCCGCGGTCCAGAATGCAATTTCCAAGCTGGGGTATATTACCAGGTATATAGCCCCAATTTTCGCCGTCGTCCTTCGATCCAGTCAGCCTGCTGATGTCTGTAGGAGGGATACCGTGCTGCACGAGGAGGAAAATGTAGAGCCGATAAATGAAGTGGCTGAATGCTGTCTTGACCCGTGGTCATTGTTGAGACTTGGACCTTTTTGTTCCGCGAGTGGCATGTAGAAATGCAGAATTGCCGACACGAGATCAATGTTTGTTGACTTCAGGGGTCGTTACCACGACAAGGGTCTGAGAAAGTGGTGGGGTAATTCAGGGGCATCGACGTCGACTTGATCCCAGCTTTCCTGGCGTCCAACAAATGCCACTCCCAGTCTTGACAGACTTGAAAGCTCGTCAGTGAGCCAGACTCTGACTCTTAGGTGGTAAAGGGAAGGTCCGAAACTTCAATTCGGAGCATTGCGCCTGGCACGCGATTCTGCTGCACCTTCTGGCTATCACCCACCTTTGCATCGGGCCTTCATCCCCTGAGAGATTTGTACCCGTTCCCTCAGCATTATCATGTCGTTCACTGCGCTCTGCTTCGGATCCAGGAATACGATCACATGTTGGACGTGCGACGCGGACCACAAAGCCTACAGTGCCATCTCACAGTGCCAAGTCGCCTGGCCTGCGTTTGCCTGGGTCAAGGGCGAGTTTTCCGTCCACCAATTCCATCGGTCGAATAGCTCAGGGGTAGAGCAACCGGCTGCAGTGTTCCGATCAGGAACGAGGATCCGGTAGGTCACGTGTTCAAATCACGTTTCGACCTTTACTTTTGCTATTTGCAAATGGTTCATTTTTGGCATAAAGTGCATTGGCTCGAGATTGAGCAGCTCATTGCTGTCCTTCGTTTTTTGCGCGGAGCTCTGGCACTCGGTGGGTGAGGTCATCTTGCGCCTGGGCTTGGTGAGAGTGTGCTTCATTCACTCACCCCACCCAAACATCTGCGACTCATCAACCACCACTTGGTTTCTACCACATATGACCAGACAGATCAGTCAAATTTTCCCCTTCCAGCAACTTCTATTTTGCGTGCGAAGCGTCGCTTCAGTCATCGCGCAGAGAACGACCGACACATACCGCTGGCCCGTGCGCCCCTACCCTTGCGCCGCCTCATCGTCAACGTCACGACTCACCTCACCCTCTCACCTCACCACCTATCTCACCTCACAACCATCACCGCGCTCTAAAATGGCCGAACCAGCAGAAGACATCGACGACCACCCCACCCCCCCTCAGCCCCCCTCCTCCAAGCCCCGCAACGCCTTCGCCGAGCTCATGGCCCCCAAACCCGCCCCCGTCCCCCCTCCACCCAAGTTCTCCAAAGGCGGCAACCCGTTTAAAGGCCGAGGCGCCCTCCTCGAGTACATCCAACACCCGGAACGCTTCCCCTCCGAAGTCCTCCGCATCACCCCCCACACCGTCCTCATCCGCGACCTCTACCCCAAAGCCACCGTGCACCTCCTCCTCCTCCCGCGGTCCCCGGCGCACTACAACCTGCACCCCCACGACGCCTTTGCCGACGCCGACTTCCTCGCCACGATCCGCGCCGAGGCCGCCAGCGCGGCCGACCTGGCCGCCGCCGAGCTGGAGCGGAAGCTATCGCGGTATTCGGCGTCGTCCAAGGCGCGGAACGACGCCCTGGACGCGGGGGAGTATGAGACGGCGCCAAAGGGGAGGGATTATCGGAAGGAGATCCGCGTGGGGATCCACGCGCACCCGAGCATGTCGCATTTGCACGTGCACGTGTTTTCGAGGGACATGTACTCGGAGTGTGTCAAGCATCGGAAGCATTACAATAGCTTCAACACGCCGTTTTTGGTGCCGCTGGAGGTGTATCCGTTGGGGGAGGAGGACGAGCTGAGGAGCGTGCCGTTTCAGAATGGGAATCTGAGTGCGCCGTTTGTGTGCTGGAGGTGTGGGAGGGGGTTTGGGAACCGGTTTGCCGAGTTGAAGAGGCATTTGGAGGAGGAGTTTGTTGAGTGGAGGGCGGAGTGAGGGGGTGGTGATGGGGGACCGGAGTTGGGGGCATTGGCATGTTTATCGGGCGTTTTGGTGGAGGAAAACAGGACGGGACACGGCATTGCATATTTGTGGGGAGACGACGAGGAGAAACACTTCAGAAACCTACATCTGTACCCTTTGCTACTGTCTGTGCCAGATGAGAATGCTGGGCCAATGGTTCCCCCACCATCACCTCGGTATGGGACGATGACAGTGCTGTGCAGCACTCTTCCTCAAGGCAGTATTAGAAAGGAGAGTGTCAGGTAGACTAAGGGGGGTCTGATGGTGGCCCAAATAAAAAGGTTAGATTCTGCAGTTCTTGAGAAAGCTAACGTCACTTCGCATGACTTCTAGTAACACCTGAGCCCCTCCTCATCGAGCAGGAGACGAGGGGACGGCCCGGGGCGTCTGAGAAGCCCGGGGCGTCTGAGAAACTGCATCAGTGGTGAGCCTTGTAGCGTCCCCGTAGCCCGTTTCCTGCGACCCCTACTTACTGCGTTTGCAACGGCCGAAGGTTGTCGTCAAGACCCTCTCGAAGCGCCCTCCGGTCAAACGCAAGACGCAACCGAAAGGAGCCCAACACGAATGACAACATCTTGCCGATGTGCAACACATCGAGCTGAGACGACATCATGTCAGCCAAAACCGGACGCCGAGGCAGTAAACGCGCGTAGTGAACAAGCTCGTTCGACCATCATGTCGTGAGACGTCATGGCCGAACCTTGCTTGGCTCCGGACTCGAGATCCGTGCAGCATACCGATGCCATGGAACTCACATCCGTGATGAAACCCTGCAGGGAATGCTTAAATGCGCCGGAATCCCTCTCCCGGTCCGGTGGGCTTCGTGTACTGTCCAGGTTCCCTCGTCTCATGCACAAACACTACCCAGGCCCGCCGGAATCCCCCCCCTCAGACTCCAGAGACGCAGCAACAATTGACTCGCAAGGCACAGGTGATGCCTTGGGCCCAGCATCTTCCCGTACGGACAGGTGCCTCCTTCCGGTCAGCTTGTGATATATTTCTGGCCTCCCACATTCCACCTCTTCCACCAGAACCATCCATCAGATCACGCCACCCAGGCCATCAAACCCGGGCCACGCTCTCCAAGCCACCAAGATGAGGCCCGACTGCGGTCTCACCCTCATGCTCATTCTTGTCCTCGCCGCACTCGTTGTAGCGGCCCCAACGACACCCAATGTCCTCCCCGCACGTCGATGCACACCCCCTGGCTGCTCCCCCCGCGCCTTAGAGGCCGCCCCAACCGTGCACGCCCCCGTAGGCACGGTCGAGGGCATCACCGACCCGGCGACGCCCTCGGTCGACCGGTTCCTCGGGATCCCCTTTGCGCAGCCGCCGCTCGGCCCGCTGCGGTTCAGCCCCCCGCAAAAGCTCGAGTCGCTCCCGTCGTCCCCATTCGACGCGTCCCACCCCCCCGCCAGCTGCATGCAGTTCCTGTTCGAAAAGACCATCTACACGCAGGACATTCTCGAGTTCAACCTCCAGGGTCTCAACGACACATCCGCCGCCGTCTCGGAGGACTGCCTCACGCTCGACGTCTACACGCCGACGCCGGGCGAGTCGTCACCGACCGACCAGAAGCTGCCCGTCATCGTCTTCCTCTACGGCGGCGGCTTCGCCATGGGCGGCGCCGACATCCCGTACCAGATCCCCGCCAAGTGGGTGCAGCGCACGCAGAAGCACATCGTCGTCGTGCCCAACTACCGGCTCAACATCTTTGGCTTCCCACACGCCGCCGGGATGCAGGGCGAGTCGCAGAACCTCGGGCTGCTCGACCAGCGGCTGGCGATCGAGTGGGTGCGTGACAACATCGCGGCGTTTGGCGGGGATCCACAGAGAATCGCCCTGTGGGGGCAGAGTGCCGGCGCCGTGTCGGCGGGCTTCTACCAGTACGCGTGGGACGAGGATCCGATCATCGACGCTGTCATGATGGACTCCGGCAGCGAGTTCCTCGGGGCGGCGGTCCAGGCGACGCAGGACGTCAAGTTCTCCAACTTCACCACCGTCGCGAAAGGCGTCGGGTGTGGCGAGCTGGGACCGGTCGAGGAGCTGGAGTGCATGCGGGGCAAGGACGCCAAGGCGATCGAGAATGTCATCCAGACGCACAATCAGAAGATGAAGCCGCCGCTCCTCATATTCACGCCGGTTGTGGATGGTGTGACGGTGTTTGACGACTATGCTGTGCGCGGTCAGCAGGGGCGGATGGCCAAGGTGGTGAGTACCGGATCTCTTGTCTCTGTTTGGGACTGTCTGACACGAAATGCAGCCCGCCATCATCGGGACCAATGTCAACGACGGTAGTGCGTTTGTGCCTGTCGGGGCCAATGGTGGTGGGGGGAACCAGACTCTCGCCAACGCCGTGGGACTGTTGTTCTTCGATTGCCCGGCACTCAAGTCGGATGTGTACGTCTCCCATCGTGATCCCGTCCTTTGACGCGAGCTGACTATCGTAGGACCCGCATCGCTGCCGGAGCGCCTGTGTACCGGTATCTGTACGCCGGTAACTTTACCAACATCTCACCGAAGCCGTTTCTCGGAGCATACCACGAGGCGGAGCTGCCACTGCTGTTTGGCACGTTTGAGGACTTTCGGGGCGGTGCGACGGAACAGGAGCGAGAGACGAGCGTCGCGATGCAGGACTCGTGGCTGGCACTCGCCAGCAGTGGTGTCGCGGGGATGGAGGAAGTCGGATGGCCGCGGTATACGGGTCTCGGTGGTGAGGTGCGCGAGTTTGGTGGCCCCAGTGTGGTGAGGGACATTAGCACGTCGGCGATGGACGCGACGTGCCCGGCGTTCTTCCAGCCGTGAAGGATCGGCGCGAGACTCAGTCGCGATGGTCTGGGGATGACATTTCATCTGGCCATGGTCAAGACGCCGATTTTTCGCCTGGCTTTTGGTCTTGAGCAGCCAGCGATCGGGTGTTTTTTGCGGAGGAGTTGGCGTTGGCGTGGCGCGGGATTGCGTTTGGATTGAGAGTATTCCGTAATATCTAATGAAGCTGTATGTCAGGCAGAGAACATTCTCGTCTGCCCGTTTGACTCCGGCCGTGATGTGAGGCATTTGCCAGAGTCAGCGACCTAGGTGCGTTGATTTCATCAGCAACCGAGGGACAAACTGAAGGCGACATGATTCCAAACGCCCCCAAATCAAGCGCCAAAAATAACACAGGCCCTGAATCGCCTGCGAACCAGGGGCACAGCCCGGCAGCCGGATAGATCCGGCCAACAGTGACACCGACAGCCGTGCACACTGTGCCGACATGGTCGCGTCATCCGGCTGAGAAATCCAAGCTCAGCAAAAGTTACATCATCCCAATCTGGAACACTCCACCCGTGATCGCTCTTTCTTCTCGACGACTTTAAAGCCGCGTCGTCGCCCTACCCCTCCCTCCACCATTCCAATGCCGACCAGACTCGCCAGACCAGCCTTCAACATCCTCCGAACCACAAGACTCACACCACAGCTTCCAATTGCCCCTAGATTCTTCACCACCAGCTCGCCCAAAATGACCGTCCACAACATCGCTACGTATGTCCCCCCCGCGCGCGCCCCCGCGCCCCCGTTCCCCTCACGGTGCCCCGCGTCGAGCTGAGCTGAGCTGACCCGTCTCCCGCTCGCAGCAAGGACCAGTTCAAGGAGGTCATTGCGCGCGAGCCCATCGTCCTCCTCGATGCCTTTGCCACATGGTGCGGCCCTTGCAAGGCTGTCGCCCCCGTGATTGCCAAGTGCGTATCCCCTTCTGCCCACGACAGTCCCAGCACTGACACACCCAGGTGGGCCGAGTCCCCAGAGTACAAGGACAAGATCTACTTTGCCAAGTTCGACGTCGACCACCTCCCCGAGCTGGCGGCCGAGCTCGGCATCCGCGCCATGCCGACCTTTATTCTCTTCAAGAACGGCGACAAGGTGGACGAGCACCTCGGCGGCAACCCGGCCCCGATCGAGGTCCTGCTGCAGAAGTCACTGGCGTAAGGGGGGGACTGATACGGGAGGGATGGGGGGACGAGGCTGAATGATATCCTGAAGCGGCAGCCTCGGGGCGTATTTGTATCGGTACTCATGGAGTGGCGATGCCCTATCAGTTGTCAATCGAAATGATTACGATGCATATCCACGTTGAAGGGTGTTGTTGCCTTGAGCTCTTTGGCGAGCTGTTGTTGCTTGATGGTTAATGAGGTGGCCGATATCGACTCTGTTCCTCGACATTGTCTGGATTCCCAAGAGGCTACATGGTGCTCTGTCCAGGATCTATTCGTCCGCCTTGAACTTTGTCAGACGTCGAAGCTGAGTTTCTTGACGTCCCGCTTCCCCGTCGCACAAAGCCCCTCATAAGGGGCATTACGCAGCACCGTTTCCAACAATTCGATTCACACAGTGTTCATCACCAGTGGATTTCAGCGGTTATGGTCTAGCGGTATGATTCTCGCTTAGGGTGCGAGAGGTCCCAGGTTCAATCCCTGGTAACCGCCTATTTTTGCCTCCGGCTTTAGTTTTGTATGTCCTGGCGAGAGGGAATTGCTTCAGATGGTGGTGATGTGGTGGTGCTTGTTTTGCACGGTTGGAATGGCAGGTGTGGCCGCGGGACGAACCTCTTTTTACACTGTGCGCCATTGGCCGCCCAAACATGGCTGCAAAATTTCTCATCTCAGCAACACCCGCCAAAACACCGTCATCAAAATGCACTAGATGCGCCCCCGCCGCTTGAAGAGCCTCGAGTTCAGATTCCTCCGGCACGCAACTCAGATCCGCGGTGTCGTCAGTCCTCCACGTACGTCAGTTTCGAAGGCGCTGCAGAAACGGAGAGGATGACTCTCGCCAACTCGCGACCATGTCAGCCGACAACCACCGAGCGGAAACTCCAGTTGAAAGCGACACATCATGGAACCAGATCTCACCAACTGTGGGCCGTCTCCACGCGTTCAATTGTTGGAGACGGAGGTGGATGGAGCCCGAGAGTCAGGTCCAGGTACCAAATGGACCCTGATTCCACTTCGAAACTCTATCAATCAACAGCCCGCTTGGCTCAGTGGTAGAGCGTGTCACTAGTAACTGTCCTTCGCAAGAAGTTCTCGGTCACATGACAAGGTCGCCAGTTCGATTCTGGTAGTGGGCAATTTGGAAGCTTCTGCAGCTTCAATTCCGATTCTTTTTGGCGAATGTTCGGGAGGGCTTGTCTTTTTTGGTCCCGAGTTCCCTGTTCTCGATCCAATGTCCCAGCCGTCGTGCTGATCCGACAGGAATCTCCAAAATATCAGGACTTGCCAATTCGGACGATAGCGTACAAATCGAACCACCTATGCAGGGCGGATTTCCGCGGCTAGACACGGCCGGGGTTCAATCGCGGCCCTCCGATCGCCGGCGCCGGCCGGCGGGATCAAGAAGCCGCTGCAGCATGCGGGGAAATGGAACGTCCAGCAGGGTGGCGAGCGGGGCCGGCGCGGCGCCGACATCTTGAACATCGATAAGAAAACCGAGTCTCCTCCCCCATCACCTTGTCTGTCATCAAAGGCTCGCTCACTCTCACACCAACCGCCAAAATGCCCACCATCGTAGTTCTCGGGTGAGTCCATCCCCGACACCGGATCGTCCTCACACTCACCCATCCCAGCGCCGGCGTCATCGGCCTGACATGCGCCCTCGAGCTGTCCAAGCGCAAGGAAAACACCGTCACCGTCGTAGCCAAGTTCATGCCCGGCGACTACGACATTGAATACACCTCGCCGTTCGCCGGCGCCAACGTCCTGCCGTGCGTCCCCTGTCCATCTTCCCACCCACCCCACTGACACCCCCCCAGCATGGCCCTCGAAGAGACCAGCCGCTGGGAGCGCCGCACCTGGCCCGAACTCCAGCGCCTCGCCGCCGAGGTCCCCGAGGCAGGCATCCACTTCCAGAGTCCGTCCGCCCTCCCCCTACTCCGTACCCACCCACCGCTGACACCCCGCACAGAGGCCCGCGTGTTCCGCCGCAAGCAGGAAGAAGCCCTGGGCTTCAAGGGCGCCCTCTCCGACGGCCTCTTCGTCCCCGACCCGTGGTACAAGTCCCTGATGCCGGGGTACCGCGAGCTGGACCCGTCCGAGCTCCCGCCCAACCACGCCTTCGTCTCCGGCTGCGAGTTCGGGTCCGTGTGCATCAACACGGCGACGTACCTGCAGTGGCTGGTGGGGCAGTGCGCGGCGCGCGGCGTGGTGTTCCGGCGCGGGGTGCTGCGGCACGTCGCCGACGCGGCGGGGCGGAGCCACGCGGGCCGGAGGGCGGATGTGGTGGTGAATGCGTGCGGGCTGCAGGCGTGTCGGCTGGGCGGGGTGATGGATGACAAGGTGGTGCCGGCGCGGGGGCAGACGGTGTTGGTGAGGAATGAGAGCGGGGGGGAGATGATGGTTACGAGTGGGTGTGAGGATGCCGAGGATGAGATTGTTTATACGATGATGAGGGCGAATGGCGGGGGGACGATCCTCGGGGGGACGTATCAGAAGGGGAATTGGGAGTCGAATCCGGATCCGAATACGGCGTTGAGGATTATGAAGAGGGCGGTGGAGGTGCATCCTGAGTTGACGGGGGGGAGGGGGATTGAGGCGTTGGATGTGATTAGGCATGGGGTTGGGTTGAGGCCGTATCGGGAGGGGGGGGTGAGGATTGAGAAGGAAAAGGTTGATGGGGTCTGGGTGGTGCATAACTATGGGCATGCGGGATGGGGGTATCAGGGGAGCTATGGGACCGCCGAGAGGGCGCTGGAGTTGGTGGATGTGGTGTTGGCTGAGGAAAAGTCGAAGTTGTGATTCAGGTCGTGATACTGGTGCGTTTGAACTTTGCAGATGCGATGGCATATCGACGAGATATTGAAGCTAATGAGACGTCGCCCAGAAGGGCAGGTCAAAGTTGATGTTTTTCCCCTGTAATTACAGCACATGATAGCCCGTGATCCGAGGCTGCCAAGACAGGTGTCAGCAACAGCACCCGCCAAGCTTCAATCGGCGTTGTCCCCAACTTCATCGCGTCCTCCACGACCCGACAAGACAATCGCAACAGCATCATGGCGGACAAACCGCTCCTCGCCCAGCAGGCCACGCAGCTGGCGCTGGACGTCGCCAATGGCCGCCATCCCCTCTCCAAGCTCATCCCGCCGGCGCTGCTGCTGGCGGACGCGGCCCTCTCCGCTGGAGTGATTTGGAAGATCCCATGTACGTCGCCCCGCACAGCTCGTCTGGCGCATACTGACCGAGGACCTCTAGACACCGAGATCGACTGGACCGCGTACATGGAGCAGGTCGCGCAGTTCGTCTCCGGCGAGCGCGACTACACCAAGATCCGGGGCGGCACCGGGCCCCTCGTGTACCCGGCCGCGCACGTTTACCTCTACACTGGGCTGTACCACCTGACGGGCGAGGGCAAGAACATTTTGCTGGCGCAGCAGCTGTTTGGGGTGCTCTACATGACTACGCTGGCGTTGGTGATGGCGTGCTACTGGAAGGCCAAGGTCTGTCTTCGATATCCGGACCGATGGGCTGCGACTGACTGAATGCGACAGGCCCCCCCATACATCTTCCCCATGCTCATCCTGTCGAAGCGGCTGCACAGCATCTTCATGCTGCGCTGCTTCAACGACTGCTTCGCGGTGCACTTCCTGTGGCTCGCCATCTTTTGCCTGCAGCGTCGGTCCTGGCAGCTGGGGGCGCTCTTCTACACGGTCGGCGTTGGCATCAAGATGACGCTGCTTCTTTCCCTCCCCGCCGTGGCCGTCATCCTGTTCCTCGGCGCGGGCTTCGCTTCGAGTCTCCGTCTCGCGGCCATGATGGGCCTCGTCCAAGTCCTGATCGGTGCGCCGTTCCTCGCCGAAAACGCCACGGGCTACCTGGGCCGGGCCTTCGAGCTCTCGCGCGCGTTCCTCTTTGAATGGACTGTCAATTGGCGATTCCTGGGTCCCAACCTCTTCTCCAGCAAGGCGTTCTCCATGGTCCTGCTGTACTCGCATATCACGGCGCTCGCGGTCTTTTCGTTCGCCTGGCTCAAGCCCGGGGGCAAGCCGCTCGAGGAGGTGGTCGGCGCCGTGGCGCGTGGACGCTCGCCCTTCACGCCGACGGAACAGAAGGCGGTATCGCGCGGCGTCACGCCGCAGTATATTCTCACTACGGTCCTGACGGCCAACGTCATCGGGCTCCTGTTTGCCCGGTCCCTGCACTACCAATTCTACGCCTACCTCGCCTGGGCGACCCCGTTCCTCCTCTGGCGCAGCGGGCTCGATCCCGTGCGGCAGTATGTGCTGTGGGCGGCCCAGGAGTGGGCGTGGAACGAGTTTCCCAGCACGCCGACCAGCTCGGGCGTTGTCGTGGGCGTGATGGCCATGACGGTCGCGCGCGTGTGGTGGGAGTCGCGGAACGAATTGGCGTCGCCTCCAGGGGCGACGGTCAAGAGTGAAAAGGCCAAGCAATAGCGGCGCGGTGGAGGATCACGACTCGTCTTCGGAATCGCTGGGCGGCATCTTTCCTACGGTGGACTCGTCGTCGTCTTCGTCGTCGTATGTGTTTTTGGGGAACTGCTTGGGCCTGTGGCTGTCAGAGGACGTCTCCAGCCGGGTCGGGTCGAGACACGCACCAGTAGGGCTGCTTGCGCCACGACTTTTCGTCGCGCACGACATTGACAATCTCGCCCACGACGCGGCTCTCCTTGGGGCGCTCCTCCATGGACGCCAGGTCAATCAGCACGTAGCCGCCGCGCTTGATCCAGATGGTGTTGCGGAAGCGCGGCTCGAGCTCGACGACGATGGTCTTTTTGTTGGGCAGCTGGCAGGTGTACAGGCTGTTGCCCTCGGCCTTGACGACGCGGGCGACGGATTGGGAGTCGGTGAGCTCGTCGGGGGGTGTCATGGACTCCTGGGCCGCCGCGGCGACGGCATTGCGCTGTGGTTTGCCCATGGTGCGTGTGGTGGTGGTGGTCCTATGGGTGTTCTGTCGGGTGGTGTTTGCGCGAGCCTCGGGGAGTGCCCCGCGACGACAAAATATTTTGGATGGTGGGGTTGCCCCTCTTCGATAAGCACGCTGTCAATCCGCGTCGTCGTTTGCATCCCGATGCACAAACCCAGCGTCTGATCTTTTCCCGAGACAAAATGCATGTGCTGCAAGGAGGGCATTCCCGTCCTAGTACCAAAATTCATGTAAAATCCAGGGGTGGGCGGAGGTCGTGGTCGAGGGTCAGGATTTCAGTTAGTGGTCCTGTATCGGAGGCGGCAATGCTTCTGTGACAATCCACTACCACGTCGCCATGGTCTTTCTCGCTGACTCCTTGCCCGAGCAAAACCCATCGGCATCCCCTTTTGGTTCTCCCGAGCCCGTTGTCTCACTTCAAATCCATCATCTTCACTTGACTCGATCAACATCACCATCAACACCACAGACACCGTCACCCCTGACCCCCCTCCCCCCCCCCCATCACCATCACAATGGGCTCTACCCCCCTCCCCGCGCTCCAAACCAAGCCCAAGTTCATCTTCTTCACCGACTTCGACGGCACCATCACCTCCCAAGACAGCAATGACTTCCTGACCGACAACCTCGGCTACGGCGCGGCCGAGCGCCGCCGGGGCAACGCCGACGTGCTCTCGGGCCGGCGCCACTTCCGCGACCTCTTCCACGAGATGCTCGACAGCATCTCGACGCCCTTTGACGAGTGCATCGCGACGCTCGTGCAAAACATCCAGCTGGACCCCGGCTTCCGCGCCTTCTTCGACTGGGCCCGCGCCAACAACATGCCCATCGTCGTGCTCAGCGGCGGCATGGAGCCCATCATCCGCGCGCTGCTGGCGCACTACCTGGGCGAGGCCGACGCCGCGACGATGCAGATTGTGAGCAACGACGTGGCGCCGCTGCCGGGGAAGAGCATCAACGACGAGGCCGGGTGGGAGATTGTGTTTCACGACGACAGGTAGGTCTTCGCGAGAAGCAGGAGGCGGGGGGCTAACGCGGTGCAGCGGTTTCGGCCACGACAAGTCCCTGGAGATCCGGCCTTACGCCAGCCTCCCCGAGGACCAACGGCCGATCCTCTTTTACGCCGGCGACGGCGTCTCGGACCTGTCGGCCGCAAAGGAGACGGACCTGCTCTTTGCCAAGGCCGGGCGTGGTATGTGGCCCCCTCCCAGCTCCGGATCTCCGCTGACTCCCCGACAGACCTCGTTACGTACTGCGAAACCGAGAATGTTCCCTTCACCACGTTCAACGACTTTTCCGATATTCTCGCCACCGTCAAGGACATTGCCGAGGGCAGGCTCAGTGTCAAGGACGCTGCCACGGGGAGAAAGTAGACCGTCCAGCCTTGATAGAAATACAGTCCAATCTTCGCTATGCTCCGTATTTGCTACTCAACGCTAGACACAACTCAACTCCGGCTTCTCCAGCCCCATTTCATCGCTTCATCCGCCGAGGGCCATCCTGCAATGCGTACCATGTCCCCCCCATGACCGCAAGCATCGCCAAGACGAACCAGCGTAGGACCCCACGTCCGAGTATGTTGGTCTGGATCAGGGCAATGACCGGCGTCGCCTCCGCGCCAGCGTTCCCCATCACCGACACAAAGCTAATCGCCACCACCCTTTCCGGTTGACTCATGTTCCGAACCAACACCATCATCGCAGACGGATACATCTGTCCCATGAGAATGCCCACAGCGCAACTGACGACCGGACCCCCACGCTCCCCCACGCCCGGGAACAAAAGCAATACCACCAGAATCCCCATCACGTAGCCCGTCGCCCTGAAGACTCGTCCTCTGTGGTTGATGCTCCCCTCGGATATCACCCAGTCTAGGATCCGTCCAACCATCATCCCGAGCCAAAATCCCAGCCACCCTCCACGAACGCCCGAAGCGTCCCCATACCACGGTGCTGGCACCTCGGGATCCCCCATCACCCCAGAGATGTCTCCCCACCTGGCCAACCCAATTCCCGGCACCACCGACGCCCCCGAGAGCGCCACTTCCACAGCTCGGTACGCAAGCAGGAACAATCCGACCAGCAGTGTCTTCTGCGACACGCCACGCGAAACGGCCCCATCACAGCGCCTCAGGTTCCCAAACCTCTTGCGCGCCAGCCCATTGTCGTCCCAAAACCGCCGGTCGATCCTCCCATACGACATCAATGTCACATACACCAGCAACAAGAAGTAGGGAATGTACCCCAAGCCCGCCATGATCGACCCCGCTATCGCGCCCCCCGCGTATGCGGCGTGCGTGAGCCCGAAAGCGGACGCGGATCTGTCGCAGATGATGTTGCCGAGCGCGAGGTTGATGGTGACCCCGAAGCCGATGGGCACGAACGCGAGTGCGAGGCCCGGCAGCCAGGGGGCGCCCAACGTGATGATGAGATTGCCGGCGAGGAGAAGGAGGTGGGAGAGAAGGTACAGACCGCCTGGGCCGAGGCTGGTGAGTAGCGGCTCCAGCTAGAGGCCAGCAAACAGGGAGCCGAGGACTTGGGTGGCGAAGATCAGAATGAGGTGGGTGGGGTAGGCGTTGGTGTAGTGTCTGTGTGTGGGGATTAGTACACTGGCAGTATGGGATGAAGAGGTGGGGGAGGGGGGCGGGGGCGTACGGTTCCATGGAGGGGAGAAGGATACAGGGGGCGATGTCGTAAAGTGCGGAAGTGAAGCTGACGAGGCAGAGGGTGCGGAGCTCGTCATTCTCGTCGTTCCGGACTTCGGAGATTCTGTGGTAGAGCGCCATGACGGTTTGTATGGGGAGGGAGGCTCCAAGAGCAGGCAGTGGGTGCATTGTGTCGGCCGGGTTGAAAGAATGCAATTGGAATGCTCGGTAGCGGTACTTGGTGTGTGGTGTGTGTGATGTCTGAGGGAGGTCTTCCAGCCCAGAGGACAAATTTATCCCCAGCACGCCAGCGGCGGTGACTTCCTTTTACCACCGCGAAAATCGATGCCGTCATGCGCTTGACCACGTACCAAGTGAAATAGAAAGGACGACCACATATCCACCGTCGGCCCGAGGCAACCACCTGCCCGGTTGTGTCCAGCCCCCCCCCAACGGTGGCCGAAGATACACCGACTTGCACTTGCACCCCCAATTCCTTCAAGGCTGCTGCAAGTGCCAACCGCCCGAGAAGCCACCACCCCCCGACAAACGGCATTCCCGTTGTCCGTGTCGGCGTCGTTCATCACCAGCCCTGTCGTCTTCTGACCCTTCCCGGCCTGTAGCATCCGGACCCTCACTCCCTTGCCGCACACACAACCCCACAACAAGACAGACGGGGTCACACTTGCGGCTCCATTTGTCCCGCCTGGCATATCCCACCACCGTGCCGGTGCCAGGCCAGACACGCATGCCATACCAACCGGCCGACCCCAAAAGGGGAAAGTCCGCCGCCGCCGCCGCTTGACCCTCCGGTGTCCGCTCCGACTACCTCCACTCCCCGCGCACATCCAAGCACCCACGGTTCCAACCCCTGCCGTGACTCACAAGACGGAGGGCCGCCCGCAGAATGCGAGGAGCACATCTGAGAAGATCGTCCGACTGTCCAAACTGTCCGACGTGTGTGTTACAGGGTTAGGGTTGTTCACGGTGTTTGTTTTGGTCGAGTCAGGGGTTGATCAACACGGCGGTTTCACACGACACCTTTCGATGATCGTCACTCCGTTCCAACTTCGGCGGTATTTGGTGCCTCACACTACAGCTGCCTGCCCAGCCCCGGACTGTGTACTGTCACGGCCATGCAACCCCACCCCTCAAAACCAAGCAAGACCGAAAAATACACGGAGCGCTCGGCCGGAGCGCTGGCCGTCCGCGTTGTCGTCCACACGCCCACCACCACCCGCATCTCCCGATCGAAGCTCACGTGGAAAATACTGAAAGCTTGCCGGTGTGGGTGTTAAAGCAGCCTAGATGGAGGTAGCAGATGGAATGGAGCATGAGTGGGTTGCGGTGGGGACGTTGGATGCGATAGCCGGGGAGACATATTTCCCGCTTGGGCGGTGTATTCAGGAGAGGCTGAGGAGAGGGACCCGAGCCGGCGCTGGAGTCTGAATAATGACAATTGTCACCAGCGACAGCGAAACATGTTGAGACCACATCATAGGACGGTGCCTGTCTTTTCTCGACGCTCATACTGATCTATCCATAAAGTCTATGATTGTCCTTCAAGCATCGCTGACGGTAGTCATACTCTCGCTTCCCCCAAATGCAGTTACTCGCACTCCTTCGTTCCCTCTCTCTCATAAGACACCCCCCCGAATCCTGCCTTGAAATCGACCTGCACCGCGGCCCCCCGCGACCAAGTGCAAACCATGGGAAATAACCGCCCTGAGACGCCAAACAGTTCGGGTTTCTGCTCGAGCCCTGTATCAAGCCGGTCAGTTGGGGACACGCCAATCCGTGGGAGGAGGACTCACCTATCCTCTTCCGATTCTTCCTGAAATACATCACCCCCTTTGACACATCGACATGGCAACCGATGACATCGCCAGTGCGAAACTCCTTGCCGCGTCCTACAATTTCACCAGACTGTGTCACATGGCCTTTACCGTGGTAGAAGTACCAGAGGTTCGGGCGCCTCTCTCGCCGCATTCCCACCGGATCTCGAATCTCGTCGAGGCTAGTGTCCTCTGTGGCGAGGCCGATGCTGTTTTGTCTGTGTTCTGTCAGCGGGGCTCAAGTTAGAGCTTGCACGTCGACGAACCTGTAGTCGTCCCCCTCGTCGATGATTTTGACCTCAAAGTAAAATACCTTGAGCGGAGGAATGGGATGATCTGCGCGGACCGCGACCAGGCATCGTGGCATGGCGCGTGTGACTTGGTAATATGTCAGTTCGTCCTCTGTCACATAGAAAAGGGGGGACATACTGCAAGACCGCACCAAGGTCCGCCCCTCGTCCAGCCCCGTATGCTCAGTAAGAGTCTCAAGCCTTGTCGGTGGATGGAAAAGCTGATTGGCAACCCGCAACAGCTCGGCGTCGGTCTTTGCCCGTGCAAGGACCATATCTGTGGCATAGACAAAGTCCATCAACTCCCATCCGTGCTCGTCCTGAACACCCTCCACCCCGACATCCTTCAGATACCGGGCGATCTTCCCCGTGCAGTCATTTGCCACCAGATTCATGATCCATTTTGCCGGCTTTTGCTCGCCGCTGTCTCGATAGCCGTAGTGATCCAGGAGCTTCGTCTGCATCGCCGGGTTCCGCCGCGCCGCCACAGTCACCAGCTCTTCAAGGGTTTCTGGAGCCAGCGAGAGCGACTCCACCATCTCGAGCATCAATGAAACGATGTCGACGTTCCCACATTGGACGGCCTTCCAAAATGTCGACTTGCCCTCTCGCTGCTTGAGAGCGCCCGCCCCCTCCCGTCTCAGCAAAGCCCGGACGGAATACACAGCCTCAGCTTCCACAGCGATGAGGAATGGCGTGTTGCCTTTTTTGTCTTCCACGGCAGTCGAGACGCCGTCGCCTAGATATTTCAGCAGAAGCTCCAGGAGCTCCCCCTCCAGCAAGGGTTTGTGTCCGGGCGCGGGATCGCGCGTGACCACGGCGGCGTGGTGCAAGGGCGTCATTCCGTCATTGTCGCAGGCCAACGGATTGGCTCCTTGTTCGAGCAAGAGCCACGCTGACTCGAAGTATCCCTGTTCAGCCGCCAGCGCCAGTGCTGTGCGGCCACGACGATCTATGTCGTCGACCAGACCGGGGTCAAAATGGGAGCTCTCAAGGAGCTCGGCGAGACAGGTCGGGTGGGCAATGGCTTCCCGGACGGCAGTGGAGATGGTATCGATAAATCTGAGACACACTCGGACGACGTCTTCGTGACCCTGCCGGGCAGCGTGCTCGAGAGCGTTGAATTCTTCGGGGACGTCCGTCTCGGCGGAATCCAGGAGAGAGGTACGTCGAGCCAAAGGGCCGGGAGTGGAAAGCAGAGCTTGCACCACGTCCACCTGTCCTGCTTCTGCTGCTGCGCACAGAGCCGACCCAACGAACCAGGCATTGTAAAAGCGCCCCGTTGCGAGCTCAACGACAGTGTCGAGATGGCCATTGACGGCTGCAGCAACAATAGCGGTCCGGCCCTTGGAATCCTGCGATTCCATGAAGATGTTTCTGCGGCGAGTGAGGTACTTGACGACATGGGTGTGTCCGTTCTCGGCGGCACGCAAGAGCGCTGTTCGACCCTCCTCATCTGGTCGGTTGATGTCGACAGGGGGGTCGTGCTTAACGAGTATCCTGACAACCTCGAGGTGGCCGGCTCCCGCAGCTTCGAGCAATGGTGATGAATACTCCCCCGCCGCATCAACGAGAACCGGCGAAAGGTCCAAGTATTTCTTGACCATGTTCACATGTCCTCGTTTGGCGGAATTGGTTAGCGCCCTCGAAAGAACGTCCGGGTCAAGGTCTGGACGTTGTGACTCGGCCGAGGTGAGTAATGTTTGGGCAATCGACTCCGTCGCCGCCGAATCCAACGCCAACATGGCTAGAGACTCTCCCTCAGATGCCAAAAGCAGTTCGGACTCTCCCTCGGATGCCAAAAGCAGTTTCACCACCTTATGATCTCCCCTCGAGGCTGCAATCTGGAGGGCCTTGACGCCATGGACGCCCTTGACGCCCTTGACGCCCTTGACGCCCTTGACACCCTTGATGCCCTTGACGCCCTTAACACCAGCCCGCTTTTTGAGTGTGGGCATAATGATTGCCTTGAGGATGCAGATGTTGCCACCCTTGGCTGCAAAGTCCAGGATCCCCCATCCATCCTTGTCAACGTCCATATTCCCCTTGCTTGAGTGCCAATACCACAGCCTGTTGAACACCGCCTCGTGCCCATTTTGAGCAGCCAGCATTGCAGGGGTGCGTCCGTGATTGTCACGTTGAGCCACAAGCTGTGAAGCCTCGATCCGCTTGTCTGTAGCGAGGGAAAGAATCATGTCGACCAGCTCCACGTTTCCAAGTTCCGCAGCCGCGTGGAGGGGACCGGACTGCCCCCAGGCAAGAAGGGATGCCTTTTCCGTGACCAAGAGACCGAGAATCTTGACGGAGCCCTGCATTGCGGCGACCAGAATGGGACTGCGTTGGTGCCCATCCAGGGCCTCGACATCAGCGCCGAGTTTGAGAAGCTCGACAACCATTTTGTCGTCGTTCTTCCAGCAGGCCAGGTGCAGGGCGGTTTCCTGGCTCTCATCCGACGTTTTGCTGTTCACGATTGGACTACCACAGTCGTCACCCCATTGGCAAAGCCGCTGGACAGCTTGGGTATGACGATTCTTAGTTGCGACGTGGAGGGCATTGAGGCCGCTCGAGGTACAGGCTTCGATCAGTTGCTCTCGGAGATTTATGGACCCCTCGTGGTCGCCGTTGGGCCTGCCATCATCGTGGAGTTTGGCCTTGCTGTACATTTCGCTGATGATATCGATCTTCCCATCCTCTGCAGTGAGGTGCAACAGGGTGTATCCGTCCACGTCTGTTTTCAGCAGCACCTCTTCCAAGGCGATGTGTTGCCCAGTCGAGCTCCCGCCTCCTCGGTTGTCAATTTGTTGTCTCAGCGTCACCCGAAACTGGGCGAGATTCGGACCGACAAGGGCCTCGTCCCAGAGCCTGTCGTATGGACCACACTCCAAGTTGGCAGGTACAATGGCAGATGCTGCTGTGTCCTTGAATTGGGAGCCAGGAGCTCGCTCAGATTCGCTGTCTGACATGACACTCCTAGGATCTCGGTGCTGGCCCCCCACGCGACTGGGCGGCGCAACAGACCGTTGGAACTTGACTCTGCTTCGATACAATTCGTAGCCTGGGGCATCAGAGCATTGAGATCTGGCCCGCGTCTGGCTGGAGTCGGATTTGAAGCCGGAGATGGCTCGGGGGACCCTGTCCTTGTTGCTCGTGGTTGAATCGCAACTTGAACTTGACCGCAGGAGAGATCTCTTGGAACGGGCTGGGCAGGGTCTGTTGAGATGCGGAGTTGACCGGGTCGGGTGTTCGGTAACGTTGGTGACAATGATGTCTTCTTTCGAATGTCGAATAGCCCGAGGGTGTGCAAATTCGAGGTGTGCAAGTTGTGTAAAGATCAACCCAGAGTGCGAGAAAGTCTGGATCTTCCTGAGCCGATCAATCAAGAGATGTCCTTCCTCAACCATGTCAAGGCCGTCCACCATCAAGGTAAATTCCGTGGGCTCAGAGGTACCAGCCATGATTCCTTGGAGGATGTTTTCAAGATGAGCAGAAAAACTCGGGCTTTGCTGTCGCACTTGAGGATTCCGAACCATCTGCCGGACTGTCTTGAATCGTTCAGGCTGGAGACACAGAATCTGGAAGGCAAAGGCGGCCAGAACTGCCTCCACATGCTTGTCCTCGACAGTCTGCTCCAAAAAGGAGAACTTTGCCACGATGGATCGTGGCCGGGTTGCGAGGGTTTCCCCTGCCAGGCGAGCCAGGTTGGTGAGGCATCGTCGAGAATCCAGGCTGCCACATTCCAAGAAGAGCATGCTCTTCGAATCAGAGTCTCCGTCCCAATTCTTTGTCCAGGCTTGAAACTCTGGATGTGCTGACAGCCACTGGCAGCTGTGTTCGCACGCCTCGGCCGACGTTGGCGACCGCCAGTGGACATTGTTCAGATCGAAGTGTGTCAAAAGCTCTTGGAGGAATCGAAGCAACTTCCGATCCGGTTCTGGGAGCTCTTGTTAGTCCAAATTCCACATCACTAGATTTCGGACGTACGCCTGGGGTTTTGAATGGCGTTTTCAATGGAGGGAGCAATGTATCTCGCCGCGTTGTATTCGAATCTGATTCCTCGCCGCCTAGACAAGCCGACGGTGAAGGAATGTGTCCACAGTCCCTGCTGAGTGTCAGTTGTGTTCGACAGAGCTTCGTCGGGTCAACAGACAGTGTCATCCGCAGGCCTGATGTCATTGGCGAGCTGTAATATGCCCGCAGTGCTCTCGCGGTGTCCACTGGCTGTCTTCACGAACCGAGGAGCCCGTCGGCCCATGGTTCTCATCTTCTCAGTGAAAATGCCCGGCGTGATGTGACACCAGTCGTCAAAGTCGAGCGTGCTCTTGGGCATTCTCTCCAAGAACTACTTCCGTTAGCATGACTGAGCTGCGTCGAGGCCGACATGCGGGCCGGGGACTCACCAAGAGCGAGCTCCGCTCCAGAATCCCAAAATCGGCTTCAGTCCCCCGCTGAAGAATTCCCAGAACCATCTGGGATCGTATCATTGTAAGCGGTCAAGTTGGGAGCAGGGTAGCCACGGAGCACACGTACACGTTCGATAGCGATGCATCCAGTGCCGCATCCGGCCAGTATGATGGGGATGCGCGAAATGTCAACGTCGACAGGCGAGCCTCGGCCCCCCTCCGGTTGGAGCTCGTGTTGGCGCCTGATGAGGCTCAGAAGAGAGTTGGCGTTTTCATCGATGCTCTCGTCCGTCAATTTGGTCAGACTCTCCACCGGAATAGGTACCAGTACGAGTCGGGCGCCCAAGGGATCAGCGACGCGTTTCCAATGTAATTCGAACTCCGACCGAGCCCTGGGAAATGACTTGACGGCCGCGGCTACATATAGAATGCTACACCATGTCAGCCACAGGTCTCGTTACATCACAGGGAACTCACCAAGAAATCGCGGGGTCGGCGGCAGGATGAGCGACCTCCACGTCTGACTGGGCCGGATCTTTGTGACCAGATAGAGAAAGATCCTGGATTGTTGGAAGTTCCGACTCGGCCGGTGCTGCATCAAAAGTTTGAATTTCCAGAGGCTCGGTGATGTCGACGCAGGTCCCGTTGACGAGAAGAAGGGGCCCAGTCTGCAAGCAGGAGCGGGGCGTGTCTGGCATCTCGACATGGTCCTTTGTGTCTGAGAATGACTCGTATGAGCTCATTGTCACGTTTGCTTCCCGTTACCAACGGCCGAATAAAAGAAGAACTGGATTTGGTTGGCACAGGCTGTGTTGCACTCGGGGGTCGGGGGTCGGGACTGGGGATTCTTGGGACTCGGGATCCTCGCTTGGCGGCGTTGGTGCGAACAAAGAATGAAAGAATGTGATATGTGGTATGCGGTTGGGTTGGGTCAAGAAATGATGGGAGTGTTGGGAACTGGAAGACGATGAAGGGGATGAAGGGAGAGGACTCGAGGTCGAGAAATTTGTGGCAGCAAATCTTCATGATGTCATGTGCAAGTGTGAAGGAGCAAAGGGGGCTGGGCATGAGGCCAAAGGAAGGCGTGCGAGGGTGAAAGTCAGAAGGAGAGCATCACGAGAGTGTGGACGCGGAAGGCGAGCAAGGTTGAGAGGGAGGAGTGGGCAGAAGGAGGAAGGAGAGTGAGATGGAGGAAGGTGCGAAAGGTCAATGTGGAGGGCGACTCGGACTGTGTGATGCATTATGAAAGGCATGGCCATGGCCATGGCAGACTTACCATCGACACCATATAGGCAGTGATATCTGACCCCACTTCACCAAAGTCCGAAACTGTGAAGCCCCTTTAATGCGAAAGCTAGGTGGTGGAGATGTAGGCAGAGCGTTTAGGTTCGGTTTAAGAAATGACATGGGTTCAGTTCCCGTTCGCGGCGCAGCAAAACTCCTTTCGCTCTCTTTGGATACAGGGAGGGGTTTTCTACCGGACGAAGTCACAAAGATGGCCCGCGAGTATTTTTTGCCTTTTCTTTTGGTACAAGATGGATATCAAAATCTGGGAGGGCCGAAAAGGCCACCGATTTGGTCAAGAGGCTTGAGCCTCGAGCAACCCCGGGCTTTTTCAAAAATGCTCGCCGGAAGAGGGCGACGATGGGATGAAAAGATGGCGACAAGCTTGAACACAAGTCCACTTTGACTCGCTGCAGAAATCCTCCTCTTCAGTTGGACTTTTACCAGCAAACAATTTGCCTTCTTTATGTCGCCGGCCGACTGTGACCCGACTGCTTACGGTGCAGGACAAAGACCGACTCAGGGGCAACAAAACAAACACATTCCACGTCACGTCCCACACCACCACAACCAACACCCTCCATACCATGCTGGCACCAACGAGGAATTTCCAGACCGGCCTCCATCCACACATCAGCTCAATCGCACATTTTCATCCGTGGCTATGACGTCACAGGGTTAGGGTTCTATCCCTCCCTCCCGGAAAGGCGGTGAGGAGCCCGCCCGGCAGAATCCGCGGCATCATCATCTGTCGCATTGAACCACACCACAAGCTCACACCAAGCTCCAATTGAACCCTGTCCCGCCAATCACCACGACAACAAAGCCCCTCGATCCCCTCGAGCTCAGAGCTCAATGTCGCCCCACACAGCTCTCCGCCTGGCTGTGCGTCCCTTGCGAGGGGCGACATTGCTCGACCACCTCGCGACCCTCTCGTCGACGCGGAGAACCTTTTCGCACCCTCCCCGCCCGTACCGGCCCCCGCCGCGCCGCGCCTTCTCGTCCCCCTCGAACCCACCCGGCGGCGGCGAATCCGGGCCCCCCATCATCCTCCCCCCGCCGCCCGGCAGCACCCCGACGCCCGAGCCCGCCCCGACGGACGTGGATGACGCCCCCCCTCCGGCAGACACTCCCTCCCCGACAGACACCTCATCCCCCTCCCCCTCCGACACCCCCTCCCCCCCTCCCTCCGACCCCGAACCCCCCTCCCCCTCCGCCCCCGACCCCGAACTCCCCTCCACCTCGGAACACCGCCGCTCCCACCTCGCCGCGCGCTTCTCCACCTTCATGGACGACCTCCAAACCCGCGTCCTCAACGCCACCCAAACCATCAACACCCTAACCGGCTACACGGCCATCGAGACCATCAAAGCGACCAACGAAGCCCTCGAGGCCGCGCACCACGCCTCGCAATCCCGCCTGCACACGGCCCGCCAGGCCTACAAGTCCCTCACCTCGCACCGCGCCGCCACGCAGCGCGAGGTGACCACCCTCCTCGCGCGCAAGGACTCCTGGTCCCCGCCGGACCTGGAGCGCTTCACGACCCTCTACCGCGCCGACCACGAGCTCGAAGCGCAAGTGGCGGCGGCCTCGGCGGAGCTGACCGAGGCCGAGGCCGACGAGGCGCGGCTGAGCGCCGAGCTCAACGCCGGCATCCTGAAGCGGTACCACGAGGAGCAGATCTGGAGCGACCGGATCCGGCGCCAGTCGACGTGGGGGACGTGGGGGCTGATGGGCGTCAACGTGCTGCTGTTCCTGGGGCTGCAGTTCGTCGCGGAGCCGTGGCGGCGCAAGAGGCTGGTGCGGAGCATCGCCGAGGGCGAGAGGGGCGTGCTGGAGGAGGTGAGGGAGGAGCTGGGGCGGGTGAGGGAGGTGCTGGATGGGATGGGCGCGAGGAGGGAGGAGGTCTTGCGCGTGGAGCAGCAGCAGCAGCCGGTGGCCGTGGAGGAGCCGGTGGCCGCGGTGGAAGCGGAGCCGGAGCCGGTGATGGTCGAGGAGGCCGTGCCGGTGGTGCAAAGTCAGCCGGAAGCCGTCGAGCCAGAGCCGTTTCTGCGCGCCCCGTGGAAGGAGGTGCTCGCCGACCCGGCCATGATCAAGGCGGCGGCGGCGGACCTCTGCAGCGAGAGGCGGATAGACGTGCGGATGCGGGATATCTCGCTCCTCGCGCTCGAAGGGGCCGCGGCGGGCGCCGCCATCATGGGCGGCCTCGTATTTGCGCTGCTCCGTCCGAGGTAGCCGGACGCGAAGCCTTGTATATTACCCGGACCTGTATATATCGCATAGACACCACGCCGCGAGTGCGCTGTAAAACCACATCAATACCCCTTTCTGCTATGCATACTCCGCTGTCCAACCTCGGAGGGCTGTCCGTCCGGTTGAGAGAATATCCCCCTCTTGACTGCTGCTGGCACCGAGCAAAAATGGCATCCGGTCAAAAGCTACCCTCTAGACCCTGGTATTTCGTTCAAAAGCAAAACCGCATCCCCCCGATCAGACCGGGTTCCAATCTACACCCGCCCCCTTTTGCCCCCCCTTCCGATTACCCTCCAAACGCTACCGGTCCCACGCTTCCTGACCACGCTCCCAGCAACCGCAACGAGCGTGAGTGGTATCAATATTGGAGTCCGTCCCCTTGAACCCGCCGCCAGAATGGAGCATCCAGCCCGGGCGGGATCAGTCGTCCCCCACAAGGTCTCCAGGTCGATCGGCACCCGCTACTATTCAAAGTCCGCCGCATACGAAAATCCGCGGAACTCTTCCTGCATCGCTTGCGAAAGAACTGTGTCCCTGTTAGCAACGCCCAAAACTCTACCCACACGAGACATACCTGACTGCACCGGCGTCAGCACCGGCGTGACACTCGTAAACTCGCTGTCGAAGTTGCTCGTGTCCGTGGCGCTCTTGATCTGCGGCAGGAACGGCGGCTCCACGCGCTTGTGGTAAATGTCGTCCCAGTTGACGTTACGGAAAAAGGGCTGCGACATGATCTCCTGCGCGTCCGTCGGCCCGCTGCCCAGGCGCTGGTCGGGCTCGCGCGTGAGCAGCTTCTGCAGAATGGACACACTGTCCCTAGGCATGTGGATCGGGTACAACGGCTCGTCGGCGAGAATCGCGTCGTAGATCTCGTCTTCGTCCTCGCCGCGGAACGGCGACTGCTGGAGGAGCATCTGGTAGATCAGGACGCCAAAGGCCCACCAGTCGACGGCTCGGCCATATTTCTTGTCCAGGAGAATCTACGGATGTCAGCTGCGTCCCCGTTCACAGAATCGGAATGCATACCTCGGGTGCCATGAACTCGGGCGTACCGCAGAAAGTGCTAGTTGTAGAGGCATACCACATGTCCTCCTTGCAGAGACCGTAATCGGCAATCTTGATGTGCCCGTCCAGCGTCAGCAGAATGTTGTCAAGCTTGAGATCACGATAGATGACGCCGTTCTCGTGAAAGTACTTGAGCGCCAAGCACACCTCGGCGGCGTAGAACCTGACCAGTTAGCAATGCCTTGACGCGAACGACGGACAACTTACTGTGCTCGCTTCGTCCCAAACTGCCCGCGCTGAATGTGCAGCATCAAGTCGCCACCGCTGATATACTCCATCACAAAGTAGACGCGCGTCTCCGTCTGGAAGCATGCGTGCAGGTTCGTCAAGAAGGGATGCCGCTCGCGGTTCGCAATCAGGAAGACGCGCTTCTCCGACCGTATGCTCTCCACCTCGTCATTCTCTATAATGAACTCCTTCTTAAGCACCTTGATCGCATAGAGCTTCTTGCTCCGCTTCGTCTCGGCCAGCATGACCTTGCCAAAGTTACCCTTGCCCAGCACGGCCAAAAAGTTAAAATGGTCGAGACTGATCTTTTGGCCCGTCCCGGGGTCCGTAGCCAGCGGCAACGGCTTCTTGGTCGGCACCGGGATCCCAGAAGTCGACGGCATCTGCTCAACAGGCGCCATCTGCTGGTGCTTTGGCGCCGATATCTGCTGGGGTTGTTGCTGATACATTTGCTGCGTCGGCGTCATCTGCTGAGGCTGCTGCTGCTGCTGAACCGGCCGGACTTGTACCGGCGGCTGCGCTGTATACTGCCCGATGTTTGCATAGTCTGCCGGGTTGTACTTGACCTGCTGCTGCTGCTGCTGCTGCTGCTGTTGCTGCTGCTGTGCGTACATGGATTGCCCGTAGTGATCATCCTGCCGTTGGTCTGGCCGCCCATACCCACCCGGGGAATTCCCGTAGCCTCCGGAGCCGTAGTCTGCCATGGGCTGGTGCGTCTGCACCGTCGGCTTCGGTGCCATCGCCGCCGCGGCCGCGGCTGACGCAGCCGGCGACCCAGACGTCCGGTCAGGGGCTGGGGTGCGCAGAGGCGTGGTCTGGCTGTACATGAGCTTGGCAGCCTCGGTGGCCTCGGGGGACGCTATGGACGGGGCGTACGACGACGACGCGCCGTACGAGTGGGTGCTGGTGCTGCTCATCGAGGGCTGCTTGGCCCCCGGCCTCATAGTGCGATCGGCCATCGGCTGCGCCTTTTTGCTCTTGCGGATGCCCTCGAGAATCTGGTTGGCGACGGCCATGGACATGCCGCAAAAGTCGGGCACCAAGTGCACGCACTGGGCGTGCGCCGTGAGCGAGCACTCGGTACATCTCCGCGAGTTCTTCTTGGAGCCGATCGGCAGCATGTAGCCGCAGTGGCAGCACCAGTTGGCGGCGAGGCCCGAGAAGGGCTGGAAGCGATGGGGAATGCGGTGGTTAATCTTTTCCTCGTCGGGATCCGTCTCGGCGTTGCTCTTGCTGATGCACTTCGTGACCACGCCTGTGTAGCACTTGGTATGACACGTGTACTTGCAGTCTTCGCACTGCATGCCGGCCGAGTACTTGAGGAAATCCCCACACAGCGCGCAACGCATGATGTTGTAGAACTGCTTCTGGACAAACTTGTGCCCGTACATCTCGTGTACCTCCTCCTTCTTTTGCCGCACGGCGCCCTTGCGGTTGAGGCCGGCATCGGCGGCGCCCGGTCCCCGGCTGTCTTTCATGAAGTTGAGGCTCAGGTGGATCTGGCCCGCGGGCTCGAGGTTGAACCACGCGTCGACCGGGGGAGCCACGCCCGGTCCGCCCGGTGGTGGCTGGGGCAGCAGCTGCGGCTGCTGCTCGTACTGGCCGCCCGGGGACATGGGCGGGCCGGGAAACTGCGGAGCTTGCGAGCCCATGGGGAACTGCGAGGGGGGGGCCCGGTTGGCGCCGAGGCGGTCCGCCGAGACCCAGCCCGCGTTGTTGTTTTCGGCCTCGATCTTTTTGCGGCGCAGTTCCTCGACGATATCGGAGATTCGGAGCCAGAGGAGAGCAATCGGCATAGAACTATCACCCGTCCTGTCGTAAACCACCAGCTCCACCTCGTTCGCTTTCTCGACGGGGATAGTGTGATACTCGGCCTCCCAACGGTCGGAACGGGTGGTCTTGGTCCGCGCAACAATATTGTCCTCGACTTTGACGGTGACAAAGGTGTCAGGGTACCGGGCGAATCGGCCGAGGGGGGCGTGGTCGACGTCTTTGACGGCGAGGACACGGATGGCGAGGGCACCGGACAGCGGCTTCCTAATGTTGGGCATGTTGATGCTGTCGTCTGCGGGGGTCAGTCAAGTCAGAGGTGCCAGTGGGGGCTTGGGTACACACCATCCGACTCATCAGAGTCCATATCAATGTGAAGTTCCTCGTACCGCTTGAGTGCCTGTCTCAAAAGCTGCACTTTGGCCCTACTCTCGTGACGCCTAGCCTGGGCATCGGCCTTGCTCTTCTTGTCTCCCTCCATCTGGTAGAGCTGCACCATCTTGTCGATGCCCTTGAGGTACTGTTCCTCGACGTTGAGCTTGAACTGGATCTGCGAGAGCATGAGCTGGATGCGGGGCCCGAGATAGGGCGTGTCGAATTTGATGAGGTCTGCAGACGTCAGCATCACCACCGGAGAATCGCCGCCACCACCGAGACAACATACCGAGCTTGGAGAAGTTGGGCCGCGTCTTGGGCACCCCCGAGCCGGGGGGTCCCCCGGGGAAGGGCGCGCTCGAGGGCATCGACGGTCCGGCCTGGTTGTACTGGCCGTAGCCCGAATCCCCGTAGCCTCCCTGGCCTCCGTCCTTGGGGGGCGGCTGGGGGCCCCTCCCGTCGCCGCCGCTGCCGGAGTGACTGCTCGGGCCGGCCAGGGAGAGATTGTCGACGCCGCGGTTCATCTTGCGCATCTGCAGCTCCTGCAGGCGGTTCTCGAAAAACTCGAGGTTGCGGCGGCCCTCGCGCATCTGCGTGTCGAGCTTGGAGCGGACAGCCTCGTTGGGCGTCTGCTGGCGCATGAGGTTGGCGGCATTGATCAGGGCCTTCTCGCGCTCGATCTTGCGCGAGATGTCCTGGATCTTCTCCTCGTCGTTCATGGCGGCGGTGGGGGTGCGCGGCCGGGCGCGCAGAGAAGGCTAGCGATGCACGGAAAGTATGGTGGTCTCGGCGGGAGTTGGCGGTAGGAGATGCTGGCCGGACGAAGCTGGGATCGAGACGATCGCACGAGCTGGTGGCGGTGGTGGTGTTGGGGGGGAGTGGGAATGTCGTCAGCGACCCGACGAATTATGGCGGGGTTTGTGTCGCTTTTGGAGGGAGGCCTTTTGCACTCAGCAGTTGATGGGATTTGGTCGGCGCCCACTGCGGTGCTGTGCTGTGGTGCTGGACAGGGGTGCCTGGCGAGTCCTGGCCACGGGTAGTTGTCTCTCGGTCACCGACGGCACTCTTTCGACGAGATAATCTATCACTCGACGCTCAAAGAAGGACGGGACGCAGTCGAAGGGACATTGGAAGAGAGATTTGATCTGTCAGATCATGGGGAGGCGTGGCCGACCAGGTAATCCCGTCGAGTGGGATGGATTTCCAGTACCTTCGCCTCCACCGTCAACAACCAACGCCCGGCTTGCCAGTGGGCCGGTGTGGCTCATCTCGATTTCTATGCATTTGCAGCTCCCATCCCGAGCCCAAGATTCCACACAGACACAGCCTGCCTTTTACCTTTTGGTGCTGCCGTGCCGGTGCCGGCTTGGGAGAGTTCCAGGGAGAGCTGGGTGCTGGGGCAGCAGCAGGGCAGATGGCGGGGCATTCCCATTCCCATTCCCATCCCGGGCATGCAGCCCGCCCACGATGTTGTTGAAAGACGACCAACCGGCGCGACACCATTTTGTTTCCATGACTGTTCCTCGCAGCAAGCAGAAAAAGTCTTGTCCCCTTGGCCCCCCGATCCCCTTTGTTGTGACTTTCCACACCACCACTGGCCAGGACTGGCTGCCCCCCCCTTTGAGATCGTCCAGGGACATGCCATTCAGGAACGCCACATCGCACCGCTTCGGACCTGGGAGCTCGACCATCTTGTGTGTCCGGACTAGGACTGTCCCTCCTCGTAGGACTTGTCGCGACGAGGCCACCTATCAGCGCGACCCCTCCTCCCCTCCTCGGCGGCGCCCTCCTCTGCACGGGTGAGCAGGCGATGCTGCGGGGAAGCCCAACATCGACCCCGCCTTGGTGAGCTCGGAGGTTGATTACTGATTGGCTGGCGATAAAGCTTATCTTTATCGCGACCTCGAAGCAACGAGCCGACATCGAGTCCGACAACGGTCTCGACAACTCGGTCACCGTTCAGGATGGAAAATGTGCACTTTTGGCATTGGCTTGAGGCATTGGAGTTATGGCCAGCATCCAGACATAGCCTCCCTCCAGGGTTCATGATCCTCCGGTGCCCGATCTTGATCAACATCCTGCAGTCATCAGCCCTACCCAAGATTTTCACCCATGGCGTGACAGCACCATGACCAACGTGGACACTGCGGTCTTTGGCAAATCAATGGGCGGAGAGACAGAAAAATATCACACAGATGTTGACCTTCCCCTTGAGGCCGGGACACTTCGGACCAGATGTCGCTGAGGTAATCCCGGGTTACACCCCGGGGAAGGATTCCCTGGTGCAACCCGTCGCCACCGACAGTTCCAATGCGATCCGGCGTTCGGGGTGGCATGGGATTTGCTCTGTACCGAAAAGTGGGAACGGTGCTCATCGGACATGCCGATGACCCCCAGGTTGATCGGTCCAAAGGCGGAGTTTCTCCCGAGGACGAGTCCTTGTTGAAAATGTACGGATATTTTGCTTCAGATGGATAAAATATTCCAGAGGCACAATACCCAAGATATCCATCCCCCTCCCCTCCATCCGACTTGAGAGTCCTTGTTCCCTTCTTTCATGACCCGGGGGTCTGCTCGAGTACGCCTGGCCGTTCAAGCGGCCGGCTCGAACTCCTTCGTCATGGCCCGGCGGATCTTGACATACAGACCCCAAGGGGAAGTGCCCTCGTTCGACCGGACCAGCGCAAGTCGTGGGCATGGCTATTACCCTTCAAGATCCCGATATATCCCCGTCCTTACGCAGTGTACTCCTTCTGCAGCGTCTTGGCAATGGTGTTGAGCCTGCAAAGTCAGCATCATTCCCACCCAAACCCACGGAAAACTCACTGGATGTTGCTCGTGCCCTCGTAGATGGCGCCAATCTTGCTGTCGCGCCAGAACTTCTCGGCCAGGCCCTCCCTCACAAAGCCCATGCCGCCCATCCACTCCACCGCCAGCCCGCTCACGCGCCCCGCGACCTGCGACGCGTACAGCTTGGCCATGGCGGCGTCCATGACGAAATCCTCGCCGGCCTCCTTCTTGCGCGCGGCATTGTAGACGAGCGCGCGCGCCGCGCTGATCTCGACCCACGACTGCGCAATCTGGTGCTGCATGCCCTGGAACTCGCCGACGAGCTGGCCAAACTGCTTGCGGTCGTTCCACACGTACTTGACGGCGTTCTCAAACGCGCCCAGCGCCAGCCCCGTCATCTGCGCGGCGATGCCGATGCGGCCCTCGTTGAGCAGCCCGATGGCGTACTTGTAGCCCTGCCCGCGCTCGCCCAGCAGGTTCTCCTTGGGCACCTCGACGTCGTCAAAGTTGAGCACGCACGTGCTGCTCGCCTTGATGCCGAGCTTCTTCTCCTTCTTGGCGATGCTGAAGCCCTTGGTGCCCTTGTCGACGATGAACGCCGTGATGCCGCGGTGCTTCTTGCTCGGGTCCAGGTTGGCAAACACGATGAAGAACTCGGCCTCCATGCTGTTGGTGATCCACATCTTGCTGCCCGTGATCTTGAACCCGGACTCGGTCTCGGTCGCCTTGGTGGCCAGCGCAAAGGCGTCGGACCCGCTCACGGGCTCCGACAGGCAAAAGGACCCGACCGTGTTGGTCGCCAGCTTGGGCAGGTACTTTTTCTTGAGCGCCGCGCTGCCCCAGTTGAGCACGGCCGTGTTGACGAGCGTGTTGTGCACGTCGACCATGACCGACACCGACGGGTCGACGCGCGCTAGCTCCTCGATGCCGACGATGGCCGACGTAAAGTTCATGCCGGCGCCGCCGTACTCCTCGGGGATCTCGACGCCCATGAAGCCCTGCTCAAACAGCTGCTCCACCACCGTCGGGTCCATCTGCTCGGCCTCGTCCATGTCGCGCACCTTGGGCAGGATGACTGAGTTGGCAAAGCTGCGCACCGCCTCGGCCATGGCCGTCTCGACCTCGGAGAAGTGCGTGATGGGTGTCGGCGGGAGGTCGGTCAGGTCACGGCGGGGTGCCGTGGTGGAGAGAGCGCGGGCCCTTTCGTCGTCAGGTTGAGTCCAACGAGGGAGATGGGGATAGACTCACCCCTGGGCCACAAAGACCTTCTGTGGCCTGGCGCGGCATACTCGCGGGGTGGAGGCAGACAGCACCGTCTGGCTTCTTCGCACCGCAGGGCGCAGGGCTCGTGTGAATGACCTCATTTTGGTGGGAGGGGTGGGAAAGGGAATGCGGAGGGAAGACAAAAACACCAGGAATTGCGACGAGGAGAGAATCTAGGGACACCAACAAGAAACCAGACGGCCCAAGGGATGCAAAGCCACGGGCGTCGGCGTGTACTTAAAGCCGAGGCACCACTCCCTGGGCTCCAGCGCGCCGTGAGCGGGCGGTTGCAGTGACGATGACGCTCCACCGGGGGAGGGGGAGCTTTGGCCGGGGGAATCCGCTTGCAGGGACCGGGCAACAGGAGCCATGTGACCGGGCGGTTGCTAGTGCCGACAATTGCCGACGCCGGTTTTGTGGTCGCAGTCACGTGCCGCCACGCGTGATCCAAAAAGTTGCGTCTCAAACCGAGCATCGCGACGACGACGGCCACAATCCGAGCTGTCGCGCCGGCAGCAACCACCACCATGGCGACGTCGTTCCTCCGAAACTTCCTCGCCCCGGCGCTGCGGCGGCCACTGTCGACGCCGTCCCCGGTCCTCTCCCAATTCGCCGCGGCGCGGCCGTTTTCCACTACGCCCCCTCAGAATGCCACCCTGATGCAGGTCCTGCGAGTACGCCCTCCCCCTCCTCCGTCATTGACTGCCAAATTGCTGACCCTTCCTCTCCAGGGCTGCCGGAAAGCCCAAAGAGCGCGCCATTCGACCTCCCCTGCCCTCTCGACCATCAAGGCGCCAATGCTCAAGGGCGTGTGCATCAAGGTCGGCGTGGTGCGTCCCAAGAAGCCCAATTCCGGCGAGCGAAAAACAGCGCGTGTGAGGTTGTCGACGGGAAGAGTCATCACAGCCTTTATTCCCGGCGAGGGGCACAACATCTCGCAGCACAGCGTGGTTCTGGTGCGCGGGGGGCGAGCGCAGGATTGTCCCGGTGTGCGATACAAGCTGATTCGGGGAGCGATGGATTTGGTGAGTCTGCCCGGGTCTGGTTGAGGTGTACGGGACTAACCTTTGGTGTAGCTTGGTGTTTCGACGCGCGTGACGAGCAGGAGTAAATTCGGCACCAAGAAGCCCAAGAAGGCGTCCGTGAGCTAGGTGGGGATCTAGACATAGAATCAAGGAACGAGTCGTCCGGGAGGGATATCTCCAGATCGGGGCAGCACTATTTGAGGTGTTTGGGAACACCATGGGATGCATCACAGGCGCTGTACCAACAATAGACATAAAGAAACGCTCTATTAAGATCATGCCGCTCGCCAGTCCCCTGGCAGACCAAAGATATCTACATGAAGCTGCTGCAAAACCAAAATCCCCTGGCCACCCCTTTCCGCATGGTACCAACACGATCATCAAATCGTAGACCCCCGAGTTCCCATAGTCCGTGTCATTTTTGCCCCGTATCCCATCAGCCCGGTGTAGACCGTGGCTGTAAAGTGCCAAGAACAACGTCACCAGGCAAAGCACAATTCTATAGTCTCCCAACGTGTATGCACCCTTTGTCTGCCGCCAGCGGTCTAGTCTTGCTGGTTCTCCCAGCCCTCGGGCTTGTCCAAGCCGTTGACCTCGAAGAATCTGCTGGTGCCTGGGAAATGTTAGCGGCGTCCAGCACCAAAGATCGGATGTATACTCACAGGAATAACCCTTCCAGTCAAAGTTCTCCTTGGGGTTGCAGTGGCACTTGAGCTCGGTGCGCGTCTTCTCGCCGGTCGGGCAGTGCGTAAAAGGGACGTGGAAGTAGGCAATGTCGTTGAAAAAGTGGAGCTCCTCCTTCTTGAGCATCAGACCAGCGGCGATCGAGTGCACCGGCGCATCGCCCCAGCGCTCGTAAAAGAAGCCGCCGTCCTGGTCGAGCGACTCAAAGTAGTCGGTGTAGGCCTTGGACCGGAGCCACTCGAGGCTGCCAATCTCAAAGTTGGACCAGAAATGGCAGTGGTTGTACGAGTCACCGCCGTCGTCGCTGAGAAAGCCCATCGAGTTGCCCTCGACAATGTGCTCGGGGTGGTTCTTGATGAACTTCTTGACGCTGTCCCAGAGAGTCGGGATGGTCTCGACGTACTCGTACAGGCTCAGCACGAAGCTGTACTTCTTGTTGTTCTCCTTCATAAAGCGGAACGGGTCGTAGTGGATGTCGCAGTACAGCTCGATGCTGGGCTCGACGCGCCAGTAGTATTCGTAGTTCATCATGAGGGGTTGGCGGAAGAAGAAGCCCGACTCGAACCGGCACATGTGGCGGTAGCTGATGCTGTCGCCGTAGATGATCTTGCGCTGGGCCATGTCCTCGCGCACCTTTTTGGCCTTGTTCTGGTCGATGTGGTCGGGGAACGACCAGTGCTCCTTGGGGATCTCGCCGTAGTGCGTCTTGCCCGAGCAGAGCGACGTCGTCACCTTCTTGAACGTGGCATCAAACGGCTTGTCGTTGAGGAAGACCCAGTCGTAGTTGTAGCGGCGGTTGAAGCGATCCTCGACCTGGCGGATCGACTTGGCAATCTCCCAGATGTCCGAGTTGCGGGCGAGCGTCACAAAGGTGGCGTTGACACGCGGGCCGTCCTTGATGCCGGAGAGATCGTTCCAGCCGGGGTCGTTGGGCGTCATGGCCATGGGGAAGTCGGCGGGGTTGAGGTTGGAGCCGACCTGGGGGGCCTGCTTGGGCTTCTCGTGGTGTGTCGCCGCCGAGTCGTGGTGGTTGGTGGCGGGCGCCGATTTGGATGGTGTCTCGTGGTGGGCGCCATTTGGCTTGAATTGCCCCTTGAGGGGCTCGATGTTGTCGGAGCTAGAGACGAAGTAAAATACTGCCAAAACCTGCGAGCTGTCAGTCGGGGTTGTGGGTGTGGCGAGGGTTGGGCCGACGTCGACGTACAAAAAAGGCAAAGAGGATGTATCGCACGTAGCGAGCGCTGCCGGCGGCCATCTTGGACGTGGTCGGGCGAGCCCTTCAGATCACGGCGCAAGGCCTGGTCTGGCGTGTTGTTGCGGTGGAGGACAGACACGGACTGAGGTGCGTTGTCCGGAGGTGGCGTCGGATTGCGACGCTTCGTCGAGTATTTGGTGGCAGCAAGGCGACAGGCCAGGTGCAGAGGTTGTTGTATGGAGACGGTCGTTCCTCGGCCGTTAGGTGGAAGCCGTCATGTCTTGCCAGTCTCGAGATGGGAGAAGGCGGGCTTTGGGTGAATCGAGGAATTGGTGGTCATGAAAAAGGAGTCGTGGAGGGCGCGTTACCCCTTGCTGGCGACATGTCCTGGGCTGAGATTGGGACAGGGATCCACCGCTTTTCCTTTAGCGCGGTGATGCCCCCTATTACCAAGCGCGTAGTGCCTTAACTGGGGCACGGGCTGGGTGGGTGACTGAGTGTTATGCAGGGACCAAGGTCAATGCACCCACCGCCACCTCGTATCTCCATAAAATGACAACCCAGAGATTCACCACGGCCAACAGGAGCTGAGCTTTGCGGCTGACTGAAATCCTGCAGTGCTGATAAGGATACAAGCAGCAACATTCAATGAGTCTCTGGAACTGGGCTGTTCTTCTACGGCAATGCGGAAAACTTGGAAGGACATGCCAATGGCGGGAGATCTGGAGATCCGTCATAACCGGGTTGCCATGTTTCCCAGCAGCCAAGAGAGACAAGACACGTCGGGCTTCTCCTCCAAAATGCCAACAGTCAGATGGGTCCCAAGAGTCCTCTGAACTCTGCCACCACCTGTTGTTCGAGGGCTCTTGTCGATCAATGTCGGTTGACGACGACGTCTATCGACCCGTGGAGGCGGTAGGGATTCAACCGGATACAACCACGGTGCCATAGATGTCGAGCTTCTAGGCCTTGATGGAGTCCGGTATGTCTTCGGCTACGCACAGTCGGGTTGCATCATGCTCCTCCGGGCAGAGTTATTTCTGGCCGAACCACGGTCTTGAGCGTGTCGTCGATAGTGTCGTTGACGAAGCCTTTAAAAGCGGGCTCCCTCTGTGCCTCCGTCATGGAACCTGTGGTCAGTACCTACACAGCGAGTCAAACAATGGCTCGACCTGATCAACAATTCCGTCTCAAATGCGGGAGAGAAGAGGACAATGACGCCAGTGAATCTTTTATGGTATCAACTTGCTGCAACTCTCTCCATGTCCAGGGTGAAGACAGAAGAGCCTCGGGCTTCTTCATCAGCTTGGGCTGGAATGTGGCCTGTGCACCAGTTTCCCCAGCTCGAGCAGTTAATCCGCCCCCTCCATTTTTGGCGGGCACCGGATAATCCTCGACATCCCACTTCCGTCGATCGGGCATCCAGCTCAATTGACCCACCCACAGAAGCGACGGTGCCGACAACTTCGAGTTCGCGCCATCTCCTCTATTCCTACTCGTCATTTTTCTCTCTCGCGGTGTATCGGCCGCTCTTTTTCTGCTTGCATCTTGTTTCCCTTACTTTCCTTGGCGCCATCGCATCCCGTCCTAAGCTTGGCTGCTGGCCTGGGGACGATCGATCGTTGACGTTGGCATCGCATCACCTCATCCAGTCATGACCCTTGGCCCAACCGACCACATCGGCATCATTACCTTTTGTGCTGTAAGTTTGCAACCCGGGTGGCCTGCCCGTTGTCCTTTTTCGCCGTTGCGGGTACCGCAGTTTGCAAACCACCCAGATTGCGCCGTCCTCCCTCCCTCCCTCTTCCCTGGCAGAGTCTTCGATCACAAGCTCTCCTAGCCCCTCCCTCCTCGTCCAACCTGACCTCCAACGTCAGATGGACATCGAGGACACCCGGATCGTCCTAATCTTTCACTTCCTCCCACGCAATCCCAACTGCGCAACTAACCGCGACTAGTAATTCACCCACACCCAGCTTCGAAATGTCGTTCTTTGGCTTCGATGGCCCGCGCCACAACCCCGCCGCTACCGGCTTCTCTCAAACCCACGATCCCTTTGCCGCCCTCTCGAACCCCAACGACGATGGCGAGGCCCTGGACTTTGAGGACACCTATGACGGGTTGGGCGACCAACTAGAAGAGACGGGCGATGCTTTCAACGACGATACATTTGGCGATGTCGGGACGAGCTCTACAGCCCCGGTGGGCAAGGATTTCGACTTCTTCGGTCAGACTGCCAAGGTCGCCCATGCGATCGACGAGGAGCATGTTCTCTTCAACCGCCAGCAGCCTGCGACCAGAGCCGCCCCGCCGCCCCAGCCCGCTGCCCACCACGCCCCCGCCTCGACCTCGTACAACTATGCGCCCGCTGCTTCGTCGTCCACGTACCAGACCGGCTACGAGCAATACCGCGATCTCCAGCCCGATGCCAACCTGTGGGGTACCGCGATTTCGAAGAAGCATGCCCCCGCCCAGCCGGCCCAGAGCCAGCCGCCGGCGCCCGCTGCCAGTGGGCGAAAGGTCATGAGTCTCGAGGAGGTGGAGGCCCAGATGCGCGCGCAGGCCCAGGCCAAGAAGGCCACCGCTGCCCCATCTCCGGCCCCGCCACCCCAGGCCCAGCAGCCATACGACCCGGGCTTTCAGTATCCCCCGCAGGGTCAGGGCCAGCATCACGGTCATCTGGAGCAGCCGCAGGTCTATCACCCCGGACAGGGCCATCCTGTTACCATTCTTCAGCGACCTCAGTCCAAGCAAGCTCATGTCCCCCACCCGGCCCAGCCAACTCAGCACCAGCCCATCCATCAGGTCCAACACCAGCCCGTCCACCAGGCACAGCATCAACGGCCTCAGCCTGCAGCCCCCGGTCTCCCTACTCAGATCCTGCAGAATCCCAACAGGCTCTCTGGCGATGCCGCGAGAGTTGGCGGTCACTCGCACCCTACTCCTCCGGCCGTGGGCGGACAACTCGGTCATCCTGGACAGGCTGCCCACAGACCGCAAGGCTCGTTCTCGAGACAGGCACCGGTGCCCACCCTCCAGTCGCAGGTGTCGAACATGTCCGAGGAGGAGAAGGCGGCCTACATGGAGCAGGAGGCGAAGCGTGCGAAGCGGAACCACAAAATCTTCCTCATGTCTCGCGACAACGGCATCATGACGCCCTCCGACAAGAACTTTATCACGCGCATTCAGCTCCAGCAGCTGGTGTCAGCCACTGGAAACCCCAACGAGCACGGAACCGACGAGTCCCTCGTCGAAGACTTTTACTACCAGGTTCACAATCAGATCCAGGGAGGCCACCGCCAGCATCCGAGCCAGCCGCTCAGCAACTTTGCCCAGACGTACCTCTTCCAGACTGGAAGTCGCTTCGGGGGCGCGCGCCGTAACCAACGAGGCCCAGAGAACCACTTTCAGCGGATGGAGCAGCAGGTACAGCGCGCTGTCGAGGCCGCTAAGAACAAGCCCAAGAATAAGCAGCTCGTCATCGAGGGCAGCCTGGGCAAGATTTCGTTCAGCAACGCCAAGACGCCAAAGCCGCTCCTCAACATCAAGCGCACCGACAGCTCCGGCACGCCCAACCGCCCCACCAGCTCGCAGGGACACATCAATCCTGCGACGGGCAGGGACAAGAAGGCGGAGCTGAGGTCCATCGAGCTGGTGTACTCGACGCTCATGCAAATGGAGGATCACGACAGGAATATGCCGCCGCCGCCGGCCAACGATGGCGACATCGAGGGCATCGACCGGTTCACTGCGTGGAACGAGGTGGCCCAGTCGTTGAACAAGAAGCTCTGGAAAGCCCTCCGTGTCCACGACCAACCTCCGCCCGGCACCATTCATCCTTTCATCGCGCTCCTGTCGTACACCAAGGGCAAGAAGGCCATGGACCGCATCTTTCGCCACGTCACCGCCGAGCAACGCACCACCATCCTTACGCTGATTGTCGTCAACCTCGACAACCTGGATGTCGTCCAAGGGGCTCAGGTGACCTCTGGCGACATGCAGCTGAATGCCGCAATGCGGGAGAACGTGGAGCTCTTTTCGCTGGCCGTCATGTCGACGCTTTTCAACTTTATGAATGAGCTTGGTCTGGATATTGTAGCTGGCGTGCTGGGTCTCGTGTGCACACGCAATGTCGATGTCATTGCGAAGAGCAGGATAGGCGCATCCATGTTGACCATGATTCTCAGCCGTGCCGAAATCATCAAGCACGGCGGAGGCGGGACGGAGCAGGGGTGGCGCTCATGGTGAGTTGGTATCCTGTCCTCTGACGAACCTCACTAACCTCTTATTAGGGATTCCATCTACACGCAATTCTTCAACATGCTCGAGCCGAGCCTGCCGCACATCTTCCCCGGCACCGTTAGCACGGGTGACGACATGTACGTCTGGCAGCTCCTCGCCGCCATCGGCATTGGCGCGAGCCCCGACCAACAGCAGCGCCTTGTCCTGGCCGTCAAGGACCGGGTCATGGATACTGTCACTCTGGCCAAGAGGCTCCCGCCCGACCTCTCGGCGCAGAGACTCCAAAATGTCAATTTGTTTATGCGGTCCATCGGGCTCGACGTCGAGCTTTTGGGATGAGAATGGGTTTCAGCAGGAAAGTCGGACAGCGCAAGAACCGAGGGAAAAGTTCTTAGCGAGGCCACGTGCCAGTCGATGCATTTGGGGGTAGCGTGTGGATGGATGGGCGAGCGGTGTCGAAGGAATTCACTTGCGACGATATCAGTTGCTCAGCGGTCCGGTGGCATGTCACTTGTAGGGGAGAGCGGGACAGTGGATGGGGAAAATACATGGTAGGATACCCTTTGAGCGCTGGGTACCATGAATTCTATAGTTGCGATATCAATACCACTTTCTGTCGCCATTGCTCGTCTCTCATGTCGGCATCTAAGCTGCCGGTTTGCAAACCAGTCCCGTGTCTTCACTGGGTACACCGCCGCTGGCTCCAACTTCTTGGGGAGGGAATACCCGCCTGCTCACCCTCATCCTCTGCGCCCAGCCCAGTGAGGAATCACATTTGTAGAAACTCGAGTAAGCGTATTGTTGCGCTTCCCATGTGGGTGATCCTATGGAAGGTCTCCTGGTTACAAACAAATGTCCTCGAGGCCCAACTAGATCGGTCGATGGCACATCCCCTAATCCACCTGCATGGCATCTGACGGACCCGAGCCACCCCCTCCACGAGTCCCGGGTCTTGCCCTCGCCGCAGGCTTGGGCGCAGGCTTGGCCGGCCGCCCCGGCCTCCGCTTGGCCGCCTCCGCCTGCTCCACCTCGGCCACACGCACCGGCGCCTGAGCCTCCTTCTTCACCACCGGTACCGCACTCGCCGCCGCCGCCGCCTCCACCGCCTCCTCGCCCGGCTTCTTGTCATGCCGCTTGATCCCGCTGATACCCCGCAACAGCTCGTCCTCGCGCCACGGCGTCTCCAGCGGGGCGACCTTCTCCTTGAGCTCCGACAGGCCGCTGTCGGCCGGGGGCCCGTCGACGGCCTTGCCCTTGCCCTTGTCGTCCTCGTCGACTTCGGCGGCGGCGGTATCCCCCGACGACAGGAACAGGCACTCGTTGTACGCCTGCCAGGCGCCCTCGGTCTCGTCGTGGTACCACTCCATGGTGCGCCACGTCTCGTTCTGCACCGAGCGCAGCCGGTCGGCCATGGTCTCGGTGGCGACGCCCTCGTCGTCCATGGCGCCCTTGAGCGTCATTTGGATGGCGTTGGCGGCGTTCTTCTTGGCGGCGGTCGCGGCGGCGGCGGCGCCGCCCGGGAGGGGGCGCGCGAGCTTTTCTTGCTCCGAGGAGGCGTCGAGGTGGTGGGGGACGGGGCGGAGGTTGACGAGGGAGGTGATGGGGGTGAGGTGGATGTTTTCTAGGGGGTGGGGGGTTAGTGGTTGGATGATGGGGGTGGGGGGGGTTACTCACTCCCTTTGATGACGCCGACCATGAAGCCCGCGGTCTCCTCGGCGGCGCTGCGCCCACCCCCGAGCGTCTGGGTGCGGAGGACCTTGTCGAGCCGGTTGGCTTCCTGCCATGTGAGATTCTCCTCCTCGGCGGCGGCCCTCCTACCCCCGCCGGCGCGGTTGACGGGGGCACCGATGCCGAACCCGCCGGCCAGGCCGAGACTGCCGCCCTTTTTGGTCTCCATGGACTTTTGCAGGTCCGAGCCCCATTTTATGCCCTTGGACTGGTCGTAAGCAACCGCGGTATCGAGGGGGACGTCGACCTCGTACATGCCGGTCTTGGGCTTTAGCCGCACGTCCTGGATCTGGAGCGGTCGGATCTGGGTGGGGTCCGAGGCGGTCTTGTTGACATATTGGAGGATGGTGAGCTCGCGGTTCCCGGCGAGCGGAGGCTTGGTGAAGAGGGAGTAGGTGGCGACGATGGGGTCGTCGTCGTCGTCGTCGTCGTCGGGGGGTGATTTGGTCTTGCGGTCCTCGAAGAAGGGGGCAGGGGAGTGTGACATTGCGTTGGTAGGGTCGGCGGTGACGCAGTTGTCTGTGTTCAATGGCGGAAATAGCAGAAGTACCGAGGCGGAATAGAAATTCGAGGCGCCTCGGTCAAGTTGAAGGCGCCAGCTCTGCCCCGCGACGCGTCCCTCGAAATTTTGGAGAGGTGGAGCTACCCCGCAGGTCGTCCCCAACCCCAATTGACAGGGGTCGTACAGGGCTGAATCGCTGTGCCAAGCGCTGCCCGGCTCTTCCCCTCACGAGTCACCACAAGCCGAAGTTGTGCATCATTCATCGACAACCCGACATGTCAACTCCGACCAAGTAAATCACCAGAGGCCGTGAGGGATATGTGCATTTCCAGACATCCGTCGCAGCGTCGGCAGATACTCACTTGGCGTACTTTCACTCAACATCCACATAGGACAGCCAGTCTCCTGCAGTCTGCCCAGCTCCATCCAGTCTCTCCACAACTTTCAACCAGAGTTTGGCTGGTCGGGCTCATCAAATCACCTCGGTATCTATGTCCGTTCCCTACCAAGCCACATGCCATCTGTCTTTCCCACCCCGGTTTCTGCGGGCGGCAAACAAGTAAATCAAACATCGACAACCGCTGAGGTTGAGGCAGCGGAGTTTGTGTGACTCAGAGCAGATCTTCCATGGACCATGGGTCAGGATGGGGTCAAACCGAAATCCCAAAAAGACCCCAGGTATCGTCCTGGGGGTCAGAAAAGCCCTGTCAGGGGTGCGGCGCTCGGGAAGGGGATTGAACCTAGGGTGCTTCAGAGGGGGCATGGAGACTCTCCCCTCGCCTTATCGCTTGCAGAACATCCGTTTGGCTTTCGTTGGGTGGGAGTCTGGAAGAGGTACAAGGTGCTTCGTGTGAAAACCCTGCTCATAGGTGCTGTATTGTATTGGGTGCAGGGCTCGCTGACACGATGGATGAACTTTCGTGCCCAGTGGTCTGGTGCAAGCGTTGCCATGGAAACGGCTGAGATAAGGGTTGTGACACCAGTCAGTATCGTCACTTGAACGGGACCTGTGTTTGCTCCTATGGATCGTCAGTTGATTCCTGGGACACCGGGCCGATATCCTTAGATCCGCTACTTGAGATATTACATCCGGATGTTCGGTTCTTGACATGGGACTCATCATGGCCGAACTTGAAGAACTTCAAGATAAGCCGGTGGAGCCGGCACTAGTGATCCTTTGGTCCACTGGTACCCTAACTGGTACCGCTCTCTCGGGACTCTGGGGTGGAGGTTGGGTTCTGATCATGACTACACTGCATTCAGCTCATGATATTCATCTGAACTGACCATACCATCACAAATATCGGAGACTTGGCTTCCCTCCAGTAGTCCCAGCGGCAGACCATCAAGGCATAGTCAGAAAAGTCAAAGGCAAATGCGCCCCGGTTCAGATGCAAGTTGATTGCCTGCTCCAGTAACCCATCGAATCTACCAGCCAATATCTTTCCCAAACCTCCAACGGCCCAGGACACGACGGAAACAAGCAGACCACCCTCTCCAAATGCAAAGACGCAAGATAGCCACCCATTTTCATTCCCCCGAAATCAAACCACCTCCCGGCACCTCCCGGCCCCCATTTTGACTCCCACCTGAATCCTGGCTAAAATGCAGCGAAAAATCCCCCTCCCCTTCTGAACTCCATCTACCACCCCCGCCCGGCCATCCTCTCCCCCTCCTTGAGCCCGGCATTGCTAATCCCCTTCATCGCCTCGCCGTGCTCAATGCTCGCCTCAATCAGCGCCTTGCTGTCCTTGTAGTTGGCCACGGCCTTGACGATGGCGCGCGCCCGCTTGGCCGCGTGCTCGGGCGTCTCGGCGTCCTTGAAGATGCCGCTCCCGACAAACACGCCGTCGCAGCCAAAGTGCATCATGAGGGCAGCGTCGGCGGGCGTGGCCACGCCGCCGGCGGCAAAGTTGACGACCGGCAGCCGGCCCAGCTCGGCGGTGCGCTGCAGCAGGGCGGCGTCGGCGCCAATCTCGCGCGCCATGGCCGAGATGGCGAGCGGGCCGCCCTCGGCGAGCGCGGCCTTGGCGCGGGCGATCTCCGACGTGACGGTGCGGATGTGCTTGACGGCCTCGACGACGTCGCCGGTGCCGGCCTCGCCCTTGGTGCGGATCATGGCGGCGCCCTCCTTGATGCGGCGCAGGGCCTCGCCGAGGTTGCGGCAGCCGCAGACAAAGGGGACGGTGAAGGCGTCCTTGGCGACGTGGAACTGGTCGTCGGCCGGCGTCAGCACCTCGGACTCGTCGACGTAGTCGACGCCGAGGGCCTCGAGGATCTGGCACTCGACCACGTGGCCGATGCGGGCCTTGGCCATGACGGGGATGGTCACGGCCGCCTGGATGGCCTTGATCATCTCGGGGTTGGACATGCGCGCGACGCCGCCCATGGCGCGGATGTCCGAGGGGATGCGCTCGAGCGCCATGACGGCGCAGGCGCCGGCCTCCTCGGCGATGCGGGCCTCGGCCGCCGTCGTCACGTCCATGATGACGCCGCCCTTGAGCATCTGCGCGAGGCCGGCCTTGAGGGTGAAGGCGTCGGCGCCGGGGGCGTCGGTGGCCGGAGCGGCACCGTTGAGGTTTGCGGCCATTTTGTGTATGTGGTGGGGGTGGGAGTGAGGGTTTTACGGTGGTGAGGGAGAGGGAGGATGCAGGATGATGAGTGAGCTTGACGTAGGTAGGTAGGGTGAGGAGGGATGGCGGGGTAGCTTTGGTGCTTGAAAGGGTCAATGCAACTGCCCCTCTATCACGGAACTGCCTCGGCTTCCCTTGAACACTTTTATGGTGTGTCGACAGAGATTTCTGGACAATTGTGTGAGTCAAGCCGCTGGATGGGTTTGCGTAGCATCAGGTCGTCCGGATTCTCGGCAGGTCGCTCTGGGCAGAGGGCGATGCCAACGGGCACAGTGCGGCCAACTGTGGTCTCGGCCGGGGCTTGGGATCGGGGCCGGATCGGAGCATCCGGGTAGCTGTGGATATGTCTACTGTCTATGATGTGAAGGATATATCCGAGGTCATCGGTTCGGTCCTCAACATGACTTGCAGATACAATGTCGCTGACATCCCAGTGGTTGGAGATATGCTGCAGCTCACAGACGCCCTCTCATGCCACCGTGTTTGCCCTCTGATGATCGCCCGCGCAGCATGCAGCATCCTCGACTACGCCCTTCTTGGGACACGCCAGCTCAGGGCCAGTCATCGTACTGGCTACAGCAGTACCGACCTTAATGCCTCACACCCGGATGTCTGCCTCTCCGTGCCAAACTCTATTCCACCCACTGTGCCCCTTTTTCCCTCGAGGTGACATCGCGAGATCGCAGAGACGGCTAGAAAAAGAGGAAAATTCCAGCGCGCCATTTGCTGGGCTTCCGATCCAGGAGAGCCGAGCGCGGGCCAATGGACGGTGGCGACCTTGACTCCCGACATCGCCAACGGGGGCGACAAGACGTACGGCGGACCTGACTAATACGGCAAGTGTGCCGCCTATACCCGGCCCATTCCGCTCCCCCATCCTCTCCTCTCCCGCACACTGGACCTTCCGCGATACTCGCCCACCACCGTCTGGATTGACACTCGACACACTGTGACTAACCCGCTCGAGTCACACGAAAATACCTCTCTTTACTTACAGTGAAGCTATCACCGTCAAACAGTGAAGCCATCACCACCAAAAACATGACCACCCAAAAAGCCCCCCCCCTCACAATCGGCGTCCTCGCCCTCCAAGGCGGCGTCGGCGAACACACCGCCCTCCTCCGCCGAGCCGCCGCCCACCTCACCTCCTCCTCCCCCTCCACCACCCCCGACTTCACCTTCCTCGAAATCCGCACCCCCGCCGAGCTCGCCCAATGCCACGCCCTCATCATCCCCGGCGGCGAGAGCACCACCATGGCCATCGTCGCCCGCCGTCTCGGTCTACTCGATCCCCTGCGGCAATTCGTCAAGTACATTTCCCCTCCACCCCCCCCCTTTCCACCTCTCTGAATCCCAACTGTTACTGACATCCCCCCCAGAATCGACGCCAAACCCGTCTGGGGCACCTGCGCCGGCCTAGTGATGCTCGCCGAGGAAGCCAGCGCGACCAAGCAAGGCGGGCAGGAGCTCGTGGGCGGGCTGGACGTGCGGGTGCAGCGGAACCGGTACGGGACGCAGATGCAGAGCTTCGTGGCGGACCTGGCGCTGCCGTTCCTCGGGGACGGGGAGAGGCCGTTCCGGGGGGTATTCATCCGGGCGCCGGTGGTGGAGGAGGTGATCGGGGAGGGGAGGGCCGAGGTGATGGGGGTGTATGGGGAGGGGGGCAAGGGGGACATCGTGGCGGTGCGGCAGGGGAATGTGTTTGGCACGAGCTTTCACCCGGAGCTGACGGATGATGTGAGGATACATGTGTGGTGGTTGAGGCAGGTGGTGGAGGCGGCGAGGCATGGGGGGTTGGTGGTTGGGGGGGAGTGAGGCGGTTGGTTTTCGTTTTCAATCATAGAGTGTAGATGGCTGGGGACATGGTGGGTGCGAGCTTGGGGAGTTGAATCTGAGTTTGGACTCTTTGGGGATCGTAGGACATAGATTCAAGCTTGCCAGTTGGTAAATTTCAACAAAGACACCGCTTATCCTGCAGGTACAGATCTGGTTCTGTGCCGGCGGCCCTTTCGTAACATCACTACGTCTTTCTATCGCCCTCCACATTCAATCAAACTTCCGACCGGCATCAGCTCTGCTTGAATCCTGTCGTCTGTATACCTCACATTGTCCGCGAATCGTAATTGACGGACCTACGGCTCGTCGTCCTCATCATCCGACTCCAAATCCGGATCAGGCACCTGCATGTCCGCCGGCAGCGCCGGCATCCTCTCCACCGGCTGTGCCGGGGGCGCCGGCGCCGGCGGCAGGTGCGACGCCGGGAGCAGCGTGTATCCCGCATCCGGCGGCAGCCCCTGCGCCGCCAACGCCGCGGCCGCCTTCCGCTCCTCGTCCCGCTTGATCTTGGCCAGCATGTTCCTCACGTCCGACTTCTTGACGTACTGGTACTTGTCGCCAAACGAGATGCGTATCCCAATCGTCAGCTGCCGCAGCGTGCACTGCGCGTCGCGGTGCATGACCATCAGCCAGCGCATGCCGTCGGCCTCGATCTTTCGGAACTGCGCCGGCACGCTGGTGCCGGGCTCGCCGGTAAATGGCTCGTGGTTGTGCTCGCCGCACTGCACTACGACGTGCCACTTGTCGTCGTAGGGCCACGCCTTTTCTTGCACCGCCTTGAGACGCATCGGGCAGCCGGTCTTGGTCGAGCGCGCCTGGCGGATGCCCTTGCTGTGCGAGGTGTAGTGCTTGCCGCCCTTGGAGCAGCAGAGGTTGTAGCGGCGGTAGTTTCCGTGCGGGTCGCGGTTGAGGGACGAGACGATGACGAGGGCGTAGCCCTGGGAGCGGGTGAAGGCCTTGAGGTCGTTTTGGAGGGCTTCAAAGGTGGGGTAGAGGCGGTCCTGGGGCGGGGGGAGGAGGGCCATCTGAAAGTTGGGACGGGCGGCGCCGGGTTGCTCGTGCAGCGGCTGCTGCTGTTGGAGCTGGCCATGTCCTTGGGGGGGCTGTGGGATCTGCTGTTGGAGTTGTGGTTGGGGTGCCTGTCCGGGCTGCGGGTGCTGTGGAGGCTGTTGCTGGTGCTGCCCTGGGGGTGTCTGCTGCTGGAGCTGCTGGAGCTGCTGCTGGAGCTGTCCCTGGTGCTGTCCTTGGGGTGGTTGCTGGAGCTGCTGCTGCTGCATCTGACCCTGGTGCTGCCCCGGGGGTGGCTGTTGGAGCTGCTGCTGCGGGTGCTGGGGTTGCTGCTGGGCCTGATATTGCCCCGTCGGCGCAGCGGGCTGCGGACTCAGTTGGAACTGTGTATATTGTGCCATGGTTTATGTCGACTTTCGGAGGCGCGTATGCAGTCACGCTGTTCGTTCAAGCAGGGGGCGAGTCCAAGGACGAGATGTCGTAGCGAACTTGAGAAATTTGACGCGGGCTACAGACGTGCCACACGCGCCACTCGGCTATTCGGACATAGCGGTGGGGCACGCCGTCCGTATTTGGCTAGCGGCCGTTTTCAGGTCATCCGTCCATAAGTTGGTCAGGGTTAGGGTAACTCCCAGGGCCACAGGCTGGTCAAGCACTCCCTATAGGTACCTACTCAACTGACAGCAAACAAACGTTACAGTTGGAAATTGGTGGTGGAAGAGTGTTCCAGCTCTATAGATGCTTGGAGGCACTGGTTTCTGCTGCAGCTGGTGGCCAAACCCAAAGTACAGTCCGCCACGCGCACCACGTGCCGGTGGACTAGTAACGCACTTACACACACCACATGCCATGCAACGAGAAGCTCTAAACTGCCGCATCACGCACTGCATTTTATATTCATTATCAGTTGGAGAACCTCTGGCAGCAATAAAATGCCCAAACCCCCCGGTGGCTGCTGACCTGTCCCGCTCTGTCTCTCAATTCCCCTTTCCACATACCCCCTTCCAGCAACTCAACTCGGCAATTACACCACCCATCTCTATCTATACTTGACAGTATTGCACCACACATTTCTATACCTCCTTGACATCATTATACCTTGACATCATTATACCCCTACCATGCCTCGCTTATCCACCATGCACTGGACGCGAAAGCAGAAGGAGTCCCAGTCCTGGGCCCAAAACCTGTACAAGCTCGAGGCCACTCAAATTCTCACTAGGGCCCAGAACCCCCAGAACTCCCTGAAATGGTCAGTGGTCCAGGACAATAGAGCCCTGGCGGATCGTTTTCTCCGGTCCAAATCCCACATCTCCATCCATCTCCCTTTTTTTGGAATCGCTCCCAAGTCGGAGGCATGCTCCCGCCTCTTCCGCAAGGAGCTCGAAGCCATCAAGGAGAGCCAGCCTGATATCTACCAGGCCGCCGTCCTTAGTTGTCTCCATCTTCTCGACGACAATTCGGCCCGCTCCCTTATACTCACCCTGCAACCGACAGTCGACCAAGCCCGGATCACCGAGGACATGGTCACCACCTTTCTCGGCACAATCGTGATGGCCCGCCAGGCCAATTCCAGCACATGCACCCTTGCCGAGTCGGAAGCCGCCCTCGACCTCCTTGCCGTTGTCCTTTTCCCGGGTATGAGGGGGGACGCCGCCTTTCCCTCCATCACCCGACTCCTGGAGATCGTCGGGATGACGGCCTGCGAGGAGCTGTTGCCCCTGAATCTGGTCGACCATGTTCTGAAGACCCAACGCTACAAAGAAGCCCTGGCCATCACACTCAACGGCATGTCCCAACACTGCCGCTGGTACGAGGCCGAGAAGCTGGTCCGAGGCCTCCGCAAGCTAGCCAGTCTTCCCCGCGTGCTGGCGATGGCCCAGGACATCTTCCCCGACTTTGACATGTGGCGCTGCTGGAGTCCCCGCCAGTCCCGCATTGAGAATTGGCGCAGCTTCCACCTGGGACCATGCCGGGACGATCTCCGCCCCATCCTCCAGCTCGAAGGCCCCGACACCACGGGAGGGACGGCGGAGACCCTCGGCATTGCCAAGCACGGCAAGATCACCATGCGTCTCGACGGCGCCCCCTTCCGGACGCTCACCATCCTCGACCGGTGCATCGACGTCGGGCCCGGGGCCGTTCACCTCCTCGCCCTCTACGCCAGCCAAGAAGCCATCCCGCTGACCGACCAAACCTACGGCATCGTCTCCGCCGCCGTAGACACCAAAAATGACACCGCCTCCAAAATCCTGGCCGCCTTCATCGACGCGCAGCCGAAGATCACGGCCAACACCGTCGGTCCCATCTTCCAGATGAACCTGTTCGCGAAGCTCATCGCCACCCTCACCAAGTACGAGAACCTCCAACGCCGATTCATCCCGTCCGCCGACCTCGTCCGCCAGGCCACCACAGCCCTGAAATCCGGCACCCTCCAGCTCCGCAACCCCTCGGACCCCTCGCTCCTCGTGTCCGCCATCATCAACCTCGTCGAGGCCCTCCTCAATGCATCCCGACTATACTCCGAGCCCGACCAGCCCCCCAACCGCCTGCACGCCATGCTCCGGAGCGTGCACGCCAACCAGGGGGCGTGGGAGATCAAGCGGAAGCCGCCGCCCGTGGCGTACATGGAGTGGCTGGAGGACACCATCACCAAAGGCCTCGTCAAGATCCCCAGGCCTATCCTCCGCTCTTCTCCGCAGGGCAAGACCCCAGCGCCCAAGAGAGGAAAACGAGCGGTCCGCTGGGCGGACGACGTCGCTTCTGCTCGGACCCGTGCCGAGCGGGACCAGGCTCAGTCCGGACCGTCGGGGTCGCGCAGGCCGCGCCAGCAGGACGTCGCCGAGCAGAAGGAACCCGAGCACATCCCGGAGGTCGAGATCTTCCGTCTCCAGCTCGACGGCGAGGTCCACCCCGACGTCGCGCTTGCCGAGCAGCGCATGCGTGAAAGCAATCCGGTCGGTGATCGTAATGTCGATGGGTGGGATTTCAAAGGTCCCAGTAGTGAGAAGGACCCGGCGAAGAGGCGGGTCCTCATTGGAGTGAACAGGCACCAGCTGGAGCTGAAGGTAAAGACCCAGCTGCAGGACGAGGCCAAGCAGCAGAGGGCCATGGATGCGCGAGGAATGCCCCGCGATTTTCCAGAGCGGAGGGGGGCCTTGGAGCTGTTGATGGGACTGGATACGCCGAGTAAGGTGCAGCCCATTGTCGACGACGTCGCTGTCCCGGCGTGGGGCAGGGTGATGGTGATGCAGCCCGAGATTCATGCGGCCTTTGGACTGCCGCTGGAACTGGAGGTTGAGCGGCACTGGGGGATGGAAAGGGAGGGGTGAATGTTGGGGAGGAAGGAGTTTGGTGTCGTGAGATTTTGGATTTAGCAGCGTTCAGGCTATGATTGGATACCCACCTGTTATTTTGGTAGTGGCTCGTGGTGTTAGAATGGAAACTACGAGCCGCAAAAAGCGATACACATGTCCCATAGAATCAAAAATTGGTTCAATTTCCACGCTCTCCTGCTTCAGGAGCTCTAATGTTCACTGTCTTTGGATCCTTTGAGATTGGACCACATTGTGCCGGTTTGACCCGAAGGCGCCATCAGAGCCGGCGATGTTCTCGGCCATCAGCACCCACTGCCTGGAGAGACGAGGCAGGTGCCATGCTAATCAATTGATCCATCCGACACCCCCATGCCATACCATGTCCACCCACCGACGTCAACGTCACCTACAGGAACATCGATGCCCGCCATATGTATAATGTCAATTTCTCAATGCATATGCGTGCTATACTCTCCACATGACAAAGAAGATGCTCGTCCTTCCATTCCATTACCATGCAATCCACACCATTTTCGGCCGTGACAAGAAGAGAGTCGTGATATGTTCAGCAGGCCTGTGTACACCCCTTCCCACCACCCCCACACCCCCCCCTCCCCCCTACCCCCTCGTAACCCCGTTAAACCCCGCCCTCGACACCGGCGGCGAATCCCCCTCCAGCTCAACCCGATGCCCATACCCGGCCTCCAGATCCTTGTCCACCCCCACCCCCGACCCAGAGAACCCGCTATCCTTGCTCGCCCCCCTCGTGTGCGCGATCCTCGCCTCCGTCTTCTCAAACCCAAAGTCAAACGTCACGTCGTGCCCCGTCTCGACCCACTCGACCTTGCCGGCGTCGGCGCTCGACGTGCCCGCCACGTTGAACTTGGCCTCGGCCTCGGCCCCGCCGCTGGCCGGCCGCTCGAGCTTCTTCCGCCACGCGCTGCGCATCCGCCGCTTCCAGAACAGGTACAGGACCACCACCAGGATCACCACGCCGCCGGCGCCGCCGGCCACGCCGGCCGCGATCTTGGTGCCCATCGACATGCCGCCGCCGCCTTCTTCCTTGGTGACTTGCCCGTTGGTGAGGTCGGTGTTCGGGGTGCTGTTCGGGCCGGCGGGGAGGTCCTGCGCGACGGAGCCGTCTGGGGACGGGCCTGGGGTGGGGAGGATGGGGACGCCGTTGGCGTCGAGGGAGGTGGTTCCGGCGGCGACCGCGGCCGCGACGGCGGGCGGCACGAAGACGGACATGCCCGGGGAGGCTGTGGTGCCGGGGTTCGGGGCCGCGGCGGGTGTACCGGGCTGGGGCGCCGACGGGGCGACGCCCGGGTTGGCGAGGATGACGCCGCCTGCGCCTGCGCCGCCCGTCGATGGGCTGGCGGCGGGGGCCGGGGCGGCCGCGGGCTGTTGCTGCGCCGGGGGGACAAAGACAGCCGCTGGCGCGCCGGCCGGGGCCGGGTTGTTGGCCGCGGGAGCCGGGCTGTTGGCCGCGGGAGCGGGGGCCGCGGGGATATCGGCCGGGGGTTGCTGCTGCGGGACGACTGGCACAGTCTCAGGGGTCGGGACCACGACCACCGGGGGCACGACGACGGCCGGCTCGGGGACAGGCGTCACGGGGGCCTGCGGCTCGGGGGTAGACTCTGGTGTCGGTTCGGGTACCGGTTCGGGTGCCGGAGCGGGCGTCGCTTCGACGGGGGCGGGGACCGGGACGGTCTCGGGTATATCGACAACCTCTGGCTCCTCCACCACTGGCGTTGCCGGCTCGGGCGTAGGAACAGGGTCGGGAACGGCGACGACATCTGGCGGGGCTGTTGTGGTCGTGCCTCCGCCTCCTCCCAGCAAATCCCCCACGACATCGCCAACCACCGGGATGTCGGTGACGTTCAACAGCTGGGCCGCGACTAGCGCAGCCTGCAGCCCCAAGATGCGGATGACCAGCATCTCGAAAATGGGAAAGAAGAAGAAGAAGAAGAAGAAGAGAAGAATGGATCAAGGTCCGGATTACAAGTTTCGCATGGCGAGGAGGCTTGAAAAGACGAGAGGGAAAAAAGAGGCACAAAGGTGCCGGACGTGGTGGCGGCGACAGGTCACGTCGATGGCGTCGTGCTGGGAGAGAAAGAGAGAGAGCAAAAAAAATGCCCGAAGAAGGAAATCGGCGTCGAGACACCCCAGGCGGGTTGGTGGCAACGAGCTGGGCCGAGGGCGACGACATGACGGTCGATCCGATGGTTTGGGACGCAAGGGGTTTCACATCCTCACATCGTGGGGACAGGGGGTTGCGGTCGGGGCGCCATCGCGCGGGCTCGCAGGGACAACGGCCGGCCTGGGCAATGCGGCCCGCTCGACTTGACGAACTGACTGGTGTCCCGGGGGATGGTGCGGCGCATCTTTGCAGCGATCTGTCTCATGGGTTGGGGCGGCGATGGTAGCTCGATGCGATGAAGCCGGGCGCGGGCGGGAAACGGGTCGCCCTGTCGCAGGTTTGCCGGCCATCCGTAGGCAGGCTGGCGATTTCCGAGTTCCAGTTTGCCATGTCGTCACTGGACGGGGATGGATGGATGCCGGAAAAGATGTTGCGGTGTCGTGAATCACGGCGATGGAGATGGTGGACTTCAATGTCGTCACTCGTCAGAGGCCAGCCAGGTCGCTGCAGAGCAGAGACAGCCCTGCGTTGCCGACGAGCGACACCAAAAGAATCGCATCAATCATTTCGGCTCCATTGCACAGCCCAATGATCGATGCGATTTAGCAGCCGCCGTCACGGGCCGCGCGGGGGAATAAAGTGCCAAAATGAAATGCTGTCGATCATATCGATGCGGTGGTGGGTGATGGAGATGCTGCAGTGAACGCTGGAACGATGGACGTGTTTCAGGCTTGGCGGGTGCCCTTTGCCAGCTGGCAAAAAGGTAGGTTGACAACTGTGAGATTCGAACTCACGCCCTTTCGGACCACGGAACTTATCTCGATGAGATGGTGATTAAGGATATCTCCTTAACGTGGCGCCTTAGACCGCTCGGCCAAGTTGCCTGCTGATTGATGTGGAGGAATGGGGTTATTTTGGCTCTTGATGGGTTTGTGGGTGCAGAGTTTTTGTCGCTTCAGTGGACTGTGTGGGGTTGATCTGTCCAATTTCATCCATCGTCGCCCCGGAGACATCGTTCTACAGATTAAGGGGTAAATCAACAAAGATACAAAACCAACACCAAGCCTGGCACACTCTTGTCCTGACAATATCCGACGCATCCAATCCAGCTAGCAAACAAAAGGTTCATCTCGCCCCGACGCATCACCAAAACGGTTTCCAAGCCTCTCGAACCTTGTCCCAAAGCGTCCGTTTCCCTTCGCGAACCTCGTGGTGCATGGGCCGAGGGACCTGCGCCTCGGTCTCTTTCTGTGTGCCCGAAGAACCGACCTCCCGTGCTTCATTCTCACTCTGCGATGGAGTCGACCCGGAACCCGTCGGCGACTCGACAGCCCTCGCCTTGCCTTTCTTCACCTTCCGCTTGCCACCCCCCCTCTTCGCCCAATCGCCTCCAGTCGACACATTGAACGTCTTCTCCCTGAATGCCGCGTCCACCGCTCTCTCGTTGTTGTCGACGATTCGCTTCAGATCCTCCCCAAAATGGGGCAGTCCAAACAGACCGTCCACCAGCTGCTTCACCCCATGGTCATCGAGCTGCGACTCGTCGTCCCCGCTCTCCATAGCCTTGGTGAGAATGGCCACTCGTTCGAGGTGCTCTGCTTTGTATCTTTCGAGCATCTCCAGTGTGGCGGCCCGGCCGCCGCTCTTGATCTTCATCCTTTCCTGGTGAATCAGATGGTCGACGTACTCGACCGTCGCGTCGTTGTACGGCTCGATGGCATGGCGCTTCAGAAAGAAGCCAAAATGGATCGCCGCGTCTTGCACTTGCTTGTACTCGAGGCCGAACTCTTCAATCGCCGTCTGTCGCATCTGAATGGCCTCCTGCTGGAGCTCAATGTCGCTGGCGTTCTCAATCAGATGCTGGTTTACCGCCTCGTCCTTGTGCCGGTGCGTCACGGCCCGGTAGTCGTAGTAGATGTGCATATGGTCCATAAAGTGATGGGAGCAGACGTGGCAGATCCCCCCAGCTCCAATGGCCACGCAATGCGCGAGTTCCGGGTGCCCCTTTTCATTGCGCTTGACCGTCTCCCCGAGGTAGCACGGCTTGTGGCACATGGTCTTGTAAACGATGACCTTTTCGTCACGACCGTCAAAGTCGCTGCGCACTTCGACGCAGTCGTGGTGGGTGCAAACCGTTCGTGGCTGGCCGACTTCATATGACTCGACGCTCTCGCGCTGGACGTACAGTCTCTTTTCGAGTTCCACGCGCGACAGGCGCGTGCTTTTCAGCTCGGCGATCTGGTCGTTGTTGATGGCAATGCTGTTCTGGATCTTCTGGGCAATCTCCGCCATGGGCTCCGTGAGGCGAATGATCATGTCCCGCGTCTCGTTGAGGTTGATAGTGCTGCGCACGCTGTGCGGCGTCAGACCCTGGAAGTACGAAACCAGCCGCTTGCTCTCCGCCACAGAATACTCCCAGCTCCGCGCGTTGTCCTCGATGCTCCCAATCTCGACACCCTGCTTCCTTGCGGCGAGGTACCGGAAGCTCTCCGAGTCGAAGCAAAAAACATTGTGCTCGTAGAGACCGAGCTCAATCTTTGTGTACTCGGTGAGGAGGGTCTCGAGGGGCTTGAAGGTATCACCTGGCTTGTAGTTGGATCCACGCGTGTTTGTGAATCCAAACACGATATTCTGAGCCGCGTTCTTGTGCAAGTGCGTCAACAGCTGCTTGATGCAAAAGCGAAACATGACCGTCAACCGGGCCGCGTTGGGCTTCAGCAGAATCAGAATCCCGTGCAGCTGGTTGTACGTGCGGAGGACGCGGAGAATATCGGCCATATTCTTGTTGTCCTGGTCCAGACCCCGCGTGTCGCCGATACCAGGAGTGTCGATGAGCCGGACCCGGGTGTTGCCAATGCCGACGGTATAGACGCATGTGCGCTGCGTGGCCGACTGCCCCCGGGCGCCATCCCGCTCGTCCTTGTGGCTGCCGATCTTGATGTCCCGCTGGACGAACCGGCCCTGGCTGTCGTAGGGGTCCTTGAGCTGGGTGCTGAACGAAGAGGGAATCACCCACTTGAGCTCGTCTGTGTCGAGGGCTTCTTCCAGCGAGTCATGGGTCAGGTAGTTGACAAAAGCGTTGATCCACGTGGACTTGCCGACACCGGTCTCGCCCAGAATCAAAACGTTGAGCTGCTCGCTGGGCTGAAGTCCCTTCAAGCGGGGTTCCAGATCCTGGGCGTCGTATCGCATCCATCCCGGGCCATGGTTGGGATCCCTGCACTGGAATTCCCATGCGTCGTACAGTGACTCTCCGCAGTCACAGTAAATCCTGTTGTCCACGTGGGCGTACTCGACAGGAGATCGGCAGACGGAACAAATCCAGTTGCAGCGGAGGCCCCCGTCGCATGCCAAGCTTGGGCACGGCACCTTGATGGGGCACCTGTTGAGCGGCTTGCCGTGGTTCGAGGGAGAAATGGCGGCCTCGGAACAGCGCATCACGCAGTTGACGGAGAGTACTCGGCGGTGCTCCAGAATGTCATCAACGTAGACTCGCCCATGGCGAAACTGAGCGATGTAGCTCCTGTCGAGAGACTCTCCAGTGAGATCGCAATCGTTGACCACGACTAGGCTTCTTGAGTCTCTGTTTCGGAGGAGTTCTTCCAGGAGCTCGCGAGTCTTGCTCCAGTCCTCCGGCTGGGCTTGGTTGCTGATGTCGCTGTAGTATAGCACAAAGATATCCATGGCCGTGTTGTCCTGAACGAAAGATCCGACAGGCGGCCCGTCAATGCCGATATACACTGCCTTGCGACGGAGAACGGCGTCAACAAAGTCGAGCTTGACCGAGTATATCAAGGGCTGCTTGAGAGCCGAGGCTGAGATGTCACTTTTGAGGTACCAGTCGAAAAGACGTTGGAGAGGGTCCGAGTCCTCTGGGTCCCACTGTAGACGGACATCTTGCAAGGCGTGAGCGAGGTGATTCTTCAGGCTATCACGGCTGTCAGCCACCTTGCGGGGCCGGGCTGCGACAAGAGCGAGATGGCCCTTGGGGAGGGCAGTTCTGCAAGACTTGCAACGGTCCAGGTATTCGACAATCTCTTGGTGGGCGGCGTTGAGTTCGTCAAAAGCGGTGAAGAAGTTGGCCAAGACGCTTCCCTTGGGTTGTGGGACAGAAATGTCACCGGTGATGTTCACAAGACCAAGGTAGGACAGCAGTGTCAAGGGCATCAGGGTGTAGGTGATTGGTGTCCCTTTGCCGCCACTCTTTTCGCTCAAGTTCGCAGAGGCCTGGAGGAGGATATCGCGAGCGGAATTAAAACTGAAGGTGGTGGCGTTGGTGCCGGGGAGCAAGATTGTGTCACCGAAGATTGTCAGATCAAGATGCTGAGAGTCGACTATCTCCTCGGCGCTGTCCGAGGTCTCTCGGGGGCTGGTGAGACTAGTCAAGGCTGCTGTGATATCCTCGGTGACCTGGCCTTCATCCAATCCATGACTTCCGCCAACATGCTGGGCCCGGATGACAAAATCGGCGCCCCAAGAAACCCCCGTGAGAACATGAGTGGCAGCAGCGTCAATCATGTTTGGGTTGAGAGCCTCTTTGACACCCGTGGCCATGATGTCGAGCTTCTCCTGGAACGTCGTAATTCTGTGACGGAGTACTGGGCCCTGTGTGTGGTGAAGAAGAAATCGTTTCCAGCCATCCGGGACAGGGCAGAGACCGGACAGAATGCTGGCACCAAGATCGGGGTTGACCTCAATCATGCCGCACCTCTCCTGGAAGCTCTTGGGGGACTCGACGGTGGAAGTGGTCGTATGGGAAGGGGTGAGCTCCACGGCGCCCTCGGGGGGCTTGTCCGCGAAGAGGGATTGATGGAGGAAAACATCCCTGTGAGCATCGTAGAGGGTCCCCAGTCTGAACGCCGACTCGCCCACGGCGTGGCGTATGGGGAGGGCTCCGGGCATTTCAAATGGATGCAGAGAGTTGGGATGAGTGGTGGTTCAAGAGATGAATGGCGGTTGGGGGCAGTCGCGAGATTTCCAATGACGGGATACTGCGGTGTGGATGCAAGAGTGTCAAGCGCCAGGGAGAGATGGCCTGGGGGCAGCTTGTTTATAGCAGGCGAAGCTGATGAGGACCCACTGGCACTGGCAAAGACTAGAAACTGCACGAGCATTGTCGGGCAGGAGCGATTTGAGACTGAGACAAAGTGAAGGGGTCTGGGGGCAGGACATGTCACAAAACATCAATGGGCCATTGCGAAGAGGCGGTTTGAGTATAGTACCCCAACAAAGGCGCTTCTCCTTCAGACACTGCGAATTACAACCCCAGCTGCTCTGCCTGCTACCTCTTGCTCTTGCCCGCCTTTCTCTTCACCGACTTGATCAGACTATCCAGTTCCTCCGCCTCCCCCTTGACCTTCTTGGCACCCTGCCGCTTGTCCTCAGGTGCCTCGCCGTCATCCCCGGCCTTGCGCTTCTTCCGCCCCTCTTCCAGAATCTTCTTCATGCCGTCCGTCGCCTTGAACTTGGGGTTCGAAGGGTCAATGGCGAACTCGTGGCTCTCAAACACGGCCTTGAACCGGTCGTCCTTGACGTCCATGTCAAAGTCCTCCTGCAGACCCCCGTGGTCCACCGTCGCCTTGCCGGCCTTCTTCTTCTTCTTGTTCTTGAGCTTCTCGGCCCGCATAATCTCCTTCATGTCAAAGTGCTCAAGGCTGCCGCCGCCTCCATGCTCATCCGCCATGAGAAGCTCGAGCTCGGCCTTTTCGGCGGCATGCTCGGCCTCCTCGGCCTCTCGGGCAGCGCGCTTCTTGAGCCTCTCCTCCTTGCGGAGCGCCGCCTTTGTGGGTACTGGCGCTTCCGTGGTGAAGAAGGGGTCGTCGAATCCGAGATCTTCTGTCTCCCCGGCCTCCTCCTTGGCCTCCTCAGGGGCCGCGCCATCAGCACCCTCCCGCTTGGCCAGCATCAGCGCCCGCTTCTTCTCCTTTCTCTCGCGCTCCTTGCGCTTGTACTTTTCGATGGTCGTCTCCTCGGCGGCGTCCTTCTTGGTGTCCTTTTCGGACAGGGCCGAGGTAAAGGTGATTTGCATCTCGCCCACCGGACCAGCCTTGGCGCTCTTTTTCGGCGCCGGCTCATCGCCGAGTCCCAGTGCCGCGCGCATCTTTTGCCTGGCCAGCTCCTTTTTGCTCAGTTTTGGCTCCTCGGTCTCCGCCTCCTCAACCGCCTCCACAATCTCTTCCTCCTCCTCGTCATCGCTGCTGTCGCTGGCGAGGTAGGCCTTCAGGTCGTTGTCGGCAATATCGGCACGGCTGCCGGAAAAGGCCTGCTTGATGGACTCCTTCCGTGTCACCTCCTCCGGGTGCATGTCCCATGTCAGCTTGACCTTGGAGTGCTGGAGGGCGTCGGTGACGAATTCGACAGGCTTGTATCCGGCCGGGACCTCGGTGCACTCTTCCCTCGGCTCGTCGTCAAACGTCACGTCGTCGGGGACGAATCGGAGGTCGAGAAAGTTGGACGACGACAGGTACTCGCTTCCGTCCGTGGCTTCGTAGATGGTGTGGGCCGTGTTCTCGTCCGAGCACACGATGATGGCGTAAAAGTATCGTAACCTCTCGAGCTGGTATGTCCTGAGCGCGTCGCTGTCGAAGTCCTGGTCGTTGCCCTCTTGGAGAAGCTCCTTCTTGACCTCCTCGTCCGAGTCGAAGCCGGAAAAGTTGGACTCGGCGTCGGACCCCTCGTCTTCGCTGTCGGGCTCCGAGTCGGACTCGCCGCGGGACTTTTTGAAGATCTCCTTCGGAGGTCCCTCCAGCTCCTCGCGCTGCATCCGCTCCTTGCCGAACTCGCTGGGGTAGATGGAGATCTTTTCGACGCGGCCGCCGGCCGGTACGAAGCTTGTGAACAGGGCCATCAGGTCCACGGCCTTGATGTGGTCCCAGTCAATGTTGACCACGGCGATCCGTTTCGTGACCTCGCCCGTCTCGACAGCCTCTTCATCCTTGTGGGGGCGGATGCCAGGGCGGGATTCTTCGGCGCCATCGTCCTCGTCCACCTCGGCCTCGGATTCCGAGTCGGAGTCGGAGTCAGACGACGCAAAACCGCCCTGGCGGGCTGGGTCGTAGCCCTCCTCGACGGCCCGCAGCTCGCGCTGGACAATCTCGTCATCGTCAACCTCGTCGTCGTCGGCCTCCTCATCGGAGTCTTTCTCGTCGTCCTCGAGGTCGTACAGGTTCTCCAGGGCCTTTTGCTTGGCGTCCGTCTTTAGCTTTCGGCCATATCGGTCGACCTTTGCGGTGGCGACAAAGTCGGGGTTCTTGAGGACGGCGGAGAAGCGCTTGTCGAGCTTGGTCTTGGTGTGCTTCTTGGACGGGAGCTGGTATCGGGGGTTCGTCTCGAAATTGGAGAATCGGGAGTCGCTAATGTGTTCCGCCGGTGCGGCCTCGCGCTTGGAAGTTTTCTTGCCCGCCATGATGGATGAATGCGACACACACGAAGGAAGCGGCAAGAGATTTTCGATGGACGCGATGCGACGGGGAGAGCTCGCAAAATTTTAGTGGGGCACTGCTGAATTGATGGTTCTGCCAGGGCGGTGAGCCGATAAGCTGCTATCAAAGCCGCTGCTATCAAAGCCTTGGCTGCACAGCATTGCATGGGCATGACCCGACGACTCCGAACAATCCTCCAACTTCCAAGCTCCGTCCATCGCGTCAACTTCATCATCCCATTTATTCCATCCCATCCCATCCCATCGACCCGGGGTATCGAATAGCACGCAAATGCGCAACCACAACTTCAAGTTCCGTCCTTCCATGTCGTCCCATCTTGGAGAGCCTCCGTTGCTGCCAACATGACCTCCCCTCGCTGCTCTTCGCGTCAGCTCCAGCTCCAGCTCCAGCTTCCAGCACGACTCAACATTTCTTACCTCATGCTCGACTCCAGACCAACCCAAACATGACCGCCATCCCAACTACCGTCCCCACGGCAATCACCACCGTGTTATCCTTCTTCCCGTCCGACCGCTCCTCCTTGTCGTCATCATAGTAGGGGTTGAGCCCGGTGTAGCTCTTGAGATTCATGATCGGCAGTTCGGGTGACACAGAGAGTGGTGGAGATGCAAGAGGGTCAGATACCAAACAGTCGAGGGGATAAACGAGCAGCTATATGCTCCTCTTGCGACTCTTTCACATGAACAATGGGTCGCCACACCAACCCGTCCGCACATTCCAGTCAGCCGGATCTTTGTGCCCTCCAACTTCCCCGCCCTCCGGCCCTCCCAGTGGCTTGCACAAGCAACGTTGGCTCTCGGCGCCGCACCCGACGCAGCCACGGCAGCCAATGGCCCAATAGCACCCGGATGGCGCGCGAGGCAGACATGCTGCGCGACAGTCCGAATCAGGAGGCGTCGTTGCGACCCGGAGCCCAATGAGACGGTTGACCCGGTCCCACCAGCTGCCAACACAACGGACGGGGCGGACGAGATGCCTTGGCATGCCCGCCGCGCATCGGATGACACCCCATTGGCGCCGTTTGTCTCGGTGCCGTGGGCCGAACATGTTCTGGTGGATTCCCCAATCAGGGCGAGACACAGGATTTGGCGTCATGTACGGATGCCGTGAGGATGCGAGTGTGTCAGCGATCCCACCTGGGAATTCGGCCAGGCGTATTCGAGGGCCATCTCTGGGCCGGGTCTGGCAGGGTGGGGCCCGAGGCCGGTGCCGGGTCGGGCGGGGTGGGGCCGGCGGGGTGGGGTAGGTGGCTTCAGAGATCGGACTTCGAGGCAAGACACGACTGACGCTTTATTCAGACTCTAAATCATCACCTATTTCGTCACGGCCGTTTCCCTGTTGGACCATGGCCACCCTCACCCCCTAGTCTACCACCCGCCGGTCTCCGTGCATTACACGAGGGACTTCCATCTCATGAACCATCATCGTGGACGGTACTTCGACCGGTTGTTCTCTTGCATCAGCCTCCGCAAATCCCTGGTGCCCCCTAGCCCACTTCTCCCTTGGCCCCTCCTGATCAGGAACAGCCATCATTCCCTTGTCCCCTTTCTTCTTCCTCCAATACCATACACCGGCGCAAATCGCACCAAGAATCGCCAGAACTCCCACAACCACCCCCGCGATTGCTCCTGCTCCCAGGCCCTCTGCTCGCAGGCCTTCTTCTTTTTGGTTGCTTTCAGTCTCAGCGCCCTCCGCTGTCAACACCGTCCACCTCTTCATCCAGCTGCTCTCCCACTCCTCGATCGGATTGGTCTCGAGCCCGTCCTGACCCGCAGGCCTCTCCACCAGCACACTCTGCTCCATATCGGGCCCCGGGGCTTGCGCGAGATACGTCAGGTTCCGCTCGTAGTCCACCCCGAAAAACGCAGCCTGTAAAAAGGCCCGACCAAGCATCCAGAATCCGTATGACGAGTCGATAGGGCGGCAGGGAAAGTACGGCGTCGGCGTGTCCACGAGTGGCGCCTCGAGGGTGAGGTTCAGGAGGTGAAAGGGGACCTTGATGGTGATGTTTGTGGCGGTGCGGTCCCCAAAGACAAAGGCCATGTACGAGGGCGCGTTGATGATGCGCGCATAGGCCGGCGACGATGTGTCCCAGAGGAACAGATTCAGCTTCTGGGAAAAGGTGACGGGCAAGTGGGCGGCGGCCGCCTCGCAGGCCCCCAAGGGGAGGTAGATGTATGGCGCCGCCGGGTTGACCATGACCACGGCAGACCCGGGCTTGCCACCCATGCGCTTGGTTATCTCCTCGGCGACAAGGTTGTCACCAACGCCGCGCCAGATGCTGGACTCGGGCCTTCCCTGAATGCCCGGAAATGGGGAGCCACCGGCAACAGTGCCGAGGAGGACGTCGAGGAGCAACATTGGTGGCGCCGTTTCCAAGACGTCATATCGAAACACGCCAACGGGACCAAGGGCGCGGTTGCGCTCGTGGCCGCCGAGGACAAGAGAGCCGCGCTGGTTGAAGGGAACACTGCCGATGTGCAGACCGAAGGATAGCGACCCGATCTCTCCACGAGACTTGAGGTCCGTCAGGATGCCCGCAGGGGCAGTGAGTGAACCGAGGGTTTTGTCGGATGGTGGCCCGAGGCCGAGAATGCCCACGCGCGCAGTGTAGGTGGAATCTTGGGCGAAGTTGACCGGCCATTCATCAACGGCAACAAGGGTTGTGTTGACACGCGAGAGCTGATCATTGGTCCTCTGGGCGATGCGGACAGTGTCGATAACGCCGAAGCCAGAGGGTTCATCGCCAACAAAGACGGAAGAAAACCACTCATCGGAATTGGCCATGCTGACGTTGCTCCGGATGACGGTAGAGGAATCGGCGATGCTGCCTGTGACCCCGGGGAGCTGCGTCGAGGCCATGCTCGTTCCCGCACCACTGGGCCACATTGGTCTTTTCTGATCCTCACTCCCTACCCGGACGTCGAGCGCTTGCCATGGTCCGTCTGGGCCAAAGACGTCGTTCGGATCGTTGAGGCTTCGGTCTGTCGTCCACAGGACTTGGAATGTCCCGGCGGCTTGAGCTGCGGCGACAAGAGTCGAGAGAGCGAGAGATCGCATCATGCTCGACGTTGAGACTGGTTTTCGAATGGACCGTCACCTTCTGCCGGGAGTTGATGTTCGAGATGGACGGGTGTGGCATTGGTCATGAGAGGAAGAGGTTGGATTGTTGACGGACGAAGAATGAATGGGATTCAATCGAATCTCATTGAATTGGAGTGGAGGGAACCAAGGTCTTGGGTCACAGCGCGCCTCCGGCTGAAACCTTTAGGCTTGGCAGGGGAAGGCCCGACAGGGGCGAGCGGTAATGATCTGGATCACTTCGGATATGGTGCGCAACAGCTTTGGATATGGTGCGCAACTGCCCCGTGCGCAGTGCCCAGGCTCGCAACACCGCCACACACTGATTCAATTGAGCGGTCGCGCGGTCGCAGTTCAATTGCGCAGTGGCAGCAGTTGCGCGGTCGCAGTTCAATTGCGCGGTGGCAGTTCAATTGCGCGGTCGCAGTTCAATTGCGCGGTGGCAGTTCAATTGCGCGGTCGCAGTTCAATTACGCGGTTGCGCGATCGCGCAGTCGCGGTACATCTTTTTTTTGCAAGGCGCTATATTTTAGCGGAGGTACCCTAAAAACTAGCGGGTAGATCCCCTATAATATAGCGTACCACCGCTATAATATAGGGGGCCGCTATATTATAGCGGTAGTACGCTATATTATAGAGGGCCTATCCGCTAATAATTAGGGTACCCTCGCTAAAATATAACGCCTCGCTAAAAAAAAATATACCGCGACTGCGCGACCGCGCAACCGCGCAATTGAACTGCCACCGCGCGACCGCTTAATTGAACTGCGACCGCGTAATTAAACCACGACCGCGCGACCGTGTAATTGAATCGCGACTAGCGATAGCTTTAAATTCAATTTCGATCGCGATAATGCGTAGTCAGTCAGACCTACGGGTGTGCTGCATTACCTACTGTACCAGCAAAACTGGCTGGTGTGGCTGTGTTGCGTGCAGCGCACGGGGCAGTTGCGCACCATATCCAAAGCTGTTGCGCACCATATCCGAAGTGATCTGGATCCTGAATCGCGAAACGGCGGTCATTTTTCGGACTTCGCATTCGGGTTCGGGTCCTTCTAGGCTACAGAAACTAATTATATACATGGCATACTCGGAGGAAACCAACACAGCGGGCAATGAAGAGACAATCGACCACAAGAGAGGTACGACCTGGGACTGGCAACAAGGCATTGGTTACCTTAGCGGGAATTGGTGGATTGCTGTAAGCCTTGATGGGAGCCCCTAAGACTTGACAAGCAGGCTAATGACTTGTGGGAGACCTAAGACTTGCAGGGCGGGTAAGACTTGCAGAGGCGATATATTCTGCCATACAAATTTGTACTGCACGGTACATCGGTCAATTACAGCACACCTTTCAGAGCCTTCCCACTGCAACACCACCAACACTATCAACATTGCTCCTTCCTTTCGTCGCTATATTACCTACACAGCTTCCGCCAACGATTGTAATTCGAAAATTTTGCCGTGGTTCAATTGATTCGCGTGTCTCTTGTGTTCCAGATGCCTGTATTCAATTCCGTGATGTGCCAGAAAGTGATGAAGTGTGTGATGATTCTTGTGATGCCTTGAAAGTGACGCGATGCCTTGAAAGTGGTGCGATACCCTGAAGAATTGAATTGCGAGGCCTAAAGGCCTGGAAGCGATTGTTTTTTTGGCCTTAGAGGCTGGGGCCCTGTGGAGTGCCCTGGGGCCCTCTGGTGTGCCCTGGGGCCTGGAGCGCGCGCTCTGGGGCCTGGAGCGCGCGCTCTGATTGGCTGCAAGTCTTGCAAGTCTTATCCTGACCACAAGTCTTAGTTTCACATGGAGACTAACTAATGGGGCAGGACTTGTAGGCCTACAAGGCTTACAAGAAGGCACCAATTCCCGCTAAGGTATGCTACTTGCCAGATACTGCCAACTTCTCAAAAATTACTCCCGGGACGCGGAAATAACCCCCAAGTACCAGAACTCTATGTAAGTGACAGTAAGTCCGAGCTTAATATAGGTAGTACCTATTTCATTGATTTGAGTGCCATACCCGGAGGTGCGAAGTGTCTGCATATGCACTGCATTCCTCTCACTTGATTCACAGGTTTGAAGTTCAAGGACTAGTCAATGTCAATACTAGTAAGTACCTGACCAGAGATTATACCCCTGACATTGATTCATAGATCCATAAATTCATAGCACGATGCCTCGCATCAATCGCAACCTCCACCCACCCCAATCTTCCCATCCAATTCATAAATCATCAGTCCCACCCCGTGCCTATGTCCTCACTCCCCCCCCGCCTTACACCCCCCCGTCCCGCCAACCCTCCCGCACCCCTCGGGACACGGCGCGGCCGGGTCAAACTGCCACGCAAACAGCGGGTCCGTCTCCTCGGCCAGCACCTCGCCCAGCAGCCGCACCGGCTTGCCGAGGTCGTAGCTCTGCGCGACCACCTCGTCCGACCCGATGCGGATCTGCCCCCACCCCTTCTCGATGAGCGTCGCGATGCTCGTGCCGTAGACGTACTCGCGGAAGCCGGCCCAGCGGATCGCCGCCGCGCACATCGGGCAGCTCTCGCCGTTGGTGTACATGGTCAGGTCGGCGAAGGCGGCGAGCGCGGCCGAGGCCGTGAGGTTGTAGGGACCGTTGGGGTCCGTCAGGATGGCGGAGCAGTTGTTGATGGCGACGATTTCGCCTGTGGGAGGGTTAGCTTTCTGAGAGGGTGGAGGGGTCATGGGATGGATGTACCGTGATGGGTTGGGTTGCCGGTGGCGCTGTTGGCGTTGGCTCCAGTGCAGACGACGGTGCCGAGGCCGGTGCTGGCGGTGTGGTTGACGATGACGGCGCCAAAGGCGGCAAACGGGCACGGAGCGTTGAGGGCGAGGTTGGCCTGTCGCATCCAGTGGGCGCGGGTGGAAAAGGGGATGCCGTTGATGCTGAGCTTGGAGTCGCCGATGGGGAACTGGTTGGTGGATCGCTCTTCGATGTGGTGGTGGGGGTGCGCGGTGCTGAGGCCGAGGAGGCTGGTCGCCAGGACCGCCAGGGATGTGATCTTGGTCATGGTTGGGAGTGTGAGCGAGAAGAGGGTGGTGCATAAAGCAGAAGAATCCATTCACAGCGACAGAAGACCCTTTATATGCCGTCCTCGAATATGGCCGGCGTGGCTCGGGAATCGGGATGGTTTTCGTTGATGCTTGGCGGGCGACGATCGTGGGGGCTTATCCAACCCCTCGGGTCGTTCCCCACAGCGATCTCCACCGCTGAGATAACGCTGGAGAATCCTCCGAAGCGGGGAATTCAAGGGCACAAAGGAAGGTGGGGGGGGTTGAGAGGTGCCCTGAGACATTCCCCCTCTTTCATTGTCCTACTAATCGATTCACTTCCCCTTCCCCTTATACCGCAAGCAGCCTGGGATACTGCGTTGGAATCTCATCCAATGTTTCAGTGTCCTTCAAGACTCAACAACTCGTCTTCAACCAGCTCGACCCTAATCCACTCTGTCAGTATTCCCGGATCTAAACAAACACTAGTACCCCTTTTCGGTAACGCCAAGCACGTTAGCCCAGACTCCACGGCATATCGACGTATCATGCCATTGAGCTTTATCTGTCGCTGCCGCCTGACGACATACCGAGTGGCTGGGAAGCTATCTGAGCTCGCGACGAATACGCCGAGAAACCCAAGTTCACGTTGAATCGATCCCGACATCTGGGCTGTCACTGATTCTCCTGATAGGAGTGCCTATCCTGACCAAGTTCCTGCTCCGTATTACACACACCGCCAACTAATACCGCCCCTGGCTCTGATTATCCAGCCACCCCGACACCACGGTCTGCGAGTAATCCACCGGCGGCTTCCTCTTTTCCTTGCGTGAGCGTCGAATCCAAACCACACCCAAGCCCAACATGAGAAGAACCACCGCCCCCCCGGCAACGATACCCCCGATGGCGGCCCCACTGATCCCACCCGATGACGACGAGCCGCCTCCGTTGCTGTTCCCCGTGCTGCCAGTACCGCCCGACCCGCCAGTGATCCCAGGTATGAGGGTATCCAGATCGAATCCTGCGCACCGTTAGTAAGTCTTCAAACCCCAGCACCAAGGCACCAACCGTTATCCCCACTCCCACCACCCGACCCATCCCCTGCATCACCGCCGCCGCCATTCGTCGCCATGAGCAGAGCCGTCCGCGTCGAGATCTTGGGCCCACACGACCACGAGGTATACGTGCTGGGCAGGGCAAAGTGTGTTGACTTGAGCGCGTGCGCGACGCAAGCCGTAGGACTTTCCCATGCCACGCGTCAGTCGTCAAGCAGCTCACGCGGAACCGGGGAAATAAATTATAATACGCACCATGTCAGCACCGAGGAAAAGAAGCCACACCCAACCCCGAGTTCCATTCCCGCCACCAGACATTTTTGGTTGACGGCATCAATGCACGCTTGGTGGTAGCCCTTGTCGCACTCGACGGCGTTGCAGCAGCCAAACTCGCCGTAGATGCCCATGGTGCAGCTGAATCCGGACCTGCATGTCATTGGGGACGCTGTGGGTTGGGTTGTTCTTGTGAGACAAAATTCGGATAGAATACCTATTCAGTGTAAGGTCGGTCTACTAACCGGTATCACCGCTGATGTACCCGCAGGTAGGGCCATTTTGTCTCTTGAGGAGGAGCTCGAACCTCTCTCGACTCGGCGCAGTTGTGATCTGGGAATGAGGGGAAACTGCCGAGCTTTTTGTGGCATCAGCACTCCTTGATGATTGCCGCGGTGTTGCCATTGGATGAGCGCGGATGTTGGTGAGTTGCGAACACTATCAACTGACCGGAACAGAAAAGCAGTGTTAGGGAGAAAACCGGGTCGAGGAAGATTACGGGCTGTGGGCTCGAGAGTGCGGAATATTATCAATAGGGAAGCTGAGAAAAACTGCGCTGGGGCTGGGGGGTATGTGTGCACACGCCGTTTCCATGTAACCCAACCTCACCTCCCATTCGACGCCTGGCGGTTCCATGCAGTATTCATGTGCGCTGTGGCGTTGCTAAGCTGAAAAAGGGACAAGTGTTGATGCAAATGTCTCTTTTGATAATTGAATGACGGCCCGTGATTGGTAGCCTCGCGGTTCGACTCAGGGGCGGTTGCCCAGATATTGGTTCTGATGCCGAATTGCCGAGAGCTGAACCATAAATCGTTGAGAGCGGGACTCAGGTTGGTCGGCATAAATTTTCCGTCGTCGCGAGGAGGCTCTTCTTGTCTCTTTACTCCCAATGGGTAGGGGACCACCAATAGAACCTTATATCAACCGCATACAATGTCAGTCATCCCGTGGTCGGAAGGGCAGCCGACAGACCCCCCACGGGACCTCAAGCTTCTCTGCTTCGATGGGGGCGGCGTGCGGGGTCTGTCGTCGCTCTACATCCTCCAAGAGCTCATGAAGCAAGTCGCCGACGACCCCAACCACCCTCCCAAGCCATGCCACTGGTTCCACATGATCGGGGGCACCAGCACCGGCGGGCTGATCGCCATCATGCTGGGTCGTCTGCAAATGTCAGTCAGGGACTGCATCGACGCGTACACTCGAATGATGGGAAGCATCTTCACCAAGAGTCGCCCCGTTTTCAACATCCCCTTCAGTTTCAGGACCAACATCCGGGCTCGGTTCAACACCGCAGAGTTGGAGCGGGCCATCAAAGAGATCGTCGCCGATGCTGGGTATGAAGACGCCCTGCTGAGAGACCCTGGATGCCATGGCGAAAGCAAGGTGTGCAAGGTGTAAGTCGTGTAGCCGGTGCCCGATCCAGGAATCGCCGATGCTGACCCCCTCCAGGTTCGTTTGCGCGACCGAGTACGAAACGGCCGACATCCACCTATTCTCCAATTACCGCCTGAGCCGTCGTGGTTCCGCCTTTGACGACATCTACGAAGGCGCATTGATCTGGGAGGCTTGCCGCGCAACGTCCGCGGCCTCGACATTCTTCGATCCCGTCACCATCGGCGCGGACCCGAAGATGGGCAAATCTGGGATGGTCTTTCTTGACGGTGCGACCAAGGCCAACAACCCCGTCAACAAACTGTGGGAGGAGGCCGCTGCCGTGTTTGGCGACGACTTTGAGAAGCGCTTGCAGCTGGCCGTTTCGATTGGCACCGGTGTGCCCCAGCTGCGTGCCTTTGGCAGAAACCTGCGCGGCGTCGCCAAGACCATGGTTAAGCTCTCCACCGAGACCGAGGATACCGATGGCGACTTCCAGAGGGCGAACAGGGATCTCGTCAAGGATGAGCGCTTCTTCCGCTTCAATGTCGATGGCGGTCTTGCTGATGTCGGCTTGGAGCGGGCCGACAAGCAGGCACGGATACGCGCAGCGACGCACAGGTACCTCGAGTCGATGAATGTTCAGCGGCGACTCAACGTATTCAAGATGCGGGCCATCGCAGGAGGTATGTTTGAGGGTTGATGGACTTGTCCGCACTAGGAGTCAGTACTCAGTTGACACAATTCAGAGCTCACCGAGCCGGCTGTCGTCCTTCTTCCACTCCCTTTGACAAGAAGCCCGCCAGAGAGAGCACCGAAGCTCGGTCATTTTCTCAGGCTTGATGCGTCATCCACCCATGTCAAACGCAACCCCAAGTACAACAAGAGCTACTGGGCGCGGATTACCCACCAAGCGTGGAAGGTGTACGAGCAATGCTACGCCGAGGCAGCTGGCGACAACAACACGGATAGCGTGATTCTGTGTAAGTTCCGCCTGCTCCAGCGATTCAGCTCGTGAAACCCAAGAAGAAGCCGGCTGATCACACGTGCAACAGTCGAACAGTACCACTGGTACCTCGCCAGATTTGCGGGCAACTTTCCGTCCATCACCGCCGAGCTGATCTGTAGGTGGTCCCCTTTCCGGACTGACTGCCTTTCCAACTGACTGATTGGGTGAAAGGGGAAATATGGTGTCGCCTTCGCACCGTGGGCAATCCCGAAGTGGCTCAGGCCCTCCCCAAGCCTTTGGCAATGGCTGCTCTGTGCATGGCCCATCTCGAAGGCATCGTCGACCCGCACACCAAGCCAAGACTCGAGGAAGTGCGGTGCCGCGGTGGTCCGAAGAGGCTAAGTGACAAGCGGCTTAAGTTTCTGAGGCTCTTCGACAAGTGGGTAAATTGTGCGTGCGGTTGCGGGGCTAAATGGAACTTTGTGAGTGATCCGCCCGATGCTTTGAGAGACGATACAAGAATGAACGGGAGCAACTGCCTCGCCGTCGGTGGGGGGGCGAAGAAGAAGGGGCTTGTGAGCATGTTTAAGAAAGAGACGGATGGATCGAGGCTGGCCTTGGGGGCTGTTCAGCAGAAGAATTTGCGGGCTTGGTATGCGTTGGACCTGGCTGGGTGAATTCGGATTCCAAGTTTTGTCCAAGGTGGCAAGCGCTGGTGGAAAAATACGCAACAGGGTATGAACATCCATCGCTTCTATTACTCCGACTCCGGCGCAAAGATGAACTCTTCCAGCTCCCTGTAGGCCTCCTCCAGATCCTGTACGGGTGTTAGCTTCAGATTTCCACCAGCCACATCCGAGACCTCTTACCCTGTTGACGATGATCCGGTCATGCACACCGGGCGTCCGGGAGAACGCGAGCTCCCTTTGTGCCTGTGCCAGCCGCTTCTGGATGGACTCCTCGCTGTCCGTCGCGCGGCCGCGAAGGCGACGCTCGAGCTCCTCCTCGGACGGCGGCGCGATGAAGACGTAGCGCGCCGGGAACCCGGTGGCCTTGATCTGCTTCACTCCCTCCATCTCAATGTCCAGCACCACAACCTTGCCCTTGGCGGTCTGCTCCTCGATCGTCGCTTTGCTCGTGCCGTAGTGGTTGCCACCGAACTGGGCGCTGCGAGGGGGGTTGGGTAAGCGACAGAACCACAGGAGTTGGGCGGTTGGGAAGGGGGGTCTTACCTCTCCACGAACCCATCCTTCGCCTTCAGGCCGAGAAACTCGTCCTTGGTGACAAAGTGGTAGTGCACGCCATGCTCCTCGCCGGCGCGGGGGTTCCGGGTCGTGTGCGAGACCGAAAGCGTAAACGTGTCGGGGTGGCGGTCGAACAGCAGGCCGTAGAGGGTGCCCTTTCCGACGCCCGACGGGCCGGAGATGACGACGGGCTTCCGCTGCGGGGGAAGGGCAGGCATTCTGGAGGTGAGGGTGACGGAGCGGGAAAAGACGCGGAGGAGTGAGGTTGACGGTCGCATCTTTTTCGCCGCTTGGGACAACAGCGCTCATGCCGCCTAAAAAAAGGCGGGGAGTCACAGACCAGACGCGCTGTGCGGTTGGCGGTGCATGACGGAAGATGCCGCCCCGCAGTGGGGTCCAGTGGTAGGGGGTGACCCTAACCCTCCACTTGACGCGCTTTTGTCGGCCGAGGTTGGCTTTTCCTCTGACAATCTTCCATTTCCATCTCTCAACACCATTGAACCATCATCAACAATTCAAACCCCCCAGCTGATGGACTCATTCAGCGTTGCTTTCCTCATCTTCAATCGCACATGATCGATTCTCTCCTATCACGAGTGTCCCTCCTCACTCCCCAGATGATGTCCCATCCGGTCATGGTCGGCGAGTTTAGGCCAGAACCGAAATTCCACGGCCAAGCCGGAATTGAACATCATCCATGGTCCTCCGGTTTTCAGCATTCTCGAACCGGTACGGTAGTCGCTGATGGTGCCGGGACTCAAGCGCTCTGCATGCCGCTATTGTTTCGCCCAAAACGCCAAAGCTTGGTATTCCTGCTGCGGATTTTACTTTGGTCGCGCCTGTTGTCTGCGAATCAATTCGCGGCAGTTAAGCGCCCCCGAGGGTCGGTGTCGAAACGACCACCCCCAGCGCACCCCTGGCGATGAATTTGAACAACGTCAATAGGCCATCTCTTCTGGTTCCCTCTGCCAAACGGACGCCAAGGGTGCGGTCGATCAAGACAAACATAGACTGGAGTCTGATTAGAATGCAACATTCGGATCGTCCCGTCTCGCAGCGGGCTCTGCGTGTAACACTGACCTTGCTTGGCAGACGAAAATGGTTGCAGGGCTGAGATGTATTCAGGGGCTTGCAGCTGCTGGGTTTCGATAAAGTATTCAGCTCCCCCCCCCCCCGGAAAGCACTTGGATGCTTTCGACTTGCAGCTTTGCTTCTTGCACCACGAGAGTTGATGAGCCCCTGAAGTCTTTCGCTGGGTACTGGGACTCAACTCCTTTCCCCAATATCCTGGCGGCTATCGAGCCCCAGGACTTGAACTCGAAGAATCATGGGGCCAGTGTGGAGCGCCATTGTCACCGCTCGTAAGTCACCTCTGTAATTCTCGTCCTCCTGGTGGTGTCTTGGCATTCTAACTGATGGTCCGATAGTGAGCATCGTCTGCACCTTTGTCTTTCTGCTCGGAGACATCTCACCAGCAACAAAAGACCTTGCCCTCTACCGAGTCAACGTCACTCTTCTTGCGGAAGGACTCGTCGAGCTTTCCACCAACAGCACACGCGGGCTCGCCGACCTCCGCCACCCCAGCCTACCAACATACTGGTACTGGGGGGCCTCGGGGATCTGCGACGTCACCCCGAAGAACGAAACACGATGTCGACATTCTTTCCCCGCCACCCAAAACATCGTCAAGGTGGTGGAAGAATCCCTGAGGGACACCCTCGGCAGCGATCAGGAGGATGTCATTAGGGATTTCGTGACTTCTTGGGACGTCACGGTGAACAGCATCCCGCCCGCCCTTCTTGTCGACAAGCAGGCCACGTACGCCGCCAAGAGCAAGGCCAGCGTCGCGCTCGCCATCCTCAGCCTGGTGTTTAGCTTTGTGCTCCTGGTTTTGTTCCTGGTCTTGGGCGACGATAATGACTACGGCTCGCTTGTCGCACTCTCGTTTGGCAATGCCATGATTGCCATGGCGGGCGGGGTGCTTGCCACGTTGTCCATGAATGACGGCGTCCATGGGGTAGTGGATACTGGAGAGCATGGCGGTCCGGGCATCATGTTGCTGTTTGTCGGTGCAGCCCTGTCAATCCTGTGGGCACTGGGGGTGTGGACCTGTGGACCGACGAGGTCGAAGGAGTCCGACGATTCTGGAAGGGCGGAACAGGGATCGAGCAAGCCTCCCTTCAGAAATGACCACGAGTTGTCGTCCACCGAGGGTTGGAATAGGAGGCGCGATGGAGAGGACGATGACCGGTTCAAGAGACTCAGCAAGCATAGCATTGGGTTTTTGGGGGAGAAGCAGGTAAGATCCCATGGCAGTTTGTCGGCATTCGGGTTGTTGCTGACTTTGCTATTACAGGTTTACGAGTGGCTGCGAAAATCCGTCCACGACTTCCGTCCAGATCAATGGACAAGTGGTCTTCGGGAACGAGCTGGTCTGCCAGCTTTTGGGGAGAATGAGAAGGACTACTCCGACTTTGAGTACCACGACCGGGTCGGCCTCATGCGCACAGCTCTGTTTGCTGCGGGTGCGCGTGGGTTGCCCACACGGCCGGGTATCACATACCATCTCGAGGTCAAGACGACACTGGGGGACCTCACGACGCGGTTCTTTATCAGCAGGTTTCAAAGAGAGCTGGTAAGTTCCATGTGTAATGTCCGGCGGGGTGTGGTGGCATTTCAGAAGCTAACCAGAGCTCAATCGACGACAGATCAACGACTATCACGCCGATTCAAATCACAAGTATATCATCATCCGCATCTTCTGTGCGAACAGTGCGAGTGGGCCGCAGCAAGTGTTCCTCGTGGATCCTTTTGTTTTGCTGCGGGATGGGACGCTTGAAGTAGTGGACGAAGAGAATGGGGGGATTTGGGTCAAGGTGGCGTCCGAGTCGGAATACCCGCGGCTCGCTGCGAGGTTGTAATCATTCAATTCTAAGCAGGGCACTCAATCCCACAACAGTTCCCTACCGACGCCCCCCCCCCCCCCCGGGAAGAGGTCTCGTGGTTGAGATGAAACGCACAAGATACCGCCTGTCATTCGGAGGAAAGAGCGTCTGCTAAAATATTGACGAAAATTTCGTTGGATCCCCGGTTTTCCGCCAATCCTCCACCATTGGCCTTGGAAATGAGATTCACCGACACATATCATCCCACCCAGAGACGATGGACATCGAGGCGCACAAGTGTGCAAGACAGCCACCCCATCACGGCTGTACCACGGACAGCCCAGCAGCTTGCGTCTTGGTTCGGACGGAAGTAGAAGCCTGGAGTCGGTGGCCGCAGTCATCGAGTGATGGTGGCTCCGTCATGGAAAACGTGAACGTTTCCGAGGTGGGATGCGTGGACAAGGCGTCGTGGAGACAGCATTCCTAAAGTATACGCTTGGGGACAAGATGACAGGTCAAAGGGCTTCAACTGGTCAACTGACGGGATGGAACCAGGTTCCAGGTGATTGGAACTAAACCCGATGTCGACGACCAAGGCTCAGCGGGCGCGGGATGGACAATTCGATGATGCGCCGTCTAGGCTCCTGTTTGGGGTTCAAGATGGCCAAGGGACGGTCGAATCGGTGGCTGTTCTTCAGCGACAGTCCGGTGAGGCTCAATTGTAGGGCTGCAAGTTTTGGGCAAAATACCTGCACCGTCGCACCATTGCATCCTACGTTCGCACTCGGGTTGCTTCGCCCCGACACGCAGACCGGGGCCATGACAATGCTTTTTAGCGGCAGCCCCACCCAATCAGGAGCCAGGAGCCAGGCTGACAACATTTTTAACCCTTTTCCTGCCATGGATGCCACCCCATCCATCCTGGCTATCCTCCTTTCCCCAGGACTCCTTAGGCAACCGCGAGTAGGACCACCTCGCAACTGCGGCGACTAGACTTCGTCACCCTAACACCAACGTTCCAAAAACACCTGGCTACGCACTACACACGACACACACCCCGTCGATATAAAGACCATGAAGACCGAACCTCGAGACTCCTGGTCCCCGGGCCGCATCGAACCAAGCAGTCTTCCACAGTCCCCTCGCATCAAGCAATCGGACTCCCCCCCACCACCAGCCATCAAGACCAGAGACTCACCCGCACCACCACCCTCCTCCTCCACCATGTCGGACAAGAACAACTCGTCGTCGTCCAACAGCAACAAGGACTGGAACTCCCTCCTCAAGCACTCGTCGGCCCTCGGCATCCTCAAGCCCGGCATCGTCTTCAACTCGTCGTCGTCGTACGGCTCGAGCAGCGCGTCGTCGAGCTCGACGCGCTACACGAGCTCCTACGGCGGCGGCGGCGGCTCCTCGTCGCAGGGCGGCGGCGGCAGCTCGTCGATATGGTCTTCTAGCAACGTTTGTCCCCCCCTTGCCAGCCCAAAGTATGAATCGCGCCTTACTAACACCCAATGCAGCCATCGGGCTCCGGTTCGGGCGCCAGTGGCAGCCGTTCTTGATTTTTCTTGGCGGAGCCTCATTGCATTTCATTTCCCTTTTCCTTTTTTTTTTCAAACAGCATCAGCATCTGGCATCATGTAATCACGGGGCAAATCTGTAGGCGCAGGCGGGCGGCCATGGAGTTATACTTGGATCTCGATCTACTATGTTACTCGTGAGTTTCGGGAAGGCAGCGCACAAGGGGCTGGATTCCAGCTGTTCGGGCAGGGTACCCATCCCGTGCCCGAACTGCCCCCGGCACACACTCGTTTAGGAAACCCCTTCGTCAAATCATGCTCTCTCTCACCTCATTGTGTTCTCGCTTGTGCTTGTTGGGCGCGCGCGATGATGTGTGTGCGCCACGCCCGTGATTCCTCACCATCATGACCTCCTGCCCCCGCCACCGCCAGGAGGGCGGGGTTCCTATCTTTTGGCCCCCATCTTCTGGGGCACAGAAGTCCCCGTGGCGTGGGTGAAGCGACCCCTCACTTTTTTTTTTTTTGGCTGGAGATATGGAGACCCAACACGGGGGGTCTCGTTTCCCCAACATCTGCTCCGGTATCCGTGCCGGCCGGGCGGCACCCGGGACTGCCGTGTAAATGGGGACTGGTGGCTTGTACCTACTATCCGACGGCTCGGAGACAAAATACAAATCACGTGTGGGATCCGAACCACGGATATTATTACACCGCGCACGCATATCGAGAAGGTGATATACGTGCCAGTCATCGAGGTGTGCCTCGTCCGAGGCGATGCCGGTACGTAGTAAAGCAGGAGCGAGGTTGACCGTCAAGCGCCACGCGGCGTAGGAAGGGGATCCCGGGAGTCTGGGATGGGATGGACTGGCGCATTACCGGACGCCTCGGGATGGGATGGGGCATGTGGATCGAGGAACGAGGCATCAGTGACGATGACGAGCGGGTAGGGCTGAGGTTGGTGTCCAGTGTCCAGGGGAAGAGATTAGGGGGGGGGGGGGGGGTTCGGTCAGTCACCGTGATGGTAGTGGGCTAAATACCTAGGTACCTGTGTACCTGCCCAGCTATGTAGGTCCGGGGACTTGGATCGGGGGTGTGTCTCGGATATCGGAGCGGGAGAGATACCTGGCAGTCCTAGAGAGGTAGGTAGGTAGGTAGGTCCCTAGGCGGGCACGGGAGAGGAGGGCCTACGAGGATGCGTGCAGGTGCCGGACCCAGGACAGCGGACCGCGCGGGCGGCGGCAAGGGGTGCGGTCGCGTGGCTTGTGACGCTGAAACTTGGTGTTTGGGGCGTGGTGAGTGGTGCTGTGGCGGGGACTTTGTTTCGCGGCTGCGCGGCCGCGTCGGGGCTTCGAGTTCTGGAAGGACATACGACGCACCCATGGGTCAGGGCGGGGTGGTGGGCGGAAAGGCGGCAGATTCTGGAAGGATTCGTGAAAAGGGCGAGTTGTGTGTTGTTTTATCCGAGGTTGCTGCGTCGCAAAGTCCGAGAGGATGATGCGAGGTGCGAGGTGTGGTTGGATGTCTTGGCAGGGTGGTCGGCTATGGCGCCTGTTTTTGCCTGCCGGGGACCCAGCCGCGCTTGTTTTGTTCTGGATGGGCGGTGCAAAGGGGGGATGTTTAGGTAGCCGCGAAAGTGTAGGCGGCAACATATCTCGTCGTGGCAGTCGCGCGGCTGTCGGCGTGTCGGCGTGTAGGATGCTGCTGGGTCAGGGGAGTTGTGAAGGCAGCCGCCGATCTCAGATCTGCGTGTGGATACTGGCTGGGTGGGGTCACCACTGAGGTGGACCCAGAAGATGCTGCTGATAAATCCGAGATATGAGTCCCACGGCAAGAACATAAGTTCCAAAGTCCCATCCGGGAGCTCCGGTTTACCCCTAGGTGAGAATTGAGATATCATGACTCGTCGTAGGGATAGTGCGAGTGCGCAGGTTATCGTGGAGGATCTGTACGGGTTCAAACTTGCCGGGGGTTTGGGGGGTCTTGGCGTCGTTGCGTGGTGTAAGTGACTGGACAGGGAGACTGGAGTGCGAGAAATGGCGGGGTTGCACAGAATATCCGATGCCGAAGGGAACGGGACGACCACGACGCCGGTGGCGTCAATCGGGAGGCACAGACGGCGAGCCCCGAGATGAAATCGTCCCAAAAATGATCGCCATGCAAGTCTGCAAGGCACATTGTCCTTGCCCGATCAATTGGCAGGCATACGCCAGCCGGAGGATGTGCCGATTCCAGATGCACTTCCGGCGGGAAGGCAAGGTCCTTGGTGCACCCGTGGCATCCATTGGTGTCTGTCTTTTTCCGTGGTGTGGTCGGGTGGTTGTCATGATCGTCATCAACTTTGTGATGGTTGCCCACCGCCGGCCATCAGACAGCCCCCACTTCAGCCCTACCGGGCGTGTCAAACTTGCCAGTTTCAAGCGTGACCTCGGACGGGACGTCCACCCGCTGTTGCCTTGCGCCGCCATCCATCCCCCAAGGGCATCAGTCTTGGCCTTGGATCCCAGGACCATTGGTTCCCCTTCAGCCACGGTCCTAAACCTTCTAGAACTCGCAGTCCCTTTGTCATCTTGAATCCCGAGTCCTCGCACTTGTTGATCAAGGAAAATACGTGTCACAGGGTCATTTTCAGTCATCTTCAACATGACACGCAGCAATGCATACAACTTGAACTACCTATTTTGTCATCAAGAATTACATTGATTCTCCTGGTGACTGACACGTCAAGAAGTGTGGGGGCCCGACACCCTGGGAACGCCACGTCCCTACCCCTCCGCAAGCTCCGGTGTTGTGGCAGAGCTATCCATCCATCCCAGGTAGACCACCATCGCGGGGGACGCAAGGCATTTTCTTATTGGATGCCGTAGGTGGTGAATGACACCCTCTGAAGCCCCCCACATTCCATCAACCGTCTCTCTGTGTGCCACACCTAGTCGTGATGCTTATACGGGGCATACAGGGAGTGCGCCAGCATCCAGATCAGTGTTTGCCTTGATATTTCTGGATACGTCTGTTATCCCGGAGATCATGTTTCTCTTTCTGGAAGGACGGGGCTGTTGCTGCAAGCCATCACACACAAATCGAAGTCCCCATGACAACTAACTTCATCACATGTCAGAGAACCAAGGATATTTTTATGTGTTTTTCAATTCGAAACAATACGAACATGGTGTCTAGCACAGACAGCCAGATAGGAAAGTCATCATCAGTCATTAATCCTCTCCATGCACTTCGATCCCAAGGCCCCATCACGCCCTTCCCGCACCAGGAAACCTTGAAAATGGACAACCAGACGACCAGGGACACTGGCGTCGTGTTGTCTACATTCAAGGCAACTTGGTGAGAGATTGGCAGACGAAACACCTCGTCTCTCACACCCTCTCGTCCATCGAACCAGAAATGACAAACTTGAAAGAGAAAGAGATTGAAGAAAATTCTTGAAACACCAGAGGTAGCTCAGCGGTAGATGATGGTAGTCAGATGGGGTTATTTGGTCACATGTCGTCCTTGCTTTGGCCGGTCGTGATGAGTAGTCTGGTGGCGAAGAAGACGATCATACCTCGAGTACTCCTTGGGTTTACCCGATTTACCCCGGCAGTCTGTCTCTGAGCAGGGAAATGGCTTTAGCGGGTTCTTGATCAGGTCGTATTTGGCCTGATCCGCGGGGCCAAGTCGATCAAGCTCGTGCCTGTGGGTGGTCCGGACGTGTTTCTTGGTCTCACTCAGATGAGGAAATCCTTCGTTGTAATATTTGCACTCGAGGAAGGGGCATTTCGCTGGCCTTCTCACGTGGTTTTCATATCTCCTGTTGGGCGTGGAAGTGGGTCAGCGGGTGTCTGGTAGCTACGGGAGATGCAAGGACCACAGGTGAGAGGAGATGGAATATAATTGGGGCTCTCACTTTGAGATTCGACCGGCCTTGGTTAGCTTTTGGAGACTTGGATCCTTTCTCCCTACCGACGGTTTGTTTGTCGCTGGAAAAGGGACCTGGGGTGGATGAGGGTTTTCGATACTGGCCCCCTGCAGGATCACGCCGGTTGGTTCAAGTGCTGGCGACATCCAAAATTGATCTTGACTCGGGCCATACAAGTTTTGCGAGAAAGGAATTGGCTCTGGGAGAGGATTGCATATCATCCCGAGTTGTTCCACCTGCCCTGGTGGCCCAAGGGGTGCCAGTCCGGACCCAGTGTAGCGCGAATCTGGCGGCGGGATGAACAGGAAGCCGTCGGCTGGGGGGACTGGCGAGTACGCTTGAAAAGGGCCGGGTGTCGTCCACGGTGAAAGTTGTTCCGATGGGGATGTGGCCAAAGACGTGTGATTGACGGTGGATGTAGGCGAGTCCACTGGAAGCCACTGAACTGGGTCCATGAATAGTCCGACGCGGTCGACATGCAGGGGAGGTGTAGGCCCAGCTTGAAGGACTTGGGTATTATCGACGAGCGGAACTTCCGCAAAGCATGGAAGGGTCGTTTCCCAGGCGAGAATCTCCTCAAATAGAAGGGACACGGTGCTAGCACTCTCGAGAGTAGGAAGCGAGAAGGGGGGGTCGAGGGTGCTCTGACGAAGAAGCATCTCACTGAAGCCGGCGTCAGCCATCTGACGACCGCCCATGTCAAAGATACTGGGGTCCATGTCAAAGGTACTAGGGTCCATGTAAAAGGTGCTCGAGTCCATGTCGCCGTGGGGGGTCTCGGGCCACAAAGGACCTTGATAGGTTCTGTCGTTTTGCTGGTCCATTTTAACCAGGTTGCTGGACTCAATGTAGCTGGTTCAGGTCCCCGAAGGGAAAAAGGCGTTGTGGGGGTTGTGTTAGTTTTGAGCTGAGCTATTGCTGGTTTCAAGTATTGGGACAGTTTATCGAGATATCCGGCTCGGCAATCTGTTGACATGACAAAGGTTAGCTCTTGCAAGTGTAAGAGGGGATGAGCCAGAACCTACCTTGTCCGGGACAAAAACCGAGCGGATCTTCCATCGCCATCTTCCTCCGTGAGACGACCGGGACCGTGACCAATACCCACCACGTACCACAGACGCTTGTTCGGCCGACAACCATCTTCTGGAGCAGCTGCAAGTGAATGCAATTGATGACCACACCGACGAAGAACAGAGCCATCCGAGTTGCCCATCGTAGCAGGGATTTCGTCGCCAATCTAGAGTTTTCATGGCAACCTCCGCTGTATTTCTGGGCAACCCAGACGGTCGTCTTGTCGATGGATGTAATAGCCAAGGGTCGGTGGTACGTGTAGGTAGTTGTGAAGTCCGGTGTGGTGCCTGGGAAACCACACAAGTTAGAGTTGTCTGTTGCAGTCAGGGCTGGACAAACGTACCTCTTTCTTGAATGCCGGAGGAAGGCCGGAGCAGTCGACAGGAAACACAGTCCAAGGCGGGGAATGATGTTTGATTGTTCTTCCGAGCGAGCCTTTTCGTGGCTCCTGTCAACTTGCTCTTGTATTGCCGAGGGCGGGCTGAGACTCGAGAAGGGTGGAGAGGTCGTCCCAACCCGCCCAATCCAAAATCCACGAAGCAGAGGGGGACGCGGGAACCTTTGGTGGTCGGCGACTCGCCTTTTCCGACGACACTGCTGCGGTCCGGTCTCTCGGGTGCAGGCACTGGGTGGTCCGAAAAGAAAACCAAACACTCAACCTGGAGAGTGGCAAGTGATTGTTCGGTTTTCTTTTCGGACCACCCCAGATCGTCGCTGGGGGAGTCCCCGAGAGCCGGTGGTCGGTGGACTTTGCAGCAGCGTCGTCGGAAAAGGCGAGTCGCCGACTACCCCCAACGATGGAAAGTTCCCGCGTCCCTTTCTGCTTCTCCTAAATGCCGAGGGGAGGGAGGGGGGGGGGGGGGAGGTCGGAGTGGGTTTTGTTGTGTGAAGAGTGTTAAAGATGGAAGGAAGTGAAGAAAGGAACTCCACGGGTCCCGGGGCATCTGGGATTTAAAGTGAAAGAGCCCCTCCCAGCTACAAGACGGAACCTCTGCATCCCCCTCCAGTCCAACGAACACCAGGTACCTCTATGTCTCCAAACCCGGACGTGCCATTGGACTTCCCCCCCCCTGCCTGCAGTTTGCCCTGCCCCGCGACCTTTTCGACAGCATTCTTCCTCCATCTTTTGGGGATGATGTTTTGTGCCATTGGTTTCCCACTCAATGGAACCAATTGCCATCCCTCACAAACACGATATCCACCCCAGTGTGCCCGCTTCTGCTCGACAACTCGCTGGGCTGAGCGGGCCGCCTGCATGCTGGTGCATTGGGGATGATAAACACTAGTGAACCAAGCTCCTTGAGTGGAAGGACATGCAGGTTTAAACACCAATCCTATCTTCAGGCTGTCAGGCCACCAAAAGGCAGTTTTTGGGGTGGCCGAGGTTGGCGACTGGTGCGTCTGCAATACACCGAAAACTGCAGGATATTCTACAATACAATACTGGTCCCCCGGGCCGATGACTTCGGGCCGAGCCCGGACACCTTTAGCAATCCAAAAAGAAACAGTACCGCTTCAAGACCAGCATGTCCAGAGGGCAGTGGTATATGACAAGGAGGCAAAAATGTAAGGTCGTACCCGGACTCGAACCGGGGTCACCGGAAATTCAGACGGACATCAGAATCCGATGTGATAACCAACTACACTATACAACCGTGGAAGAGCACGCCAATAACTCTGCCCATAATCGTCACGCCCAGCTGCACGCTGCACGACAAAGTAGAAGAGCATCAATGATCACAGCGCCCCCCCGCGCCGAGTCTTACAACCCACAGTCCCGCACGTCTGCGACAAAAGAACCTTGTATTTCACCTCGACGACACCGCGTCCATAGACTACCTATACAATCTAACTCCGACCCTGTGCCCATCCCATACCTGTATCAATCTCCGTCTCAAAAAAAACAAGAAAAACAACGGGGGTATCAGGACGAAAATCCACTCCGCTCCCCAAACAACATCACCCCCCCTCCACCCCCTACTCACTCAACGCCTCCCCCTCATCCAACAACTCCGTCACCCTCTTCACATTCCCAATCAACCGCTTCCCCAGCCCCACCAGCAGCAGCTTCTCCGCGTTCGCCGGCAGCCCCAGGTACGTCGGCGGCTCGCGCTCCGGCAGCCTGTGGATCCACCCCATAAACTCCTGCATCGACGTGCCCGCCGGCACCACGAGGCCCTCGCCCTCGCCCTCCACCAGCGCGTGCCCAATGTCGTACGCCTTGGGCGTCAGGAACGTGCGCACGAGCTCCGCGAGCACCGCAAAGTCCGACTCGCTGTCAATCTTGCCGCCGTACGTCTCCGTCACGAGGTAGCGGATCATGTCCCAGGGGATGTTGGCCGGGGCGATGTTGGAGCGGGACTGCGCGGCAACGTCGACCCACGTGTCGATGACGAAGGCGGAGCATTCGTACTGCAGAGAGGTTAGCACTTGTACCGCATAAAAAGGGGGATAGGGGGAGGGGGACGTACATCGGCATCGTTAAACTCCCAGAAACCCTTCCACCCGAGGTTGGGCGCGTAGCGCAGGCGCTCCTGGACCACGGCGTGCAGGAACGAGAGCAGCAGGTACAGCCTCGTGCGCTCAACGGGGCTCTTTGTGCCGCGCGTCGAGAGCGACGACATCGAGTCCTTCATGTTGGCGCGTACGCCGGCCGGCTGCTCGTACATGAGCACGCGCGACGCGCGCAGCAGGTTGACGGGGATCTTGGGGCTCGACTCCATCGACAGGAACAGGCGGAAGTCGGGGTGCGGGTTGAGCGACTCCATGCGCTTCTCGAGGCTCTGCAGCCAGGTCGGGGCGAGGTGGACGTTCTTGATGAGGACCCACGAGCCCGTCTGCGCCGCGTTGGCGACCGCCTTGTCGGCCGTGGCGACGCCCTCGTTGGAGCCCATGGCGATGTTGGTGCAGCGGACGCGCATGCGCTCGACGAGGCTGTCGACCTTGTACGAGGCGTCGAAGCCGGGGCTCGAGACGAGCGCGATGGGCCGCGTGGCGGGCACCTGGTCGACCGTCTGCTTGAGGTCCTCGCCAATGTCAAAGAGCTCGGTGCCAAAGACGAGCGTGACGAAGCGCTCGGCCGCCGGCACGAAGCGGTCGAGGCGGAAGAGCTTGACGAGGAGCAGCGACATGAGCGCCTGGTCCGTGGGCTCGGCGCCGTCGTCCCAGATCTTGGGCACAAAGTTCTCGGCCAGCTCCTCGGAGAAGAACTTGTCCCAGTCGGCCTGCGAGACGTGGACGAGGCGATCCTTGAAGGCCGGCATCCGGCGGTTGGCGCGCGCAAAGACGTCGTCCTTGGCGTCGGGGTCCGAAGACACGTCGGCGCCCTCGATGCTTTCGTCCAGAATCACATCGAGCAGCAGCTTGTCCATCTTGTACGGCGACGCCTGCGCCAGCAGCATGGCCAGCGTGATGCGGTCCCTCTGGAGCAGACCGAGCGCCGTGCGCTGGCACGTCGTGACAAACAGCCCGCGGACGATGATATCCCGCCGGACGTTGTGGTCCCTCTCGCCGGCCAGCTTGGGATTGTTGTGCAGCACCGAGTGGAAGATGTCGAGGAAGTACTGCAGCGAGAACTGGTAAAAGTGGTTGATGTAGTGCAGCTGCTCGAGCACGGCAAAGATGGCGCTGCACGCCTTGGCGATGATGTTGTACTGCAGCGTAATCTCCTCGACGTCCACCATGACGCCCTCGGTGTCGCTCATCTTGGCCGAGATCTCGGCCGCCTCCGTCTTGAGCGTCTCGAGCGTCTCAATGACATTGTCGTCGTCGAGGATGTTGCCGCGGGACTCGTTGAGCGCCTGGAGCAGCCGCTTCTCGAGCTGCCGCAGATGGACCTTGAACTCGCCCTGCAGCTTGATGAGGTTGGACCGCCGCTCGTCCACGTCGGGCCGCTCCGACTTGAGCACCTCGGCGAGCGACTGCGTCTGCAAGCTGCTCTGCGTGACGGTAAAGTTGACAAACGTCGTGCGGCTGCAAATGTCGGGCGCAAACGTCGCCGAGGGGTCGCGCGTCGACAGGTAGATCTTGAACGACGGCGAAAAGTCAATCTGCTGCTTGCCAAGCTGGATGAGCACGCGGCCGCCCGTCTTTTGGTACTCCTTGTTGAGCACGTGGTTGAGGATGGGATCGAGATGCTCGGCGTCCTGGATGAGGATGGGGTTGCCGAAGCGCAGCGAGCTCTCGAGCTGCTTGGTGAACGAGTCGTCCAAAAAGCTGGTGACGGTGAGCCGACGGTCCTTGCACTCCCTCTGCAAGAACTCGGTGACGCGGCCCGACGGATCAATGATGAGCGGATAGCGGTTGAACCTCTTGAGGATGATTGCGTTCTCCGTGCACAGGTCATCCACCGGCAGCGTGTTGGCCTGCCAGCCCAGCCTCTCGTCCGCCGTCGACAGGTACTCCGTGACGGGGTTGTGCGGCTTGAAATGGATACCCGACAGGTGCATCTGGTGGAACCAGTCCTCCATCATCATCTTGCGGAACGTCTGGTCGTACAGACCGCTGTACGCGAGGAAGGCCGCCGCGACCAGGACGTCACCGACGAGCGTGCTGATCTGCGTCTCAAACGACTTGCTCCCCGCCTCCCATCTCGTCCTCTCCGACGACAGACTGTCGAGCAGCTTGACGCTGCGGTCGACCTTGAACTGCACCCTCGACATCTCCGACTTGATGGCCTGCGTCTCGCTGATGAGCGACGCGTACTCGGTCTTGTACGTGTCGATGCTCCTCTCCAGATCGTGCACCAGCTTTTCGACGGCCATGGCCTCGGCCTTTGTCTGCACGGCCGACGCCTCGAGCTGCGACACCTCCTCCCTGAGCGGCCCGACACGGTCCAGGATCTCGGCGTAGTTAACTTGAGCCTCGACCCAGCTGACCAGCGGTCCGCAGGCTCTGCTGGCGCGGTTGGCCTTCTCGAACGTGAACTCGGGGTTCGACAGGTACTCGTTGCGCATCCGGACCCGCAGGTTCCTGGTCATCTGCCTTTCGTTATCGAAGTTTATGATGCTAGCAATAAACGCGTCGTTACGAATGACGGCCTGGATCTGCTTCCACTCCGTGACCTTGGTGTTGCCGATGAGCGTGCAGACCGCCTCCAGCACCAGCCGTACACCGGCCGGCGGGTTGGCCATGGACCGCATCTCGGTGAGGTGCTGGCGCTTGATGTTGCTGACCGACGCCTTGGCTTCCTCGACGGCGGGCTCGGCCCTGGCCAGGTCCTCGAGCACAATCTTCTTGCGCGACGCCACCTCGGCCTCCTGGATCTGCAGCGCCGCCTTGATCTCCATGGACGTGGCGCGCTTCTGCTCGGCCTCGCGCTGGTCCGCCACCATGCGCTGCAGCTTCTCGTTGGCCTCGGCGTCCTTTTGCTCGAGCTCCTTCTTCTTCTCGGCGAGGCTGACGCGCAAGTCGCGGACCTTGTCGACCGTGTCCCGAAGCTTCTCGAGGCCGACGTTGAGATGGCGCTGCTGCTCTTCGAGGTCCTCGCGCTTCTCGTTGTAGAGCTTGACGTACTGCGCAACAAAGTCGAGAAAGTGCCGCGGGGTAAGGAACGTAACCTTGCCCTGCTGCTTGAGCAGCTTCTCGTTGAACCGCTGCAGCGAATAGTGGATGTAGACCATGGCGTTGACAACGGCTTCGCGATGCGAAGGTGGCAGACTGAGCCCGCGGTACGCCACAGGGATAGTATCCGGCGCCGTGAAGTTGGGTCGGTCGAGATCGACCGAGTGCGTAAGCTCGTGCGCGACCTGGAAGAGGGCCTGATCGGACCAGTCGCCAAACCAGTTGAGCACGCAACGGTTGAAAAGCGCAGGCGACGTGGCGGCCTTGGACGACAGTCCGTCCTCGGGGGGGTTCATGGTGAAGACGACGTGCAGATTCTTGACGATCTGCCCGGTGAACCACTTGTAGAGCTCCTCTTGCGAATCGAGGAGCAGACCCTGTCGCTGCGCACCCTCCTTGCAGGCCGTCATGAGCGCGGCGAGTTCGTCACCCTCAAAGAGACCGGGCACCTCGGCGTTGGCCAGCAGGGTGTTCATGCGCTCAAGGAACCCAGAGTCCAGGACGTTGGACTCGTCCATGATGAAGCAAATCTTCTCGCCCTTGCATCCGCAGCGGCGCAGGACCTCGCGAAGATCCTCGTCAAAGTCCTCGGCCGAGTACTTGCCGTGCACCTTGATCTGGAAGACCTTGAGGCCGTTCATCCAGGCCACAAAGCGCGACAGCGTTGTCTTTCCACTGCCGCTGACACCAATCAGAATCAAATGACCCTGCGGCTGTCTAAACACGCGATCAATGCGCAGGACATGCTCGAGCACGTCATTGAACAGGATAAGCGGGACGTCGACCTCCTCCTCGCAAAACGTCTTGAGTCGGGCCTTGACAAAGTCCCTAAGCTGCTCGCGATCGACTGGGACGTAGTTCTTGGAGAGCCAGTTCGAGAACAGGATCGGGCCGCCCAGAGCCTTGCTCTCGTCAATCGTTGGGAAGTATTCCATGGCGATGCGGCGGACGGCATCGTCGGTCCACTTGCGCTCATCCTCGACAACCAGACGGTCCTGAAAGAGACGGAGCGCCTCGTGCGCCCAGATGCGGATGAGACCTTCGACAGACAGCGTCTCAAGCGGGCGGATGGCTTCGTATACACCGCGCACCCATCTCGTAAGTTCACGAGGACTGTAGACGTAATGCGGCTGGATCTTGGGTGTGAAGCGCTGCTGCGACTCGAGGTAGAAGCGCACCATGGATTGCGTGAGGGGCTCGGCATATCCACGAAGCGAGGGAATGATCTTGAGCACGGCCGAGTTGAAAGTGCCGTAAATCTGCATGAGCGACTGCTCACCGGGGTAATCGACCATGATAAGGGGCGCATGGCGGAGGAAACGCGGGCCCATGGGCGTACGGCCTGCGTCGGTAGGCGGGTTGCAAGCACCGACGAACTGGATCCTGTCGAGCGTGACCCACGACTTGTCCGACGTCCGCCAGAAGCCATTGTGCTCGACAAGCTGGCGGAGGAAGGAGATGGCGCGCTGCGTGCCGTACTTGTCGGGCGCAGGCAAGTTGATTTCGTCGCAGAAGATGACCAGCCACCTGCCGATCTGCGTGGGCGAGAGCATGACTCCGTTGAGCGTCTTCTTGTACTCGCAGTACTGCTCGAACGTCTTGATGAGCAGATCCGGCGTTGTCGCACTCGAAAAGTTGAGGCCGACAACCTCCATGTTCGGGAGCTTGCGGAGGGCGCTGAAGAGCGTCATAGTCTTTCCGGAACCAGGAGGACCGCACAGCAGCAGCGGCTTATGTTCAGCCAGCCACGAGTACAGCACATCCTCATGACGAACGGTATCCAGCGTCGGAATGACCACGTCCGTCTGCGTAACGGAGTGCGTGTTGACCTCGATGGTCGGGACCTGGTTCTGCCACGGCGACCACTCGCCCTTGGGAAGCAGAACATCAAAGTCGATGAGCGAGCTCGTGCCATCCAGCGGCGGCGACCCAAACGAAGCGAGCCCAGCAAGCTTGTCGCCAAACGCCTTGCGGTCCATCAGCGGGCAGTCGCCGGTAAGCGCCCAAACCAGCCCGAGGAGCAGCTTCTTGGACAAGAACCCCTCGACCTGCTCCGGCTCAAGGGGAAAGTCATAGTGCTGCCCGTTGTACTCGATGATGTCGCGAACAGCCTTGTTGAGCAGCGAAAAGAGCGTGCCGAGGACGCGAGCGACGGTGAACTCCATGATGTGATTGTAATTCTCCGCCTCCTTGAGCGCGTCGAGGATGAAGTTGTCGGTGGTGAGATAAGAATCGAGCAGATCGGCGGCATTGCTCTGCACCGACAGCGCCTTGGCTGAGCTCTGGCCGGTCGAGACGGCATCCTCGTCGAGATCCTCAAACGCAATGGTGCGCAGCGTCTCGAGGTAGTGCGACACCATCATGCTCGGCGTGACCGTGTCCTCGCTGAACCACACCATGCCGCAGCGACTGACGGTGGCGAGCGTGGCGTACTTGAGATTCTCCACCTCGAACATGATGCGGACGTTGGGCGGGAGGTTGAGACGCTCTCCGTTGGGCAGCGTCAGGAGCTTGTTGTCGTCGAGCACACTGTTCAAGTTCTCAACCCACTCGGGGTCGACATCGCCGTCAAAGACGATCCAGTGGCGCTTGGTGTCCTCGCCACGAAGGTTGTCGACAATCTTGCGGAGGATGCTGGTAAACAAACCATCGGTCCACTCTCTCGTCGTCGAGTCCAGATTTCCGTACAGCGCCTCCTTGGACATGACCTTGCTGTCAATGACATGCGACACGCCCTCGACATTCTCAACCTGCTGCAGCGCATCCAGCAGCAGTCGCCAGGCGGCCGACTTTCCAGAACCAGAACCACCCACCATCATGACACCGTGGTGGATGTTCTGAATCTGATACAGCTGTAGGATCTTGGTCATCCAGACATCGTTGACCACGAGCTGTCTCTCCTTGGCCAGGCGACGCATGGCCTCCTCGAGCTGCACAAGGTTGGCCGGGACGTATTGCACGCCTGGGAAGCAGACTTGCTCAATGTCAATCATGATCTCGACGTCCGACTTGATGAGCTTGGGCGCAATCGTCTCCCGGATGCTTTGAACAATAATCTCGGGCTCCACGACCTCCTCAGCACCCACCAGCCCCTCGCCACCGTGTGTCAGACGGGCACGCTTCAGCCCACCTGAGCTGACGAGCACGCTCTTCAGGGCACGGAGTCCAAAGTCGTAATGCGCCTGCTTCGACAGCTTGTCGGCACACTGGTCAAAGAATGGCACTGTTTGCTTGGAGAGCTGCTTCGCCTGGTTGAAGCCCTGCGAGTAGAGCATGACCTCGGCGATGAGCTCCTTGTCGGGCTTGGACATGGCGACGCTGCGGAACAGCTTCTTCAAATTGTCGGGCAGGTTGGAACGGCCGGCATAGCCGGGGTTCATGGTGATGAAGATGCCCGTGTTGGCGTTGACGCTCAGCTGGCGGCCGACGAGCTCGATTTGGGACTTTTCGTCCTCGGCGCCTTGCTTCAGGCCGAGCTGGATGTTTTGAATCTGCTGCGAGACGGCAGACAGGATGCGCTCCTCCAGACGATTGAACTCGTCGAAGCAGCCCCAGGCGCCGACCTGGCAGATACCAAGGAAGATGCGACCCATGGCCTGGAAGTCAAATGTGTCGTCGCAGCAGAAAACGAGAGTGAAGCGACCGAGCTGGATACCCAGCGCCTTGACGGACTCGGTCTTGCCCGTTCCAGCAGGACCGTACGGGGAACCGCCGAGACGCTGGCACAGCGCCTGCGTGAGGGTGAGGAAACACCTGTCCGTGAGCGGCGTGCGGACGAGTCTGTCGGGCACACCGAGATATTCGAAGCCATAGTTGAGCTTGGCGTTGGCCATCTTGATGTGGAGCCTTTGGAGGAAGGGACCGTCAGGCTGGTAGACATATCTCATCTGCAGCAGCCACATATAGTGCGTGTTGGAGGTGGCGTTGAGCTTGATGAGCTTCTCAATCACATCGCGCTGGTGCACACACTCGGTGATGAGCTGTTCGCACTTCTTGCGCAGGAGGACCTCGAGATCTCCCAGCACCGTGTCGGCGAGAAGCTTCAAGACTTGCACCTCGCGGTCAAACAGAGACTGCAGCTTACCACCGCCATCGGCAAGCGCCTGTTCGACAGCGGTGGTCCAGACGGCCTGCGTGGCCAGGACGACGATCTGGCTGGGATACGCCGCCATGAACTTGTTCAGCGCCTCCCGGTCGATGCTGTCGCTCTCGAAGATGGGGTTGAACTCATCGATCGCCTCGGCGAGGAGCTCGGCAAGCGTGGCCTTCATGCCGTTCTCGAGCAGGGCAAGCCAGTCATTGATTTTCGGCGTCTTAACAAGGTTGATCTCCTTCTTGAGCCGGACCTCCTCGCCCTCCTTGGAGGTGAACCCAGAGACGATGCCCTCCTCGTCCATGATGAGCCCGTTGAGGCCAGCAAACATCTTCTTGAAGTGCTTGGCGATGCGCATCGTGTCGTTGCTGTTGCCAATCATCTCGAGCAGGTCCTCATCACCAACAAAGTAGAAGCGGGGGAACGAGACGCGCTCCTTCTCGAGGTACTCTCCAAGTGCCTTTTGGATCTTGTTGAGGAGCTCGGCCAGACGCTCGAGCGACTTTTGGACGTTGGGGATGTTGAGCACGTCCAGAACGTTGGGCTGCTTGTACACCTTCTTCATGACAGCCGAAAACTCGCTGTTGATGTTCTGGAAGCGCGACGACTCGATCGGAAGCAGGTGCTTGATATCGGCGTTGCCGGTGAAGACGCCCTCGAGGTAGACCCATTGCCGCTGGACGTCAATCCACACGTCAAAGAGCACATGGACGCGGTTCAGCTTGTCCTCCCAGGACGCAGCCTCCTCCTCAAACTCCTTGTAATAAGGCGAGTGTCTCATCGCCTGCAACGAATTGAGGTTCTCGCTGCACTTGGCAAACAGGTCGTCCCAGCCGCGGATGAGACGGCACTTGTTCTGGTAGTTGACGAGCTCGAGGCCGTAGCCGGTCCAAGTCTCGCGCACCTGCTTAAGGAACTCCTCGAGCGCCATCTCGCCCTGGGCCTGCATGATGATATCCTTGACAATGACCTCGGTGGCGACGAGGTTGAGATCCCAGACATCGCCGAGCGTCATCGAGACGGGCGAGTAGCGCTTGCCGGGCTTGATCTGCTTCCAGATCTTGGTCCAGTGGCGGTCGCGGACGGCTTCGGACTTGAGCTCGCCGAGCATCGGGTTGACCCTCATGAGCTGGCGCAAGACATCCTGGATGTGCTCAAAAGCCGCGTACTGGCGCATCCTGCTGGGCATCTCCTTGGTCATCTTGATGAGGTTGTCGAGGGACGTCCGGATCTTGCGGGGCTGCACGCTAGCCCAGGGAATGTCCTTGAGCTCGTTCATGTTCTTCCAGATGGTCGACAGCGACGCCCACACCGACTTGAAGTCCTGGACCTCCTCCAGAATGACACCGAGAGACGTGTCCTGCACAGCCGGCAGATCCAGAGCCTCCTTCGCCTTGGCCACCATGGCCGACTCGTCCTGCAGCCTGGTGATTCGAGATTCGAACGAGACGAGGGTGGCGGTGGCCACCTCGGGCGCGATGTTGCCCGAGACAGGCTTCTCTTCATTCCACTGCGATCCAATCTCGATGATCTTGGCGTTGACGACCTGCTCCTCGGCGTCAATCTTGGCGCGCAGAGCCTCGGTCTGGTCATGCACAATCTTGGCCTTGCGCGCGAGCAGCTCGTTCAAGGCCTCCCAGGAGCCGTCGACCTGCTCGGCATGGACCCAGTCGTTGGGGAACTGGTAACGCTGGCGGATGAGCGTCGACTCTCCCTGCCTGAAAGTCTCGACCTCGGGCGCCCATAGCTTGACTTGGCGCTTGCAGGTCTGGACGATGGTGATGAACTGAACAGCCTGGGCTGTCGAGTTGTCGGCCATGGAGTGGCCTTCGAGATCCCTCCTGGCCTTTTCAATCTCGGCATGCACCTCGCGGATGCGCATGCCCAAACGGCTGGCAAACTTCAGAAGGATCTCATGCTGCCACTGGTCGTACTTTGAGTTGACCTTTGTCTGGACCTGGTCGTAGTGGATGGTGGTGTGCCCAAACGAGCGGCTGACCTCGGTCGTGTCGAATGTCTGGCGTGCCTTTCTGATCTCCTGCAGGAGCTGAAGCCACCTGGAGAGCTGGTCACCGAGAATATCATACACGTGCTCCGACTGGAGATCCCAGAGCGACTGGAACTGAAGCCACTTGTCGACATAGGAACCAATCTCGCGAATCTTGTTCTCGACTGATGTCTGCACGCGGAGCAGAGCATCGGTGCACTCGCCGGGGAGATCGTTGAAGCGCGGCTCATCATAGACGGCTGTGCTGAGACTCATTTGATAGCGCGTCGCCTTGATCTTCTTAAGGTTGCAAATCACACCAATCCACTCCTGGAGTTGGGCAAACCAGCTGGCCCGGGCATACTCGAGAGGCGGATCGAGATAGATGACTTGGTTCCGCATCGTGATCTCGTGCACCAGCTTCTTGATGACAGGCACGTCTGTCCGGACCGGCTCGGCAGTCTCAAACATCCGCCTGCGCTCCATGGACTTGTCTTGGTTCTCGTCCTCGAAGGCCTCAATCCATGCTTGGATGGCGCTCTGGAGACGAGCGAGCAGAATGGTGGTAATCTGGCGGTTCATGCGATCGACCCAGTAGCCGAGGTTGACATACTGCTCCAGGTTGAGCTGATCGACGGCGATCTGGATGGCCTCGAGGCGGCTCTCAAAGGCCGAAACTTCGTAGGGACACTTTTCCAGCTCCGCAAGGGCCTTTTGCACAGTGGAGTTGATGTTGGACAACGTGATGGTCTTGGTCTGCAGCAGAGACACGGCGGAAGCGAACTCCCGAATAAACATGACATGCTTCGTCTCGGCATTCTTGCCGGCGTAATCGTGACCACCCCCAGAATAGTTCTTGAAGTGAACCTCGTAGGTGTTGACGAACGACTCCCACTGGAGCGGGATGCCCTTGGCTATCAGAGCATACACCTCGTTGCGATGACCGCTTAGAAGCACAGCGACCTCGGACATGTCGGTGATCTGGCGAGTGGTCTGCGAGAAGGTCCTGACGCTCTCCATGAGGCTGACAGCATAAGGGTAGACCCTCTTGGCTTCCTTGGCCACGTTGTTGATGGAGTGTGGCACACCAAAGCCGAGCCAAAGCAGGTTTCGTGTCTCTTTGAAGAGCGCAATAACCTGGGCGTCAAAGTTGACCCCCAGCTCCAGCATGTTGCCTGCCGACCGAATCTTGTTGATGCTGAACAGGAGGCCAGAGATGGAGACACCCTTTCTCTGGACATCACTGAGCCACGCGTCAAAGATGGCATCCGTGCTGAGCTTCTTGCGGAACAAGTCGCTCTCGCTCTGTAGCCTCTGGCCCTCGGCATGGAGGGCCCAGTCGGCACCAAGAACGTCCTCGACCTTCTTCATGTACCCGAGCAGCTGGCGCTCAATCTGCTTCGCCCAAATGATAGCGCCCGACACAGGAGGCAGATCGTGGAGCTGGGCCATGGCGTGCGCCTCGGAGTGGCCGTATTGCTGCTTGAAGCGCTCATGGAGACCGCTAATGGCCTGCTTGACGTTGTCGATAAGCTGCGTCTGGTACTCGGTAATGGCACCACGAATCTTGGGCCGCACAAAGAGGGCGTTGAACTTTGAGAAGACGCGGAACATTTCATTCGCGTTCTTGGCCGTTGCCAGACGGTCGCGGAGGCGCGCAATGATAGAGTTCTCCACCCGCGATGTGCGCTCGTTGTAGATGTTTTCGGCCTTGACCCATTTCTGGGTGCCCTCGGGAGTCACATCCAGCAGGTCGACCCCCCTCAGAGCCTCCCATGCTTGCTTGACCTCGACGACGGCGTCGACGTCGCCCATCTCCTCCACCATGGCGGTTTCATTGGCGTTATCAGTCTCAACGATACCACTGCTGGATCTGCCCCCGAGGACATTGACAATGGTGCGCTGGAGCTGCTCGTGGTTGTCGCGAAAGTTACCAACATATTTCAGGCGGCTCTGGAGCTCGGCATGCCGGGGGTTGATCTTGATGGGGATGAACTTTTCGTTGCGGCGACGGGTCACTTCGCGGGCAACGTTGGTGAACTCCTTGATGTTTTCGTCCCACACGCGGAAGATGCTGTCAACCTCCCTCATGACGCCGCAGAACTCGGTGTAATCGAGGTTGACCAGTTCGGTACCCGGCAGCAGCCGGTGCAAAACCTCGTCCAAGTCGCCAGAGATGGCTTCCACCAGCGGAAGCGCACGGTGGATGGGATAGGGGCAGATCCTCAGCTTCTTGTTAAGGTGGGCAAACACCTGGCCGATGGAGTCTTCGACCTTGGGCAAGGTTGCGGCAGAGAGAAGCTCATCCAGCGGGAAGTCTCTCATGAGCTGGTTGTACTTTTGCACCCTGTCCGTGGCCTCCTTCAAGCCCGTGTCGGCCGTGAAGCTGACAGTGGCCTGGAAACGCTTGGCGTGCTTGAGAATGTCGAGCGTCAGCATTACGCCATCACTCCTCAGCTGGTTCTCGATGCCCTCGAGGGCCGACTCCATTGACAGCCAGAAGTTGATCTCTTGGTTCGCCGTGCCCTTGGTGGGATCCCGCGACATCTTGGTGATGACCTGGATCGACTTGATCCAGTTGTTGACGGTGGCCTGGAGGTTGTTGAGGAAGGAGCTGTCCTGGAGTACCGCGGCAGGGATGAGCTCGATGTTGGGTTTAATTTCCTTGCTGGCGGCCTCGTCGAGGGCGGCCTGCACGATGGGCTGGAAGGGCAGGGAGACCTCGGGGATCTCGACATTCTGCTGCAGGTGGGAGAGGCTGAGCTCGAGTTCGGTCCATCGCTTCTTGGTAACGGGGATTCCAGTCTTTGCGTCGACATCGTTGCGCCCCCTTCCACCACCGAGCATCTGCTGGCTCTTGGCGCTTGCATCAAAGTATGGCGCCAAGCCACTGTGGAGGTAGAGCTGGAGGATCTCGTAGGGCGAGCTGGCGGTGCCCTGCTCGCTTCCGCTCGCGGAGAGGTATGCTGGACCTGGGAGGTTGAGGATCTGGATCTGGGAGGTTATCGGGATGTGGGGGTCGAGCGGTTGGGGTCGTTTCAGGAGGACGAGGAAGGCGACGGTCGTCGACGTCGACGACAGATCGCCTGCTATTCTGTAGACGTGGGCGGGGGCATCTGGCACATCACCAGCGTCAGTACGGCGGCGCCCGAGAGTCTCCATACCACGGAGCGGCTCACCTTCTTCGAATTCGCCGTTAGTCAGGCCGTTTGCAGGAGCCAGCTCTTTCTGGATGTAGAGGGCGACTTGGGTGTCGAGGGCGAAGCGGGTGCACCGGTCGACGGTGGCCTGGTAGCGGGCCTTGGACAGCAGACTGCCTGGGGACTCGAGCTCCCTCCGTGTGGCACCGAGGGCGGCTTCGAGGAGGGTGGTGAGATGTTCGACGACGCGGACGGGGTCGACCGAGGAAAACGACGTTGGAGTAGTGCCGTTGCTGCCGGGACTCGGCGTCTGGGGGGAGGCCACCGCTTCCATGGTGGCGGCGGCAACGGCGATGTTGATGGATCGGGAGTTGGGTGTCGCTATCGCGGATCGCCCGATATCATTTCTGGAGGTGTGGTCCGTTGGGCTCGAAGTCGGGAGCAAAGGGTGGAGTTTCGGATCGTATTAAAAGTGTATTATGGGCAACGACCAAACCGCAAAGGGATGCGAAAAGGGAGAGGTCGTGGAAATGGGGTATCTTTTTTGGAAAATGTTGCGCCGTGTCCAGAGGGAGCAGTGTGGCAAACGAAGACGGCGAACAAGAAAAAAGGAGTCGACGACGCTGATGCGATGGAGAGAAGTCCGGCAGTCAGTCAGTCACCAGAGAGCTGCGTGTTTCCTCGTCCGCTTTTCCCAAGGTTGACGGAGACGCGACAGACGGACCCCTGTCGCGATCAGGGGCCTGAGCAGTGTGGCTTGGGTTCGGGGCTGCTGATTGGCCGGGCGGGTTCCATTGCAGACAACAACCCCAACCCTGCAATCCAAGGGAAGCTTCTCTTCATCTCTGCATGAACCAAAGACATTGATGTCACGGAAAGATGCAAATATCAAAAGAATACAAGAGAGATCTTGAGTTCACCCTCTTTTCCTTTTGTTTTCCCCATTTTTTTGTCAAGAAAAGGACGTCCACTGCTGGGAGCTCTCCCTCCCACACCGCCAACTCCCCCTCGTCCCCGCAATTCCGTCCCCATTTCCCCTCGCTCGCTTCTGATAAGATTTCAGATTGCATATGATCCACCTCCCACCTCCCCGGCCTGAACTTCATCTTTTCTTGGCAAGACATTTCAGGGAGTGACACTTCGTCAACTCTTCAACACCACGACACCAGTTGAAATCGATGTGGTGATGTCGTACCATATACTCAGAATAGAACTGCTTTCCCCAGCTGGACAATAGATGAGGATAAAAACATTGGACTCTTTCCTCGCCCTCACCAAGGCTGGCATATACCATCAATGTCGTCAAAGAAAGTCGACAGCCGACGCCGTCCCGAAAACCCGGGACGGCTCCGGATAGTGGGCCACCTCGAGGGGCTTGTCGTCGGGTTCGTCCATTCTGATGTAGCCAAGCTCGGACCGAATGTACCGTCGACGGACGGCGGTTTGCCCATCTACTTTCTGTGACAGGACGCAATTCTCAGCTCGATGCATTCAGTTTGTCAAGGCCGTGCAGAAGTGTCAACATACCCAGATCTCCTCCTCGATCTTCCCCGGACACCACCAATGCGGGTTATTCATGGCCAAGTCATGCATCTGCTCCCGTCAGCACCCCTGAACCTGTTCATCCCAACCATTGACCAAGACCAAAACAAGAGAAAAAAGACTTACCAACACCCCCATCCTCTCCAAGCACTCCTCCTCCTTCCCCACCACCTCCGCCCACTCCGCCTCATCCTCCCTCCTCTCCCTCTCCCGACTATCCTCATCCTCCTCCACCTCCTCATCCAGCCACCCCGACCCCTTGAGCGTCACCACCAACCTCAACCCCCGAAACCTATTCCCCGCCCTCAGCACCCCCAGCACCTCCTCCACCACCGGCCCCCACGCCCACCCGGACCCGTGCTTCCCCCTCCCCAGCGGCAGCCGCAGCTCAATCTCCCCGCGCATGCTCTGCAGCGTCCGCAGGCCGATGAACTCCAGCACCGGCAGCGGGAGCTTGTTCCCAAACACGAACGGCGGGAGCGCGTCGAGGACGAACGGCGTCGCCTGCAGGACGGGGAGGGCCTCGGCGGTGATCTGGCGGCACAGGAGGAGGAGCGCGGGGGTCGTGAGGCGAATGGCGTGCTGCTTCTGGGAGGGGGAGCGGCGGCGGAAGGCGCGGAAGAGGGTGTGCGCCGGGGGGTAGGCGAGGGCGTGGTGGTAGATGAGGAGGCGGAGCTCGGTGGGGATGTGGAGGAAGGACCACGAGTGGGTGGTGGTGAGGGTGGCGGCGGGTTTGGTCGCGGGACAGGGTTCGGGGCTGGGGAGGAGATGGTGGCTCGGGGTTGGGTCTGGGAGGAGACTCCACGGGGAAGGGGGGAGGGGGCCGGGTGTTGGGTCGGGGTTGGTGGTTTGGTCTCGGGCTGGGGTTATTGGGTTATGGAGGACGAGATCTGGGGTTTGCTGGCGACAGCATCTTTTTGGTGTGCGCGCGTGGTTTCCTACGTGTCGTTTTGGTTTTCGGGCATTGGCGGGGGAGAGGCGGCGGCGCCCGGAGCAGCCTTGGGTCCCCAGGACGGGGCCGTGTCTTAGCTCGGACCGGGCGAGGGGTGGGGCTGGCCGGAGCATCGGGGGTCTTGGCGAGACGGGATGGAGAAGCGGGCGCCGCATTCGCCGGCGAGACGTGTTTCCCGGCATGGCTGAAGGTAGAGGGTCAAGTAAGGTGGAATTTTGGGCTAGCTGAAAGTTCGTGCCGTCGGTCTTCAAGTCTGCCAGGGTGGAGTTGAGTTGGATGTTCAACTGGGACAGGGTAAGACATGGACGGGCGTTTGTGTGTCTGGGGAGCGGTCCAGAATCAGATGGAGTGCCCTGAGTGCGGAAGATATTGATCCAAAAAAAAACACAGACTGCACACCAGCAGCACGCATGCAGAGTGAGACCACCTGAGGAAACAAAACTCACTTCAGATTGAGACTGGGCCTGGAACCGTACATACCCTCGACCCTCCACTTTGCTGCAATGCCCCCTCGGTGGTCGCTCGTGGGAAGTTGAAAGAGGGTTGGCAGACGCAGCCACAATTCAAGACATGAGGAGACGCCACCAGTTATAAACCATCAGCTGGTCTGGGCCGAGACAGGATGATCGTCTCTGTCTGCAGAACGCAGTGCAGCGAACCTGTACATACGCACTCACGCAGTATGTGATGGGCGATGGTGATGGGTCTGGCGGCCGTGCCCCAGAAGCAACGACATATTCAAAGCGTCGCCGCCTCCCCGCCTCCCCGAGCCGACGCAGTGGACGCCGGACTGACATGGACGACGACGGCACGACGGGCATCCACGCGCATGTGGCTTACTTGGAGGCCCGCTCTGCATCACTGCATGCTGCGTGGTGCACAGTACGGAGGGGGGGAGGGTGCCCCCGATTCCAATCCCCCACGCCCACGAGTCTGATGAGAGGTCTCCGCGTTGTCGTCGGGTCTTGCACATATGCAGCCAGCCATCCGGTTTGAGTCGGGTGCTTGTGAGCTTGTTTGCCAGATGCTGAGTGCTGCACCCCATCTCGATCTGAGCCTGGCCTGGCCGGTTGGGCACTGGGGCCGTCACTTGTGGTCGGGTGGCATCAAGGGCGCCACATAGCTGGTGGTCTGCCCGGCGAGGTTGGTGATGGCTGTCCTGGAGTCAGTGTCAAGTTGTTCCAACCTACCTACCTACCTAATGCCGGCTTCGGGCCGGGCCTTGAGGGGAGGGGGGGGCGTCCAGGACCCAGGGTCCAGGGACCATGGGTCAGGCAACCTGCGTATAGTGTATACTTGATGGTATGGAATGTACCTGTCTGTCAACTTGTCAGGCCCTGAACGCCTCGATCGCTGCGTCATGGCTGTGGGAGAGAGGAGCATCATCGGGCAGTCGGCACGTGTTTTTTTTCCATCGGGCGATGCAGTGAAGGCGGACCGGTAGTGAATGCGTCCGGAGCCCCGCCCTGACGAACAATATGCAATGAATGGCCTGATACAAGGGCGCGTCCAGCACCGCGACGTCAACGGGTCGAGGAAGGCCGCAATCGAAGGCATTTCCGCGCTTTCCACGCAGGGGACAAGGCGGCGCGTCGACGTCAATGCTGCAGGCCGGACAGCGGAGATTCGCGCCCCATCGGACTGACCGACATAAAATTTGTACATCAAATCTGTACCTGTAGGGAAACGCAAGTGCCAAATGCAAAGGCCAAGAAGAGAGAGAGTTTGGAGGTTTTAGGTTCTCGCCGACTTGCCGACGAGGTCGGTTCCGACTGAGTTGTGGCTGTGGATAAAATGCCAGCGTCCCCGGCTCCCACTCTGCCACCCAACTCCCAATGGACGGGATCCCAGCACCGCCCGGGCACCCACCCACCACCAGCCAAGGGCCGTTCCATTGGCCCTTGGTCGTCCACGGCCCAACAACAGTCGCAACACGCCCCGCTTTTCCCGAAATCACTGGCCTCTACGCAAACTCCCCTCGACCCCCAAGAGTCCAACACTCCCCCCGTCCCTCGTCCCCCGCCCCGTTCCATTTTCCCTCGATGCCCGCCCTTTCTCGTTCTCACACCCACCTCACACCCACAGCGCACGCCTCGGTGCACGCCCACGCCAGAGGCCACGCCCACCTCACCTTCACCAGTCCACCACCGACTGAATTGATGTTCCTGGCGCAGATCGATCCAGAGCAGCCACCGGGCCCGCCCGACCCCACGGTTTAGGTCCATCTGACTGACGTCGTTGTGGTGGTGGTCCTTTTTTTCTGTCTTTTTTTTTGCCGCATCACAGTGGTTTTGTTTTGTTCCAATCGCGCATTGGCACTCCCCTGGGCCCTGCCTGACCTGGACCTGGCGCCATGCCCGCGCATTCCCTCCAGACGTACGGCGACGGGTCGCTCCGACACAACCCCTACCCACGATCGCATTCACAACACCATGCCCACCACACCCACCCCCCCACAAACAAACCATCGCCCTCCCTCTCGCTCTCGCACCCCCAGCAGCGCCCCCAGCAGCATCCCCAGCAGCATCCCCAGCAGCATCCCCAGCAGCAACAGCAGCAGCAGCACCACTCTCCTTACCACCAGACGTACGCTCCTCCTCAACCACCGCCCCAAAACCCCTACGGCCATCACCTCTTTTCCGGCTCCACGCCCTCCCAGGTCTCGACCGCCGCCGCCGTCCAGAATGTCCAGAATGCCGTCCGCCCGCCCCCAACCCAGCAGCAGCAGCCGCCGCCCTCGCTGCCCGGGCCCCGGGGTCAGCAGCGAGTCCCGCCGACGCGGATGCAGCAGTCCAGCTACCTACATCAGTCGCTGAATCACCAGCAGCCTCTGCACACGGCCTTGAACCACCAGCAGCCCATGAGCCAGTCCATGAGCCAACCCATGAGCCAATCCATGAGCCAACCCATGAGCCAGTCCATCAGCCAGCCCATGCCGCAGCAGCCCATGAATCCCCAGCAGCTCAGCCAGCAGTCTCTCGGCTCCCATACCCTGGGCCACACAGCAATCAACCAACAAGGCCACAACCAGCAGCCAATAACCCAGCCCTCGATGAACCAGCCCTCGATGACCCAGCAACCAATGAGCCAGCAGCCCATGAACCAGCAGCCCATGAGCCAGCAGCCCATGAGCCAGCAGCCCATGAACCAGCCCATGAGCCACGCCCTCCAGCTCCAGCCCATGACGCAACCGCCCATGCCCCAGCAACCCGGGGGCCAACCCCCCATGAGCCAGCTCCAGCTCCAGCCCGTGACCCAGCCGCCCATGAGCCACTCGCCAGCACAGCAGCAATCCCTCCGAACCCCCGACCAGCGTGAGAGCTCGGTGCTCTCGCAGCAGTCCGCCCACCAGCACCTCCAGACCCGATCCCTCCCCCAGCCGAACCCACCATCCGCCCTCCCCACGCCGCCCCAGGCCCACCAAGTCCAAAAGTCACACCTGGCCCAGCAAATCAACCCCCCGCCGACCCCACCCCGCCCCGAGCCCCCGGCCCCTGCCCGCGACGAGCATCACGACGATGAGATGGACGTGGAAGAGGTATCGGGCGTGGGAGAGCGGGATTTGTCCCAGGAGCCAAAAGGCAGGCGAGGGTCCGCGCCGCGGGAACCCCTCGGGGCCTTGATGTCGGCCCCGCCCGAGGGGGGTAGCTTTGCGACTATGGAGGACCTTCAGAAGTACGCCCTAAACTACTGCATCTCTGTCGGCTACGCCGTGGTCATCGGGCGGTCCAAGAAGACGGTGCCGGGCCTGAAAAAGGTGCTCTTCGTCTGCGACCGCGCCGGCAAGCCGCCACGGCGCGTCCCCGAAGCCGTACGCAAGCGCAAGACCACCTCCCGCAAGTGTGATTGTCCGTTTGGCTTCTTCGCCATCGAGCAGCGCGACAAGTGGATCATCCGCTACCGGCCCGACCCCACCCACATGCAGCACAACCACCCGGCGAGCGAGAGTCCGATGCTGCACCCGTCAGCGCGCAAGCTGGACAACAAGATGGTGGCGGTGGTCAAGGAGCTCAAGGATACCGGTATGTTGCACCTGTTTGCAGATCCTCACCCGACGGTGCAGTACTGACGCAATCCCCAACAGGCCAGAGCGTCACCAACACGCTCGAGGCGCTGCACGAGGTGGCGCCCGGCGTCCCCCTGCTTCCACGCGACATCTACAACGCGCGGGCGGCGATCCAGCGAAACATGCAAAAGGCGGAGACGACAGCGACAGCAGCCGAGCCGGCGGCCTCCGTTGCCGCCGCCGCCGTCGCTGAGGCCGACCGTCCCGCGGCGCCCGCCACCATCTACAGCAAGCCGAACCCGACGGCCGAGGAGCGGATCCGCGCGGACCTGCGCAAGGAGCTGGCCAAGGCGCGCGAGGAGACGGAGCGGGTGCGCGAGGAGCTGCAGAAGCGCGTCGACACGCTGCAGGAAAAGATGAAGGAGAAGGACAACATCATAGCGCGGTTCGAGCAGTTTATCGACATCTGCAACCAGCGGGTGATCATCAAGCTGAATAACACAAACGAGGGGGGCGCCGAGGACCGCGCGGGGAGTTAGGATCCGTCTCTCGTGGATCCGTCTCCCGAGGATCCATCGCCCGAGGATCTTTGGTGGGCTTGGAACGAGGGATGACGACGGGATTGAAAATGGCGTTGGCGCAAAAAGGCAAAAAGGGGTGTGTTTTTGTTGTATGTGTGTGTGCGTGCGCTAGATAGACAGCGCTATCCTCGTTCGCGCACCTTTTGTCTTGGGTTTTGGCGGGCGTCAATCATTTGGCTTGATCATAGTTCGATACCAGATCGTTAATGTGGCATGCTTTATTGTTTGAGCACGCTTTGTGCTGGCCCTCGATGGGCGTGCCTTCTTCCTGGCAAGCTCGCCCTGACGAGTGAGCCGCTTTGGTGGCTTGACTGGACCGAGCCCGGCTTGTGCCCTCCCGGGCCGGGCCGACCCCGGCGTCAGGTACGGACAATACCATTATATACATGGGAAGGAGGGTGCCATCTCCGGTATGTCCACTCCTCCAGGTACTAAAATCCCGAGATCAGGTGAAAGTTCTACGGTAGGTCATCATCTATCATCATGGCGTCAACAACCCCCTTCTACACGGAAGAAAGATAACCACACAAGACACGACCAAACATCCTTCGTATTCCCGTCTCGCCTTACGTCTAAATAGGTGGTAGGGGTATAAACGGCCTGCCACCACCGACTGCCGCCCCGTCCGCTAGATTTTGCTACGCTTACATGCCCTCTCTCGCCGGCTCGCTTGCCCCATCAACCCACCCAAAGATACCTTCGATTGCCTTGTATCCATCCACCCAAACGACCATTCAGCAGCAGCAGCAGCGCGCCTCTCAAACAAAACAGAGCCAAACAAGATCTGTAATAGTCAAATAGGTAGGTAGCTAACCTACCTAGCCACGCGAACCAGGGACGAACGGACGGATGGAACCGATCCGCCAAAAGTAAACAACCACAACCGACTCCGCTCCGAGGCAATTACCATAAGCAGCCAGTCCCCCGCCGCCTTGCTAAAACAGACACAAAAAACGAACCTTTTTTTACCTCGAAGAGAATGAGCAAAGACGCAGAACGAAAACAAAAAAGACACCAACCAACACCAAACAATGCCCCACCCAGTCAACCATTCCCGTCGTTACGTATACGTTCCCCTTTCCAACTCCCTCCCCCCGCCCCGAGTCAAATCACGAATACCCCCCCACCGCCTGCCCCCCTGGCCCCGGCGGCCCCACCCCCTCGGGCATGGCCCCCCAGAACCCGTTCCCCGTGTCCACCGGGAACAGGTCCTCGGTGCCGTGCGCGAACTGGTCGATCCCGCCGGGCACGAGATACCACGGCATCGACTGGTGCTGCGCGACAAAGTCGGCGACCTCGTGGACGCTGCCGTAGCCCGGGACGTTGGGCAGGCCGCAGGCCGCCGACATGGTGCCGACGATGGGGGAGACGGCCGCCTGCTGCTGCTGCTGTTGCGCGAGTTGCGGGCTTGGCATGTACGATGGCTGGGACGGGGACTGTTGGTGGTGGTTATGCGCCGGTGGCGGTTGGAAGCGCCAGTTGGACGAGTCGGCGTCCATTCGCGACGACGACGACGAGTCTGGGTCGACGGCGCTGTGCTGCTGTTGCTGGGGCTGGTGGTGCGCGGCCGACGCGCTGTTGATGGGGGTGAAGGACATGGATGTGGAGCGCGGCGTCTTTTGCTCGAGGTGGTAGGAGCTGTTGGTTTCGTGCGTCGTCGACGAGGCGGGCTCCATGGTGCTGTCGCGCGACGACGAGTGGCGGTCCTCGTCCATCATGGCGAGGATCTCGCCGTTGTTGCATATCTTGAGGCCCTGTTGCTTCCACTCCTCGAGGCCGCCGCCGCCGATGCGCACGCTGAGCTTGCCGTTGGAAGCATCGGCGGGCTTCCGGCCAGAGAGCTTCTCCCAGTCGTCCTTGACCGTCTCGTAGTAGCGCACCATGTCGAGGAAGTAGGTGACGTAGGTTTCCGACATCTTGAGCCACAGTGACATGTGCTTGAGCGTCTTGAAGGTGAGACCCGTGGCCCCGCACTTGGTGATGTCCGCTTCGGCCGACAGGTCCTCGTCCGAGGGGAGCATGTGGCGCTTGGGGTCCATCTGGGGGAAGCAGACGGCGTAGATGCCGACAAAGGCCGCCGTCCAGACGGCGAAGAGCACCAGCGCCGACATGGGCAGCTTGTCGCGGCAAATGTCGATTAGGTCGACAATGTCCCGCCCGGCCTGGAAGATCTCCTCGCAGCTCTCGTCCCAGAACCCGGGTGGCTCGGTGCCCGGGGCGAAGACGGGCTCGTCGAGCGGCCCCGACGCCTTTTCGCAACGTATGGGTATAAAGGGTATGTACTCGCGGTTGAGCATGATGCGGCAAACGGCGCCGAGCATGTGCATCGAGACGTACACGCTGCTAGCCTGGTGGTTCTCGTGCTTGTAGTAGTTGCTGGTCGACCACTGGAACAGCTCGGGGAGCTCATCGTAGAACCGCTTGAGCTTGCCGCGCAGTTGATAGAACGTCGTCTCGGGGCTCCACGGGGCGTGCTTCTCGGTAAAGCGACCGCCAGCAAAGCTCCACTTGGAGATCTCGCCCCAAATGTCCACCAGGCGGACGAAGCGGCTGAGGACGCTGTCGTTAATAGGCCCTCTCGGCTTATCGTCTGATGGCGGTTTCAGGAAGCCCGTGTAGACATCCTCCGACAGGTCAAATGCCACTTCGGAGCAGGGCAGCTGTATTTGCAGATCCTCGGAGCGTATCGTCGAGACCCTCCCCTTGCCGCAGCCCAGCAGCCGGTCCAAGATCAAACAGCTGAACATGGTGCGTCGTCGTATTTCCTTGGCGATCATCATCTGTGACGGCGTCATCGAGGCTTTGGCCACGGGGGCGGCCGTCGACCTAAACGTCTTCTCCTGCTCCTTGTCGCCCTCCCCAAGACCCAGCGCCTGCGCCATGCGGATGGCGACGCCCACGTACATCCAGGCGGCCATGCCGCCAATCTTGGGGCGTGACTGGCTCCACTCGTAGAGGCCGAGCATCAAAAAGGCCTGCACCCGCTCGACAGAGGCCACCGTCATGCTAGTGCGGAGCCCTCCAAGCGCCTTGGTCAGGACCTCGGCGTAGTACTCGGACGCGGCGGATGCATCCTGGCCGGTACTCGATGGTCTTGTCTTGGGCGCGCTTGCTCCCGCCGGGGCGGTGCGGGGCGTGGTAACGTACGACACCAACGTGGGGTGGAATCGAGCCGTCAGGGTCAAGATGCCGAGGAGGACGAGGTTGATCTCGGGGGACGTGTCGCTCTGCTTGGCCCGGAACTTGCTGTTCATCTTTTCCTTGAGGGTGGCGAGGTGGAGGAACGGCAGCTCCGTCGCAAAGTGGACGCGGTATATGTCAAAAACCTGGGACCATATCGCCTCGGAGAGGTACGGGGCCGAGAGAACCTCCTCGGCGAGAGCAGCGGCCGACACGGTGCCGTCCAGCTTGGCGATGTCGTCGAGCTTGCGTAGCCGTTTTCGATCCGAACCCTGCTCCATCTTGATACCGGTAGGCGGGTCGGGCCGCTTGGGGGGAGCCGCCGTCACCTCAGGGTAGGTGCACTCCTTGCCATTCCGTATGCACGTCTCGCACGGAGAGTCGCCGCCCGTGTTGTTGCACTTGATCTTGGACTTGCGGCAGCGCTGGCAGGCGATGCTGGACCGCAGGGGCTGGCGCTTGATGCCCTTCTTGCTGTCGGCGGCCCCGGGGCTGCCCGGGCTGCCCCCCATCATCGTGGCGCCGCCCGGGGCCCGGTGCTCGTCATCGGCGGGCAGGGCGTGCCCCCGGACTCCGGCTCCGGCCGAGAGGCGGGGCGGGCTGTGGGGCAGCGGCTGTCGGTGGTGCGGGGGGCGGTCGGGGGCCAGGTTCGGCAACGCGGCGGGCGGGTCGGGGGGGTCGGTCGGGGGCTCGAGGCGGCGGGACGCCGCGAAGGCGTCCTGGTATTTCCGCTTGGGGGTGGGGTGCGAGTGCGACGTGGTGGCCGACGTTGCTGAAGCCTCATCGGCGTCAGGCGGGTCGGCGGGGGAGAGGATGGACTGGATGCGGAGCTGGGAAGCAATTGTGACGGCGGAGGGGTCCCGCGAGGAGACCCTCTGGTGTGTGTACGTTGAACTGGCGCGCCGCGCAATACAGGGCGAGGCGACGATGCCTTGCCTGGGTATATACTCCACAGTGGGAGCGGTGGCTGCAGAGACCGCGAAGCGGTGGCGGCAGGAGTTTCTGCAGGCACAGAGGGAGAGGGGGGGGGGAGGACGGGCACCTAGTAGGCCCTTTTTTTCCCTGGCTCGTGTCTGGCCTCGCTCACGCACGGAGGAACTAAATAGGACGGCAGGCCGTGATCCGAGATCAGGAGATAGGCGGTGCGACGTCAAGTCGGGATAGGGAGAGCACCAGGGCGGCAGGAGGAGCACGACGACGAGCAGAATCAGGCGGTCGCGCGAACACGGCGGGCAGAGGTGGGCAGGTTGGCAAGAGAGGCGGGCGAGGCGGGCGTCTGCGCGAGGTGGGACAGCATCCACGGCAGATGCAGGCAGCCGGGGCTCTCCAGTCTCCAGTCTCGTCTGGACAGTCGTCTGGACAGGACAGACTGTGGACTCTGGACTGTGCTGTGCTGTGCTGTGCTGTAGTGCGCGTCGGCGGGCGGACGAGTCGACGACACGGGATTGGCAACGAGCGTGCGTACCCGGGGGGCCAATGTGACGGCGAAACGTTGCTGGCGGTTCTCGCGGACCCGGGGGGCGTGGGGTTTGCGGAAGGCGACGGAGGGGGACGGGGGACGCGGGCGGCGGGCGGCGGGCGGCGTCGCAGGTGTAGTTCTGGGAGAGGGGGGACGTGGTGGTGCGGAGGAGGGTGGCCGTGTCGCGGCGCGACGGGGACAAGCTGGCGGCGGTGGTGGTGGTGCTGCTGCTGCTGCTGCTGCTGCTGCAAGCTCAAGCCCCAGGGAGCTCGATGTGTCGGTCGTGGGCGAATGAGCAGGTCGCGGGAGTCAAGTTTGTCGTCGCGGGCGTGTTTTGTCGTCGAGTCGAGTCGAGTCGAGTCGTCGAATACGAGTAGCGAGTAGCGAAAGAGGTGAGAGGTGATTCGAGTGGACAATCGGCGACGGCGACGGCGACGGGACGAGGAGGAGGGCAGGGCGAGGAAAAGGGTCGGGCTGCAGACAGGACAGAGCTCGGCTGTTTGACAGCATGAAGAAACGAGGCACACAGAAATCCGAAATCAGAGCTGGCCGGGCCCCGGGCTGCCAGGGTGCAGGCAAACACGGCGGGTGCGGGTGCAGGCGCAGGCTGAGTGACAACCTAGCCGGGCACAGACGGCGACATATAAAACCACGCCAGCACCTATTGGGGTCGTCGGCGTCGTTGTGTCGTGTCGGTCGACGAATCTCGATGTGATGCCCGTCGGTGTCGGGTTTGGAGTGTTTGGTGTTTTGGGCTTGTCGTTGTCCTGTCGGGAAAGGGAGGTCCCTGAAGATGGAATGCAAACGGGACGGGACCCGGGAGAGTCGACCTGGGGTTGGTTGGTGTTGATATCGAGGTGTGCCCGTTGGTGCTGGTGCTGGAGCTGGGTGCTGGGATGGAGAGGGATGAATTGCAGATGGGATTTCCGAATTGGCGACGATGGACGCTTTGCACTGCTCTCGCCCTTTCCATTCTTCTGAAATGGGGGGCCGGCACAGCGTCCATCACCGCCCGGAGAGCTCACCTCGGGGCGGCCAAGACCCCCCCCCCTCATCACCCCCAGCCCATTTTACCTATTCAATGGCACCCCAAAAGTCAACTCCCGGAGCACCTCCATCTCATCACTCTGTGGTTCGGATAGCCACTGCACTCGAGGCCGTTTGCAAGCTTCCACACCCATCCATCAAAGGTTTGGCTGCAGCATCCTACATACCTCCCTATCCTCTCGACGGCGTCAAACAGAACCTTTCTATCATCCCGTTGGATTGAAATGTCCCACCGACTCCTGTGGTGGCTCGGTTGGGTTGCACGGAGCACCCTCCGAACGGACCACGGGCCACGGAGGATGGACGGAGCGACGGCGCCTTTGTTCCAGGAGACGAAACATTGCCCGTCGCTGTCCGTCCTCCACCGTCCACACCGCCGCAGAGCCCGTTTCCCGGTGCCCGGTTTTTGAGGGGAGCAGGTCTCAGCTTTCTTCTTCTGATCCCATCACCTGGAACTTTTCTCTTTTCTTTTTGTCCTTGCGAGCTTGCACGTCGTTGGATTATTATGATCGATGCCACCGGCGGGCATTGGTCGGCTCCTCCTACCCCGAGCTCCACCCCACGCTGAACGGGAGGGGATTCAGGGGGGTGGTCGTTGAGCTAGAGCCCAAGGGGAAAGGTGGTGGTTTGGGGATGCAGTGAGTGCCGAGAGGGCTTGGGTTCGGCGACTTCAAGCTTTCAGCTCTCTCCATCAGAGTACTTATTTTTCTGTTTTTTCCCCCCCTTATTTGCTCTCTTTGCCTCGACTGGAGCACATGCATCTCCCAGCCTTCGCGGTGACCATCGCCCGGACACTTCAAAAAAGGTCCCGAGTCCGAGTCCGATGCCGCATATTTTGCATTTATTTTTCATTTCCACTGGGCACGCCTTCCACTGAGGGACCATGTGCCGTGGTTTGGACTGCTGTTTTTAGCTGGCGTATGCCCTGAACGTGCAGCTACGATTACTGAAATGGAATGGAGCCTTCTTGACATGTAGGATGGGGCTTCCTTAGGCAGAGCACACCTTCCTCCTTTAAACTGCTGTTGGGAGTGACTCTCCCTGCCACTTCTGGCAGCCTGCCCTGCACAAGATGGTTTGCGTTTTGGAAGGTTCGATACATCTAAAAATTTGCTGGCTCGCACGGGTCAACTCTCCTCTATAAATGCCCTCGCCCCCGTCTGTTCTTCTCGTCTTCTTGCTCTCCTCTCTTCAAACCGAGGTGCCTGGTTGCTTGACGTCGAACGCATCCAAGACGTTGAGCTAAGAACCCATCGGAGATTAAACAACTGGTACCTTGAGATGGAGCGTTCGGTGGGCGCACGAACGTTCCGATCTTGGTACCATGCCTTGAGCCAAGATGAAAACATGTAGGCTACTGGGGGATGTAGGGCGCAGAGTAGAGGACAGTGGCAGTGGGGATTACGTGGGCAGCATTGCGTTTATTTCCATTTTCTTGGGTAGGCAGACAGCTATGATACGTTGATGATTTGCACCATTCCTTTGACCACCCACCGAGTGCCCGCTGCCGTGATTCTGAGACGGGCCCGGACGACGAGACGAGCGGCTTCGCTGCCATCGCCGCCATCGCCAGCACCGTCGATTCCGTGCCCCAAGAGCGAAAATGTGGCACACTCATAAGGCACGAATATCGGAGAATACGCGATTGTTGGTGGTGTCCAAGGCAGAAGAATCTGCCAAATACAAAAATGAAGAAAAGACAAAAAGATGGACACAGCTGGAATCGAACCAGCTACTCCGCGGTGCCTGGTTAATAAGAAAACTCCGGGTATGTAACCATTACACCATGTGTCCATGGGAAGTATGTATGTAAATAAAGCATATTTGGTAGCCGACGATTTCCATGTGCAAAACGGCTACGGATTTTGTACAAACTTATCAACTAGAACCTGTGGGTCGTGGGGGAAAAGCTAACGAATCACAATTCAGCAGTTCCAACTACGGCACACATATTCCAAAGAAACCCTTTCTGGCCGTTCGCATCCGAACATGAACCACACTTCGACCCTCTCTGTCCAGTCTTGCCGACCTCGGCAAGCGCATCGACGGCCCACGCCTGGGACGGCAGAGAGCAGCAAGAGGGGACTTTCTCCTCTCTGGGCGTCGAGTGCGACGCCCAGGCCTTTGGCCTTGCACACTCATCACTCGGTGCGCCGTCCCCGTCTCCCGCCTCTGGCAAGAAGAGAGGGGGAGAGGGGGGGGGGGGTCGGTCCTCTCCCGCCGTGCTCTCCTGCGGTGCAACACCACAAACGAATCCCCCAAGGCGGTGGGTGAGACACCAGATTTCACGGAACTCCGGGTGTTGATGCCCTGTCGGGCTTCGATCAGGCATTCCAGCCGCCGCCGTCGCTCTTTGGCTGCCGGCCTGCTGCCGTGTATCCCAACTCTGCTGTTCTCTCCTTTCTTTCCCTCCAGTCTTGCAAAACAACAGCTAATAATGGACGGGCGCCTCGTCCCCTTTGCCTGCCCCCGGATCGCGCCCTCCTGCAGACCATGCAGAAGAGAGCGTCCTCCCGGGTCCGAGTCCGCGCGACGACCGACTCTTGTTGGTTTCCGTGGCCGCTGGCACCGCACCGCATCGCATCATCCTCACACACAGGCACAGGCACAGGACAGGACGAGGAACCGGCCGGATGGCGAAACTGTGTCCCGCCCTGATCTGTCTGTCTGGCTGTCCCTTTCGGGTATTTCCCCTCCCATCATTGGAAGAGTTCCTTTTCGAACGGATGATGGACCGCCCAAGTCCGGCACTCGCCACCCACCAGAGGACCCGAATCGGGATCTCTCTCTCTTATCTCTGCAGCCACTCGGCTGCGTCGACGAGTGTTGATTGATCCGGGGCCCTTTTCCGGGAAGATGTCACGGCTCAACCCTCGAGATCCAGCACCACGCAGCCACGTACCCGCGCCGCATCGTGTCTCTTGGGGTAGAAAGGCGTGGTGCGGTGTGTCCCTCAGCAAGGAGGAACACGACTTTTTTCTCCTGCTACGTACGGGCGGGCAAAGGCGGTACGACGTGGCATGACGGGCCAAGAGACTCGGGACGGGTCACTGATTGACATTGAAACGCGCGAGAATGGCCGGCTGCAGCCCCAGCCAACGTGGACGGACGGACGGCGGGGAACGAGCTATCTTTGATCGTCGGCGAGTCGTGCAAGAGACCTCCATGTGCGACTCGAGGAGGGGTCTTGAAACTGGGGGACAGCGAGGCTTGGGGAGGCGGTTGTTCGTGTTGTTGGAGGAGTGCAGATTGGAGGGGGGAGACGGCGAGGTTTACATATGTCTGTTCGTCTCATGGACGGAATATGGAACCAAGCAGAGAGCATCGGCGAGACAGTTTGGGGCATTATACGGTAATCTGCAAGGGGCCGCCTTTGAGGGACTGCAAGTCGGCCGCTCCGCAGACTTCGTTGACCTCCTCGTTGATGGGCACCCGTCACATTTTTCGAGATGGAAAAAAGCCTCAAGGCTCCCCATGAGGCATCCCGAGACGGGCATTGGGTTCAATGCGTTCAATCCGTCGAGAATAATGCTCATCTTCGCAACGAGACTCATTGTTTCGGCCTCAACCACCCCGCCACGAAACCGCAGGCAGATCACGTTTGACAAGCCCCCTCCCTCGCCCCCTGTGCCTCTGCCAGGTACAATCCGATACTGGTCTGTTTGTTAGCTCGAGACATCCGAGATACTAGCTACACTCGATGAAGGCCTTGGGAACTGGACTCCTGGACTTTTGCTGTCCACGGCCGGAGATGGAACTGGACACCAATGATTTTGCAGACTATCCTGGAGTCGTAATTGGAGACGTCCTGTTAGAAGCAGGCCATAGCCTCCATCGCGAGAGGTCTCACTTCTTTGGCACGAGGTCTCCCGCTAACAAGCAAACCAGTACTGGAGTGTAGGTTCTGCCTCGACAAACTGGCACCACACCAGAGAAAAGGTTTGTGTGGGGGGTGAGGATGAGGGGATGAGGGGGAGGGGATGAGATCAAGAGGCGAGGCGCTTGACCAGCGTCCACGCGGCCAATGACGTCCCCTTGGCTTCCAGAGGCCTCGCGCGTATCCACACAGAGGCAAGCTTTAAGCGCGGGCCTGGCGGGGTGATGGCCAGGATGGTCCATGCTATTTTCAACAACACCAACGAACCCCTCTCTGTCGACACATCATCTACTTGGCTCTGTTCTTGAGGGGATAATTGCCGTTTGCCATCTCAGCCAAATCCTAAAGAGGGGAAATATCTGGCATTTTTTGCACAATTTCTTGGCCTCCTCTTGGTACTTCTTTTGCCGCGCACCCGTCGCAACATTGCGTCTTGTTGTCGCATCTCCCCAGTCCAGTCGAGCCGACGTCATCGAAGCGGTGCGACAGTCAAGATGGCGGCAAGTCACAATGTAAGAGAGAGACACCACCACATCGGCATGGTTCGCTGACATCGGCTCCCCTGCCAGGACCCCAAGCTGCTCTACGCCATCAAGGACGTCTCGGCCTACCACATCGCCAATGGCAAGGAGGAGTCGCTGACGCCCGCCGGCCCGCAGACGCTGTCGCTGCTCATGGTGCCGACCACGTCCGCCTTCGCCGACCCGGCCCTCGACCCCGACGGCGCCAACGCCGAGCAGGACTTTTACCTGCACCTCCACCTCCCGCCCGAGCTGGACCTCCCGCTGCCGGCCACCACGCAGATCTACCACAAGCCGCCGCGCAGCTACCTCATCCCGCGCTGGGACCTGGGCCCCGACAGCGGCGCCTTCACGCGCATCGAGTTCCCCAGCGTCGAGAGCCGCAAGGGCATCCAGGAGGATGTCGACACGTTCGAGACCATCCTGGCCCAGTGCACCGCCTTCCTGGAGCGCGCCCCGCCGCCCAAGACCAGCCGCAAGAAGGGCTCGCCCTCGTCGTCGAGCAAGGGCAAGACCTCGGAGGACCTGCCGGCCTACAACCCCGCCGACTACATGCCCGGCCAGGCGTACGCGCGCGGGAGCCACAGCGCGACGGGCGGCGGCCAGGGCGGCCAGATTGTGCTGGTGGACGAGGAGGACGGCAGCGTGATTGGCGAGCTGGCCGACAACTTTCAGATCAAGGAGGACAGCAAGCTGCAGCCCGGGTCCAAAGGTTCGTCCCCCCTCCCCTCTGTCTCTCAACTTACCTAACACACCTCCCAGACCCCGTCGAAATCACGCTCCCGTCCGACGGCGGCCAGCTCATCGGCATCGCGCCCGTCTCGCAAGAATTCCTCGAAGCCGAGCTGCACCCGGCCTACAAGCGGTCGTTCCTCGTGTCCAACGCGTCGGCCGCGTCGCGGCTCATCATCACGGGCTCCGACATGCTCGCCAAGGCGCTGCAGGGCCAGGCCGACAGCTTCACCAAGAAGACGCAGCCGGCGGCCAAGCCCATGTCGTTCAAGCCCACGACCAAGGAGCACGTGCGGCGCATCAACACGGTCACGAGCAACGCCGCCAGCCTGTCGGCCAAGACGGTCGGGCAGATTGGCAGCGTCGCGCAGCGCGTCGGCGCCACGCTCGGCGGCCACGCCAAGAAGTCGGCCGAGGGCGGCGCTGGTGGGCACAAGGGCTTTGATGCCGAGGGGCGGCCGCGCGACGACTACAAGCCGGGCTTGCTCAACAAGAGCCTCATGGCGTTTTCGACCGTGATGGACGGCGTGGAGCAGGCGAGTCGGCACCTGCTGGCGTCGACGTCGGACGCGGCGGCGACGGTGGTCGGGCACCGGTGGGGCGACGAGGCGGGCGGGCTGACGAGGGATGTCGGGGCGGGGGTCAAGAATGTCGGGTTGGTGTATATCGATGTCACGGGCGTGTCGAGACGGGCGATCATCAAGAGCGTTGCGAAGGGCATGGTCGTTGGACACACGGCGAGCGGGCAGCAGGTTGTCGTTGGCGGTGGTGACGGCGGTGTTGCGCCCGGGGAGGGGTCGGTGGTCGCGGCGGGGGGGTCGACGAGCTTGATGCCGGTGGGAAGTTCGAATCAGTCGGTCGATAGCTTTGCGACGGTGGTCGAGGGGAAGCAGCCGGCGGCGGGAATGTCGGGGGCGCTGAATGGGAAGCATTAGGGGGCTGGTATGGGGGGTTCGGAGTTGCATACCTAGGTTCATGTTTTTATTGGTTTGGTCAGATTGACGAGTACTTAACTTAGATGCGTATCAGGAGCAGGAGGGGACATAATTGATCGATATTCTTTTCTGTTGTTTTAAAAGTTGAGGACGGTGAAGGGATGAAAAAGTTGTTGGGCTGGCGGTGAGAAACACAGTGACCCGTGCCCTGAATTTCAAGCTTTCCCCCCTGTCGCGTCTCCAAACTTGGCGCTTGGAGCGCGTTGCGGGGAAAGCCAAGGGCCTATCGCGACGGCAGCAGCGGCGCAAAAGGCAAGAACCTCGACGGCGACAACTCCACACCTAACCTGCAGTACAGCACCAAGTACAGCAGTTGGTCGCGTCCAAGTCACCCGACCGCGATGCCGCTGGGCTGTTTCACGGCGAATTTTGAGGAATTGGTTATTTTTTCTTTCTTTCTCTTGCTCTTGACTTGATCGCAGAAATTCTTTTGTTATCAACAACCACCAAACTCCCCAAGGAAGACCGAGACAAACAAACCACCACCTCAACTTTCGCAGACCACTTCACCAACCAGACACCCTCTTCTTGCCCACATGTGCTGCCGCTTCGAACTCCTCGGAACCCTCATCCTTTTCTCCCAAGGCTTCCAGAAGCGCCGGTCCCAAGACCCTTCCGTCGGGCACGCAACCAAAACAAAGTACACCCCCCTCCGTCTCCCTCCCCTCCGTCTCCAAAGCTAATCCCCTCCCCTCCAGACCCAAACCGATTCCAATCCTCACCCCGAACGCCTACCCGCCATGCTCCACGAACTCCTCCTCTCCCTCTCCGGCCACCCCTCCCCACTGCTACACGCCCCTCCCCCCCATGGCCATGGCCCGTCCCCCCTACTATCCCCCCCGGAACGCGCCCTCCTCGCCTCCCTCGCCCGCCTCAGCACCCTGCACATAAACCTCTCGCACGCCGCCTCCCAGACCGCCGCCTCGCACCCCAGCCCCATCTGCCGCGCCGTCGCCGCCGCCGTCGAGGGGACCCACCTCGCCGCCTTCCGCCGCCACGTCCTCAAGGTCGAAAGCACCATCCTGCGCGGCGACGCCGCCATGGTCGGCGCGTACGGCATCGTGCCGCTGACGGCCGTCGTCGGCGAGTTCGCAGGGTGGGGCCGCGTGCTGGAGTGGCTGTGGGACGAGGTCATGGGCGGGGTGATGAAGGAGGGGTGCACCGGGGCGATGGTGATGGACCGGCTGCGAGGCGGGATGCAGACGGGGTACGGGGACGTGGAGGCGGCGGCGCGGGGGCTGGTGGGCGCGGCCGAGGGCGCGTGGCTGCGGATGGTGAGCGCGTGGGTGGTCGGGGGGAAGCTGCCGGGGTTTGGGGCGGGGGACTTTTTCGTGCGGAGGGAGGGGGATGAGTTTGTGCTTGATAGGGGACTGCTGCCGGGGTTCGTGACGCCGGGGACGGCGGCGTCGATGCTGTTTATTGGGCGGTCGCTGAATCAGATACGGGTTAAGAGTGCGGAGGATCCGAGTCTGAGGGGGACGGATCACTTGTTTGGGCAGCTGAACAGGCTGGCGGGGTTGGAGCATCCGTTGGATTCGGCGGGGTTCTCGAGGGCGGTGACGGAGATTCGGCATCATCTGTCGAGGACGGTGCTGAGGAGGTTGCTGCCGCCGGAGAAGGTGCTGGAGACGCTGCAGCTGCTGAGGGACTTTTTCCTGCTGCGGAGGGGCGAGTTCGCCATGGCGCTGACGCAGCAGGCGGACGACAAGATCAAGAGCCGATGGCGGCGGGCCGAGAACCTGGCCTACGAGAAGCGGGACGGGCTGGCCAATGTGGTCGTCAAGGACGGCGAGGTGGCGGCCGTCCTGGCGAGGACGTGGGCGGCCATGGGATCCATGCAGGGCGAGCACGCCGAGGAGGACGAGGGCCTCGAACTCGCCCGGGACCTCCTCCGCCTGACGGTCTCCAAGTCACGGTCCCCCACGGCGGCAGCAGACGACGGCGGCGGCCTCGCGTCCATAGCGCCCACCCCGTTCCGAAACCTCCTCTTCTCCGTCCCCGTCGTCCTCACCCTCCAGATCCCCTCCCCGCTCGACCTCTTCCTCAGCCAGTCCGACCTCGCCACCTACACGGCCATCAACTCGTACCTCCTCTCCCTCCGCCGCGCCCACATCCGCCTCACCGACCTCTGGAAAATCACCCCCCTCCGCCGCCACCACCCCGCCCCGCCCGCCTGCGGCGCCCACGGCCGCGCGCAGGTCCTCCTCCTCCGCCAGCGCCACACGCTGCGCGCCAACATCCTCCGCAACGCCTGGGCCACGGCCAGCGCCGCCATCTTCTTCCTCGGCGAGACCGAGGGATACCTCCAGACCGAGGTCGTCGCGGGGCTGACGGAGGACCTGCACGCGTGGCTGGAGCCGAAGCCGGCGCAGACCGCGGCAGGGGAGGAGGACGAAGATATCTGGCTCTCGGAGGAGAAACAGAGGCAGGAGCAGGGAGAGGACACCCCGCACGACCCGCAATCCCTCGCCGCCGCGCACCGCCGCTACCTCAAGACGCTCGTGCGCCGGCTGCTGCTCACGCACGTGCAGTTCACGCAGCCGCTGTACGAGCTGCTCGCGACCATCGACCACCTCGTGGCGCTCGTGCAGCGGCTGCAGGCGGTGTGGGCGGCGGCGGACCTCGAGGCGGACGTGGGCGTGGTGGATGCGTTTGTGGATCTGGTCAAGGAGGAGCGGGAGGTGCAGGGGGAGCTGATGGCCGTGGAGGGCGGGGTGAAGAGGGGGGTGGAGGGGCTGATTAAGGTGCTCAGGGGGTTGGAGGAGGAGGGGGAGGTGGTGGTTGGGGAGGAGGAGGCGGAGGAGGAGGAGGGGGAGGAGGATGCGGGACGGTATGTCCCGCGGAGGGTCGGGGGGGTGGATCGGTTGTTGATGAAGTTGGATTTTGGGAGTTGGTTTGGGGGGGTAGATGGGGGGGAGGGTTAGGGGGTATACCTGGTCTGGGGTGGTAATGGATAATGAGAGATGAGGTTACTTGTTCATGAGTTATGCATTGGTTGGGTTTTGAGCATGGGTTGGGGGATACAAGGGAAGGGCTTGGAGACGGGCACTTGGGTTTCTGCAGTGAAGAGAGTGGACTGGTTGTATCATGGACAGTTTGATTTGGGGTCGGTGTATCGATACCAGGGTAGAATGACAAGGACCATGAAGACGTTATGTACTCTGATTTTTTGAAGTGGTACATTTGAAGATGAGCTGGTTGACATCGCCAGGTGGATGAGTTGTGTTTGTTTACTTTGTGTCACATTGGGTGGATCCCCTTTTCGCTCCTTCCCCGGATGTTCTGCGTAGTTGGCAGCAGCGATGGGAATTTGTGCACATTTCCCTAATCTGAATTGTGGGCCACCCAGAGTTTGAGAAATACAACTCTCTGGACCACTCTTCTCATCTCCATCATGACCAGTTATCGTCCCTTCATCTCGACACTCTCACCCAAAACCGGCTCCCTCGCGCCATCATCCTTCACATCAACCAACTTGGAATGTCCCTGAGTGCCCAACCTCACAAACGGCAGAAACAGAAAGCTGGCTGCGCCCAGTCCGATGCAAACCTGGAATGCCTTTGCATACGGCAACATGGGGTCCTCCAGGACCTCGGTCTTTCCAGCGAACGACGTGTACACGGCCGTCGAGATGCCGAGGGAGATGGCCGCGGCAAGTCGGAAGATGGTGTTGAAGATGCCGCCCGCCAACGCTTGCTGGTGGGACGGAAGAGATTGCATCACGTACATCTGCAGCCTGTGTAAGTCTCTCGCGTTGTCGTGGGAGAGGGAAGCTCACATTCGCCACGTTGAACTGAAAGTCGGCCCCGACCACCGACAGGATCAGAGAGGGAAACACAAACGCCCAGTATGGACTGTCGGGTTTCATGATGGCCAGCAAGACGCTAGATCCGATGTAGCTGAGAGAGCCGATGACCAGAAGCAGTGTATTGTTGACTCGGTGCAGAACCGAGCCTGCAATGACGTTGTACACCAGCCCGGCGACAGCTTGGGGGACCAGGCGGACGGCCACGGTCAATGGAGGAAGCCCCTGGAGCTCCTGCATGAAAAAGGCAAGCCAGAAGTTGGACGACAGGAATCCCATGTACCCCGGCACGCACGACAAGATGATCTGTCCCGGTCAGTGAGCTCACCAACGACGACTCGAACCCAAGGACCTACCAGCGTAAAGTTTCTGTCTCTCCAGATCCGCGGCGGCATCAACGGATACTCGTACACGCGCTCCCAAAACACAAAGACAACCAGCAACACCACTCCCAGCACGAGCATGGCAATGACATGGGCCGACTTCCACCCATCCGTCGGTCCCAACCTACACCTCGTTAGCACCACCCCAACCTCACCACAAAACAAAAGGGGGAAAAAGACTCACGTAACCCCCGCCGTCACCAGTCCCGCCCCAAAAACCGTCAACACTGTCCCAACCACATCAAACCTCTTGACAAACACCCCCCACCTCACCCCCAACCTCTCCCCCTCAGCATACGCCTCCACCTTGGGCACCGTCCACCACCCCGCCACCGCAAACACCGCCCACACCACCCCAATCATGACAAACGCCGCCCTCCACCCCCCAAACACCCTCGTGACCACCCCGCTGAGAATACTCCCAAACACGAAACCCAACGGATTCCCCGCCCCAAACGCCCCAAACACCAAATTCTTCCTCCGCCCAGGCACCTCGTACGCCGCGCCCATAATCCCCACCGCGGCCGCCACCACCGCCGCGGCCGCCACCCCGACCACCCCGCACCCGACGTCCATCCAGTACGGGTCGCGCGCGAACGCGACGAAGACGGACGTCAGGCTGAAGGCGGCGGTGCCCAGGAGGAAGGCGGCGCGCCGCCCCAGGAGGTCCGAGGCCTGGCCGAGGCCGAGCTGGAACGCGCCGGCGGTCAGGGCCGTCGAGGCGGCGATCCAGGTGATTTCGCCCTGGGTCATGGAGAGGGAGGCGCCGATGGAGGCGGTCAGGACCGAGGAGGCGCCTTGGAAGAAGGAGGACATGGCGAGGGCCGTGGTGGCTTGGAGGACGAAGAGGAGTTCGTGGAGGGTGGAGGGGAAGACGGCGGGGCGGGGGCCGAGGCGGGAGGGTTTGGGGGGAGGGGTGGTGGTGGTGGTGCCGGCGGGTGGGGGGTTTCCGGGGTCGGGGTCTGGGGGGGAGGGGATGGAGGGGGTCATGGTTTTGGATTGGTGGGGGTCTGGTGCTGGGTCGGGGGGATGGTGGGTTGGGTTTGTAGAGTCAGGGGAGAGAGGAGGGCGGGTGGTTTTTGAGGACAGCCTCGCACCATTGAATCCCGGTCAGTCGATTCCGGAGTCCGAGCCGTGCCGCGCCGGATTTCGAGGTGTTGCGGTGGGAGTGGAGGCCCGGGATACCGGCCGATCACGCAACCGCGGATTCATCCCGGCGAGTCTAGATCGGGAATGTTGCTGACGGATGGAGCTTGGTAATCAAGCTCAGGAAACCTCCCTTCCCAACCCATTATGGACGGAGCATGCGATGCGGGGGGTGCAGGGCCTGGTTGGTTGGTTGAGTTCCGACATGCATGCCCCAGTACCATGCACCCTATCCGTCCGTGAAGTGCGGGTGCTGTCTGGGTCAAGTTCGTCGAGGAAGAGCAGCTCGACATCCCTTGGGCGGGGGCTTTGCATGGAGTCGAGTTGGGTGCTGTCAAGCTGAAATGTCGGTTTGGGGGGCTGGTGGGAGGTGAGGAGGGATACAAGTCAGGAATGGCATCTCCTTGATGTTGTCTTCACTCAGATGTCGGCCGGAACAAGAGAGCAAAATCTGATCGGTCGTGATCAAAACATTGCCCCTGAACAACACTCTCACCCTCACCAACTTACACCCCTTTCCCATGCCACAAATCGACATCGTCCCAGGTACCTCCTTTCCACGCAAAAGACTCATCTCCCTCACCTCGACTCAGACCCCCCCAGTTCACCAAACGCATCACATCCAACCCAACAAAGAATCCCCTGATTCGTACATCACCATCCGAGAGCAATGTTGCCTGTCGTCAACGCCAAGCCATGTCATCGTGGCCATGAACTCATTTCATTCATCCCAGCACCAGCCTAATTCTTTATGCCCTACTGCCATGTGGAGACCTCCGCCACGATGACGTCGGTTCCCATCCCAACAATGAACCCCTACCCCAGCCGCCGGCAGATCTGATCCGGGGAACGTGCCGTGTGCCGTGTTGCCGTTCATCGGATCGCATCAGACGAAAACAAGGGACATATTTCCACACCTCATCCATTACCCACCAAATTACACTAGCCTAGCCTCTTTCCTATCCAGTGACCAAATAATCAGGTATGCAGAATGCAGAATCAACCTAACAGCTGACGGGTATCAACGCAAAAAAATCAGATGTCGTGATTCCAGCTTTCCCATGCCGACCCCCTCCACAAGCCAAACCCCTTTTCCAACCCCTCATGCTCCCCAGCATGCACCCACGAGACATTAGCTCAGTAGTAAATCTTCTCCTCCCACACAGGCGGGCGCGACGCCTCCGTGTCCCACACCAGCTTGCCCTTCTCGTTGAGCTCGCAGCCCTCGTCCGTGATGGGAATAACACGGCTCGTGTGGGCAATCTCCTGCTTCGAAACACCCGCCGCGTCGGCCGGGATCCAGAGGAGGGGAGTCCCCGACGTCACCGTCGGCGGGTAGTAGGCGTTCTGCGAAACCTCGTCCGTGTACTGCTCGAGGATGGCAGTGCGCGGCACCAGGGCTCGTAGCGTGTCGTAGTCGGCATAGATCCATGGCTTGAGGAACTTTGTGAGCAGGTTGCCGCGCTTGGGCATTTGCGAGGCCACCTCGGCCTGGGCGTACGTCTCGCCGTTGTTGACACCCTTCTCGGGATGGCCATTGTCATGGCCGTTGTTCGCAACAGCGTGAGTGGGACCCAAAAGGCGCGACTCTTCCTCGGCGAGAAGCGTCATGGGCAGGTTGTTGATCAAGGGATCCAGGGCGCTGTTGAGGCTGATGTGGAAGAGAACGGTAAAGATCAGGAAGACCACCATCAGGACCAGGGGGCCCGGGGCCACCGAGGCACCAAACAGACCAATCATGCAGACCTCGGCCAGGTAGAGACCGGTAAAGAGCTGCTTGATGGCGCGGGGATAGATCATGCCGCGGGTATCGATATGGGTATCAGTGACAAAGAAGATGTTGTAACGCCAGGCGATGTAAAACAGGAACAGGGCGATGGTGGCCCAGCCAAGCATGAGAGGGGCAATAGCCGAGTACGTGATGGCTAGACGCCGTTAGCTTGGTACAGTGACAAAGAGCGAGGAACCTTACCAATGACGACAATGTTAGTGTACACGGGGAGGGTGCTGCCCCACGAGATGGCGCTCAGGTTGGCCCACTTCTGGTACATGGCGCGAGGCGTGTTGGCGAGGAACTTGTACAGCAGGTTGAAGATGACGAAGCCAATAACCTGCGTCAGGACGCCCGTGGCAATAGTAAGACCCTGGACGATAAAGTACGAGATGTACAGGTTGGAGGCCCGGGGGAGCTTCTCGGCGAGGATGCTAGGCGCGTCGGTGGGCGAGTCGATAATCTGCTTGGCAACTGCCGTGGCGGCAGACGACAACGTGGCGACCAGGAAGACCTGGACGACTTGGAAAGCGAAGTAGGCGTTTTGCGTGAAGAGCTCGACGCGAGAGAGCGACGGCTCTCCGGCGAACTTGGCACACAGACGCATCACAATAGGAACCAGCGACATGAGAACCGAGAGCAAGACGGCGGGCAGAAGGCCAGTGACCACGCCCAGGATGGGCTTCGGGATCTTTTCGATCCATGCCAGGAAAGAGATGGACGTCAGGTTGTTGATGTTGCTGACAATACCGACAAAGGCAACGGGGATGGCCCAGAAGATGATCATGGCCGTGATAAAGGCGATGACGGCATAGCGGCGGACCAGTCTCTGCCACCAAGGAATCGCAAGAGACTTCCAGACAATCTCGCTGGGGCGGATGCCGACGGTCCTAGGCGACATCTGGAGACCTTGGTGGTGGGCAAGAATCTGGGCGGCGCCCTCGGCATCGGCCTGGCTCCGGAACTCGATAAAGACACCGGGGATCTTCTTGAAGGTGCCAGCGCGGTACTGGGACTGGACCTGGTCGACGGCGGGGATGAGGCGCTCGAGCTCAGCGCGGCACCAGTTGATCGTGTCCACCTTTTTGCCAAAGAGCCCCAACGCGCCGGTACGATGGGCGGGGCGCTTCTTGATGGGAACCCAGCGGGCAGCGATGCTTCCAGACTCGGCGTCGAGGGGCGCCGACGGGCTAGCTTCGTCGGCGGACCCACCCTTGGTGATGGCCGCCTGGCGGGCCTTGTTGGCCAGCTTGATGAGCTTGATCTCGGCTTTCTCCAGGCGCATGGCGACCTTGTCGCGCTCCTGGACCAGCTCGTCCACCTCCTTGGTATCGCTCGTGATCCAGATGTTCTTGACCGTAGGGCCAAAGACCCTGCGAAGATTGGTCTCGTCCAGGTAATCGTCCGGGACCGACGAGAAGAGGACGGTGCGAGACGAGATGCGGTTGGCATAAAAGGGGCTCATCAGGAAGGCCTGGCGGAGGTTGATGAAGAAGATGATCTCGCGCATGATCAGGTACATGATGAAGCCAAAGTAGACCCAGCAGGTGAGAGCATGGGCATAGTAGCGCTTGCCCTGCGTGTCGCGGTCGATGTTGCCATAGGTCAGGATGTCGAGCTCCTTCTGGCCGCCGCCGCCCGTGGCGTTGACGGGGAACAGGATGGGCCAGGTGATGCAGCAGCCGACAAAGCAGAGGACGCACGAGATGCGCAGGAAGCGGAGGTACAGGTAGGCGTCGAGCGATTGGTGCTGGAGGGCGTAGACATCGGGGATCTTCCAGAAGGTGCCAAACCAGTTCAAGAGGCCGCTGGGCAGAGAGGGCGATCGTTCACTGACGGCATTGTTAGCATGCGACGCGATATTGGGGTGGGAGGTGGCAGGTACTTTTCTCTCAAGCTTCCTAGGTAGGTTCTGGGCGCGTAGTAGCGGCGGTTGCTCTTGCGCAGCACCAGGAAGATGGCGATGTAGACGGCCGAGATGACGGCTACGGGCACCAAGGTCGAGACGAAACCTGGGGTTTCTGTTAGTATATCCACCCTATTGAACAGGACCTGGGCGTGTTACTCACCCGACAGCGAGGCGGGCTCGGGGGGGTTAGCGTCGGGGTTGGTTTCGTTATTCATTCTGGCGGTTGTGGTGGCTGCTCAGAGCAGCTGTAGGTGTATAGGACGGAGCTCTCAAGGAGCAGCGGGTGTTGTTAGGGGCCCTTCAGAAGCGGCGCGTCGATAGGTGAGACGAGGGGATTCGCAGAGTTGTCGAGGGAGGAGATTTCGTGGAAAAAGCTTGGGAGGTCTGGAGCTCAAGACTGAGCTGAGCTGGAGGGGGAAAGGGGAGCTAGGGTGCGGAACTGGGCCTGGGCGGCACTGAAAAGAGGCTAGAGCCCTGCGCGACGGTGACAGGGGCGGCCAGGTGGCTCGAGGGTGGAGGGTCGATGCTCCGAGTCGGGATCGGGGGTCGAGGTCGATGCGGGAGGGTTGAGGGCGTCGCGGGATTGGAGGGGCGTTTAATTGCACAGGACCAACATTTCACAAGAACAGAAGCAGCAGCAGCAGCAAACAAATGGACAATCCAAAGAAGGAGGGACGAGGGACGCGACGTCCCCTTTTTATCCTGTGTGTCAGTCGATCTTTCCCCTACCGTGGAGGAGTGGTGTCCCAGTTTCGGCGGCATCCATGCCTTCCATCCTTGCACGGCAGGCGCGCTGCAATACCTCCCAATGACGCAAAGCCGTGCCCCGTGTTGCACCCCGAGAGAGCAGAGTCGAGACTGCTCCGAAATCTCAAGTCTCCCTCCTCCCGCCCGTCGCTCTCTCCCGCGCCGCAGCATCGGGGGTGGGGTCCATCTGCAACTTTCAGCAGGTCCAGCTCCAGCAATGCACCGTGCCAATGGACTCTGGCACTGCTCTGCCACTCTGTTCCAAGATCGGGGGTCCATTGAGCGGCAGCTGTGATCTCACCAATCCGGATTTACATTTTCTACATCCTCCCAGTGTGGTTGGCCGACGACACGGCGCCAGGCCGTGCCAGTCCTCCGGCCTCGACACTGGCTCGAAATGCCAGTCAGTGTTTCTCCGCGCACACAAGTGAGCCGAGTCGTGACAACCTGGAAAGGAACAAGCGCCGTGTTTCCTCCCTGGCCGGCGATTGGGAGGGTGCCTGCCCCCGGTGCAAACCTCCGTCCTCCATCCTCCGCCAGCTCTGGACCGGTCTTCCTCTCACCACCTTCCAGCTGTCATGGTCCCGCATTTCAGCTGCAGTCGTCGTCTGCATGATGCTCATGCAAGCCGACATGGCACGTCACCGGGCCCTCAGAGATCCAAACAAATGGCTTGGCATCCAGCCACCCGCCTCACGTGTTGGGTCCTCACAAAGAGCGCGACTTGTCACTGACGTCTGTGGAGATGAACATGGTCGGAGACGGTCAATTGACCGACGGCGATGATGTTGGATATTTTTTCCCCTTCCCTCTCCCCACTGCCCACTGCCACCGTTGGTTCCGTGGGGTTTGGCCGGTCCATTCCGCCCAGCTGGGTGGCGGGGGCGGGGCAGTTTTGTTTGTTTGAGGGCATCGCCAAGTGTGGAATCAAGGGCAAGTTAGTTCGGAGTGGTGGTCAATTGGGGTGGTGAAGCCTCCTACTTCCATCCCAGAGAGAGCAATGGGACCACTTTTCGACTGCAATTGACGGCTATCAGTGTCTGCAGAGAGACCCTCCATCGATTGAAACATAAAGACCCCTCCCCACCTTCTGCGGTGCATCAAGACACAAGGAGGCCGCCATGATGCATCACGAGGGGCAATATACGGGAGTGAGGTACCACTCCTCGAGGATTGTCCGACCTTGTCCACCGTTGTACGCATTTGATCAAGGGGGGGGTCGAATGGAATGTTTACGCCGGCCTTGGTTCCTGTCTTTGTTTCGGGTCCCGGCTCTGTCTTGTCCTCACCCACCGTTTCTGGTTTCAGTCGTTCTTGACGACGGCAAAGGTCTGTAGAGGACATTTTAAAGTTTAAACCACCTGAAAACACCATGGTCAAAGATGTAAATCTTCAACAACCCACCGGCAATGTTGGTCCATCTATTCATCGCAAAAAAGACAGGCTATCAGACTTTTGTCACCATTGGGTCTCACAGCTTCAAAGGCAAAAGAATGTCTGGACGGATGCCAATGTTGATGGCGGCCAACTACCGCTGCTTCCGTCGAAATATCCCAGAGCTGGCGCATCTCTTTGTCCTGCCGCGAGAAAAACAAAGATAACCCAACAATGGCTTCTTTGAGCTGTCTGCTTGCCAGGTCCGGCACAAGACGGCATTCCTCCCAATGGACGTGTAAAATCATCGACAACCCTCTGCTCAGAACCAACATCAACTTGCCCGTCACACCACTGTTGGCTACGACTTACCTCGGCCGCAACAATAGCTTAGGTAGCTTGCTTGACCCCCTCCGAAATCACCCAACCCAAGATGGCGACGGTCGACATGGAAGACGCCCCCCCGATTGCCCCTCCGGTGCCGTCGCACCTCGCCGAGCACGAGGACGACGAGAACGGCCACCAAAAGGGCTACGTCCGGGGCACCGACTTCTCCCTCCCCTACTACTCGCGATGGTCGCGCATGCACGAGGCCGAGATCTACGAAGACCTCCTCCGCCACGTCAACTGCGGCTACCTGTCGACGCGCGGCGTGCCGCCCACCCTGCTCGCCCTCAAGCAGCACGCCCAGTCGCTGTGCGTCCTGATCCACGCCCTCAACCCGACCACCGATTCGGGCGACATCCTGCTGGGCGACCCGTCGCAACTCCCTCCCACCCACAACGAGGCTGACGTCGCGCCCGTCGACGACCCCCTCGCCTTCCGACACCAGCTCAACGACGCCTTTGACTTCCTCAACGACCTCTCCTTGCCCTACGCCAACGACGACCCGAACCACAACAAGCCCCTGACCGGGCTCGTCAACGAGGTGCGCTCCCGCCACGAGGCCTACGGCACCACCTACCACTGCCCGCTCGACGAGCACAAGCCCCGCGGCGCGACCGAGAAGCAAAAGCCCTACGCCAACCACCAAAACCTCCTCCGGCACGCCAACGAGCTCCTCGAGCGCCTCGACCACGAGACCTCGTCCACCGGCGGCCTCCTGAGCCTGCTCCCCTCGGGCACAGAGCCCGACGCGCTCGAGCTCTCCGACGCGCGCAACAGCCTCCTCGGCCAGTGGCTCCTCTTCACGCAGCACCTCGTCGCGCGCGGCCACGAGCTCGAACTCCAACTCGCCAACGCCCTCGACGTGCTCGCGTCCGAGGCCGCCATCCCGCAGCACTACGTCGGCACCCTGGGCGCCGAGACCCTCGCCGGCGGCCAAGCCATCGCCTTCCCGCAGGACCGCTTCGTCCTCGCCAACGCCGGCGACGACGTCTTTGAGCACCTGCACGGCATCCTCGACAAGCAGGAGGCTCTGATCCAGGCCAAGGCCGCCGTGTGGGAGAAGCAGGGCGTCGTCGGCAAGCGCATCTACCAGAAGCACCGCGGCGGCGAGGAGCACGCGCGCGGGCTGGTGCCCGTGACGATCCCCACGCGGTACTACCGTCTCGCGGGCCAGGGGCGGAACACCATCTTTGTGGTGCCGGCGTGGGAGAATCACCCCGGCGTGGCGGCGACCAAGGACGCCGAGGGGCACCCGCAGGTGGTGGCGTGCGTGCAGCCGAGGTTCCCGGAGCGCGTGTCGGAGCTGGAGAGGAAGTACGATGAGAGGATTGAGCGGGCGGCGGCGCTCGAGGCCGAGGTGAGGGCCATGAGGGCCGAGCAGGCGCGGCGGCACGACGAGACCAAGGTGCTGGAGGAGGAGAACAGGCAGCTGGCGGAGACGAGGGACGCGCTGTTGCTGGCGGTGGGGAAGAACGGAGAGGAGCTGGCGGTCGAGGCGCAGATGGAGAGGGAGAGGGCCATGGACGCCGAGAGGGAGAGGCAGTTTGTTGAAGAGGAGAGGGACGCGCTGGTGAAGGAGAGGGACCAGTTGAGATTGCAGCTGAGTGCGGCGATGCGGGAGGCGGGACAGGCGACGGCGAAGAGGGGGGCGAGGGTGTAGAAGAAAGAAAGTAGAATAAATTCCGTGGAGTTGAGGATTTAAATATTTTTCTTTTGGTGGTTCTTTTTTTGGTCAGTTGGTGGAAGGTGTTGTGGCACGACGGTTGCGCACGCAATTGCGGGCCGTGGCTGCCCGGTGGTGGAATGCCTGGGTAATACAATTTTTCACTCCTTCACTTTTTGACTTTTTCCTCTTGCCATCGCCGACATTTTGACGATGTCTCTTCAACTCTTCAACAATGACGACGACGTCGACATTCGAGAACCATGATCCCGGTCGCTGTCAAAAGGTCCGACATGACCCATGTGATTCTCGGCAAACGTCCGAATGCAACCAACTCCAACTCGGTCGCCATGGCAACAGTCACAGTTCAGAGAGATAAACAAATCCCACTCTTCTCATTCAATAACCTCTTTGGGCGCAGCGCTAAATCCCAAGGGTCATCACATCTCCAGCCAATGGCATCTCCTCGTCAGACTCGCCACTTTATTTTTCCCTCTTCAGCCTTGCGCGCGGACAGGTCTGGCCGGGCTGGGATGGTCAACGGCAGGGTGCCTTGGTTTGTTGACTTTCGGAAGACCCCGCGTCAGCTTGAGCTCGACCCGACCCGACCCTGGCCTCGATGCTTCAAGCTTGATTGATGCCACGCAGCTCTCTTCACTTGCTGCCGAACTCACCGTCCTCCATTCGCCTCTTTTTCCCCCGGTGCCCGTCCCGGTTCTATATGGCTGTGTTTTATTGATCCAGTCCTCGTCTCACACCAACCTCTTCTTCGACTTTTCCAACTGCCGCAGTCGAGCTCGTCCGTCTCTGTCCCTCCCTCCGAGTGTGCCGTCGTCGTGTGGGGGTTTGTTTCGACCCATTGTGTTTCTATCCTCATCATCATCTCTACAAACCCGGCTGCATTGACTGCCCGGGAGTGACTGGAGTGGTTGAAAAGACCAAGAGACAATGCATTCCCTCTAGAGACTCGACAAAAGACAGGCAATACGGCAGACCGCTCGACGCGGCCACGTCACCAAGCACCGCATCCGCATTCCGACGACCTCCACCTCTACCTCCCCGCCATGGCGGCACCACGATCGACATCGATGAGGAATGCCCTCGGCCGTCGCATGGCCATGACATCTCTCCTCCTCCTCCTCTCCCCAACCACGACCGTCGCCGCCGCCTCTCTCCCATACATCCCGACCTCGATCCTCCTCCCCCCAGGCTCGTCAACAGCCTTCATCCTCTCCCCAAACGACGCCACCTCCTCGGTCGACCTCCTCTCCATCGACCTATCCTCTCCCATCAACCCCGCCACCTTCAAACCGCACCCGATATCCACCTCCCTCCCCTTCTTCCCCCGAGGCTCCACCAACATCGCCTTCACCCCTTCGGTCCTCGCCAACGGCACCATCGCCGTCTTCGCCGGCGATTGCTCCGTCTCCACATCCGCCGCCCTCTGGACCTACACCCCCACCAACACCGGCGGGACATGGACGCGCCACGCCACGGCCCCGGGCGCGTCCTGGGACTACGGCCAAGGCGGGCCTTACCACCTCGGCGGTAGCGTCGCCTTCTCCCAGCAACTCGCTCCCGTCATCTCCCCGGCCACCTTTTACGTCTACGGCGGCATGTGTCCCGCCACCAAATCCTCCTCCGCCGCAGGCTGGGAGCAGCAGGCAGCGACCTACTCCAACCGGATGCTACGCCTCACACCTCCGACCGCCAAATCAGCTGCCTCGGGGTATACCGTCTCATACGCCCCCTCCACCGGCCCGCCCATCGCCGAGGCCGGGTTCACGCTGACCACGCTCGCTCCGTCGATTTCCAACCGCTCGGGCATCGTCACGCACCAGGCGGGGCATGTGCTACTCGGCGGGCATACGCAGCAGGCTTTTATCAATATGAGCACGGCGGCGATTTGGAGCCTGCCCGAGGAGCAGTGGAGTTTTGTCGGGATTGCGCTCCCGGGTAGTACGGGGAGGACGGACCTGACGGTCAAGAATGATGTTGCTGTCGTTGACAGTCGATCGGGGCACACAGCTGTGCTAAGTGAGGACGGCACCAAGTTGGTTGTCTATGGTGGGTGGGTGGGAGATGTGGCGACGCCGGCTGAGCCGCAGGTGGCCGTTGTGAATATCGGCGCGGCGTTTGGGGATTGGAAGTGGGAGGTCCCAAGTGGGGGACAGCCGGGGAATGGGGTGTATGGCCATGGCGCGACGCTGTTGCCGGGGAATGTGATGATGGTGTACGGGGGCAAGACCATTTCTGGTGGGAACAAGGGGAAGCGCGCCGAGGACGATATGCGGTTCTTCGACATCAACAAGATGTCCTGGACCGAGAGGTACACGCCGCCTGCTCCCGGATCGGGATCAGGCAGTGGGACTGCCGGGGGAACGTCAGGAACGAACCCCGACGGGTCGCCCAAGTCAGGTTCTACCCCTAACTCTTCCGGCGGCGGAAGCGGAGGCGGGACCTCTGGCTCCTCCCCCGATGGTAGCACCTCGTCCAGCGACGACAAGTCCAACCTCCCGCTTACCCTCGGCCTGACCCTCGGCCTCGCCCTCCCACTCCTCCTCGCCGCCCTGCTCGCTATCGCCTGCCTCGTCCGCCGCCGATCCCGCCGCCGCGCCCAGCGCGACGAAGCCCTCTCTAACCTCGCCCAAGGCCTCCCAGCCCACGGCTACCACCACCGCGCCTCGGGTTCCACCGGCTCCAACGGCGACATGATCCAGCGCTCCACCCCCGACGACGACATCTTCATGCCGTGGAACGCCGCCAGCGCGCGCGACTGGTACACGGGCGGCGGCGACGCCTACTCCCAAGGTCGCCGGTCCCTCGGTTTCGAGACCCTCCGACGCCAGGACAATTACAGCGGAGCGGACATCCCGCCGCCGCTCTTCACCCCCGGCGTCGGCGCCGGCAACGCCCAGCGCCCCCGCAACACGGTCGCCAAGGGCCTCTACACCCCCACCCACACAGGCGGGTACGACTTCCTCCCTCTGCGCGGCCCAGGCGGGAACGAAATCCACCCCATCTACGAGGAAGACGACGAGGACGGCGACCTCGCCAGCCCGAACCGCAAGAGCGTGCTCCTCCCCGACGACCCCTTCGCCACGCCCCCCGCGGCCCGCAGCCCGACGCACGGCCCCTCCAGCAGCGCCCAGGACCCCGAGGTCCAAGGGTGGGTGTCCGAGGTGGACGCCGCGGACGCGGTGCTCGTATCCAAGATTGCGCGGCACGGGTCGACGACGACGACGCCCCCGCGGTTCTCGCCGCAGGCGCAGGGCGACGACAGGACGAACTCGAACCTGTCCGATCGCAGCGCGTTCAGCTTCGTCGCGGGCGCCGAGGGCCGGTTGACCACCAACCGCCCCGGCACGGGCGGGACGTCGTCGGGCGCGAGCTTCTCGACGGCCAAGTCGACGTTTGCAGCGCTGCAGTCGGAAGGTCCGGATCTGCTGCTGCGGCCGGGGTATCAGCAGCAGACGACGCCGACGCGGAATAACTTTGACTATCACCACCACGAGGACTCGGAGGAGGAGGAGTTCCCGCACATCCCCTCGTCCCCGTCGAAATCGAAACCCCGTCGCTACCCCTCTGGTGGTCATCGGCCCCTGAGCGCGTCAAACTGGCTCGGGAGCCTGAAGCGCGTGTTTTCGAACCCGTCGCCGGAGCCGTCGTCGTCGGATTCGAATTCGCGGACGAGGGAGTCGTTGCTGGATGGGAGTAATGCGTCGAGCACGGACTTTGATGCCGCGGCGGCGGGGCGGGCGCTGCTGGCGAGGAGGAGGAAGCAGGGGAGGGAGGCGTGGGATGGGGAGTATGGCGCTGGGGGTGAGGGGGATGATGGGGAGTGGGATGTGGAGAGGGCGGTGGAGCAGAGGCTGGTGCAGGTCATGTTTAGCGTGCCGAAGGCGAAGTTGAGGGTGGTGAATGGGGAGGAGTGCGAGGGGGTTTTGGAGGGGGGGAGCGATGACGGTGGGGAGGGGGAGAGGGGAGGGGTGCAGGGGGAGGGGGTTTGGTTGAGGGGTGGTGGGGGCGAGGGGGAGGGGTCGGTGTTTACTACTAGCACGGCTACTACTGCTATTACGGCGGATAAGGAGGAGGAGGAGGAGGATGCACGGGGCAGGGAGAGGGATGGGTTGTTGCTCCGGCCTGATGAGGGGGGGATTCACGTCAAGAAACGGAGGAGTGCTCAAGTTTTGTGCGAGGGGGATAGGTTGGCGGGGCTGTCGCCGTCGGCGTCGCTGAGGACGTCGAGCATCACGACGAATACGTGCATTCAGATGGCCGAGGAGGTGAGGATGGAGCGGCCGATCAAGACGAGGGTGCTCAAGATGGTGGAGAGCATCGAGTCGAGGGGGAGTAGTCCAGGAGGGAGTCCAGTGAGGGGCGGGTGATGAGTAGGGAGGAGTCTGTTTCTTTCGTGGGGGGCGTGGAGTGCTACTATATGACTTGTATTTGATGGAAGGACAGTACAGTGATGGAAGATACGCGGGGGTATATCTGGGAGAAGGATTTGGGGTTGGATCTTGGGATGGAGTAACATGGCGTGTTTTTGTATATTTGCTGCTTCTCTTTTCGGCGTCTGGGTAGTATGCTAGCTAGTTGGGCATATAGCAATCCATTGAGTGAACATGTATTCGAGTTGTTCATACCATTCTACGTCCCAAATCTCTTTCCAACAATGAGCTGGATATTGGGCCCTCCCCAAGCCGTTATGGAGACAACTCCGCCCAACTCCGGGCTGTCGCACTAAAATGACTCCTTCATCGCCCTGCACATATTTCGGTGGGTACGGGGAGAGTTCTGTATGTTCCGAGTACGGTCTTGTCAGCTCACATGTTTTCGCCCTTTTGAACCTTTGTGGAGATGTATCGATGGTGGACGGATTCGGAGTGCTTGGTGATGTTTCCTCCGCCTGGCTCAATTACACTTATCCCTTAAAATCATCAGATGAAACTGAGGATTGAAGCTAAGGATGAGCCGTCGGGCATGCCATTGCTCTTCATTTGCATACAAAAGGCCAACCCTCGAACCTCGTCGTGGTTGTCACCGACCTGATGCAAAAAAAGTCACAAGTTTCTGCCCCGGCCGCCGCATACCCCACCCCTCCGCCCCAGCCCCACACCGGCCCGGCAGGAATCCGACCCACCCGCGCCGGCAAACCCGGCATCTTCCGTGCCCCCCACACAGCATCGCATCCGTTTCGTTTCTCGATCCGGGCCTGCTGTGATCGACAGCGCTACCATCACCCCAGCCCCATCACAAGCACAAACACGACAGACACCAAGACCGGCAACTCTCGATCCCGTCCTTAGTGCCGTCGTCGTCGTCGTCGTCAAGAGGACAGCACAGAATCGGGCCTGTTTACGGCGCGCCTGCAGCATGTCTCGCTAGTCGAGTAGCGATAGACATTATTTCGATTCATGGTGGATCCAGTTCAAGCAGGTCTGTCGTCGCCTGGGCGCAGCACAGCACAAGGCCTCCTGTTTGAGAGTTCCACGACAGCGATACCGGGCGAGAATTTTGGTCGCGTACTTGTCACCCCCCCGCCCCGCCCTTGTTCGTTTGTTCGGCTGGCTGCTTGCCGTCGGTTCCGACGAAAAAGGACGGCGTGTCTGTTGCATCTGGGGGCATCATTGACCTGCCTGCAGTCCGTCACATGTTGTCTGTCTGGGCAGTGACGGGCGTGGTTATGAGCGTTGTTGGCGTCAGTATCCAGTGCCTATGTCCCGCCTCGGCGTGCTATCAACCCATTTACCGTCGCCGTCTCGTCAAAACCCCAACGGCGGCAGAGATAGGCGGTCAACACAAACCACCAACCGAATCATGGCCGGGACGGACGACGTGTCTCGAGGCACGTTGCGGTGTACAAGCGCCCTGCACAGAGAGAGCACCGCCTCGTCAGTCGGTATGTCGGTGCAGTGAGACGCCGCTACGGGAACCGCCAGAGTGAGTCTGCGCTGGCCTTTTTTTTCTTGTCGGTTGTTGTGTCTGGCACCCGCCGTCCGCCTGCGAGATCTTGACACCGTCGTCCATCCATCCGCTGTGCTCACAACATGTGGTCGCCGTTGTGCGCGCATGGTTGCGCGCGGGGTTGCGGGGAAGAAGGCCTGCGCCATGTTTTTTCTGACAACAACCTTGATGGACCTGGACCTGGTCGGTCGGTCCGAGAGGAAGAAATAAAAGACCTCCGATCCCCTGACCGGGACTTGATGTGGTATCGACATCCCACGCCCGCTGGCCAGGCCGTGGGTAAAATAGAGTGCCGACGATAGGGAGAGCAGAATCGAAATATCCGCTCGAGGCAGAATCCGAAACGGGAGCAAGAGGTCGTCGTCGCCTTGGTTGCGAGCCGCGAGGATGGGCACAAAGCTTGGTTGGACATGCACCGTTCCAAGGCATCTGGATGTGGTGCAGCGATTCTGATATACCACCTTCCCGGGAGGTCGGAGGAAGCCGGTATCCATGCAGCCCGTGGGATGGAGGGCCGGATACTCTGGGTTTGGGACATGGCGGCTTCGTATCACTCTCGCCGTGTGCTTCGTGTCGGTGGCAGGCGTCGAGACAGTGGCAGGTTACTGGGACGCCCAGGGAGTCCCTCAAGTCCCTATCTGCGTGCCCAGGTGCAGGTGGCCCGGGTTTCAAGTCGGGGCAAACCGGTGGTTGGGGCGTTGCTGCGGGTGTGTTGCGCCATGATACGGCCAGCGAGACGCCGCTCGGTGTTGTCAGCTTCTTTGTCCAGCAATCAGCAACGGCGGGGGGTGCATGAGGTCTGCAGCTTGTCTGTGAGTCTGGGCAGGTTTGCCAGGTCCAATGTCAGTATTCCGTACCTACCTACTGACACAGTCCTGCGTGGATTCGCCATCCCATCACCAGCACCGAGTGTCTCGGGCCTACTGTGAGTACTGCCCAAGTACAGCCTGCCGCCCGTGTTCTTGACACGCTGGGAGTATCTGTAGTTGGGACGAGAACGGCCAGACCATCCCGTGTCATGGTGGCTGTTTTGCGTTCTGCAGAGTGCCGTCCATCTTTGTCCATCCTCATCTTGCCCGGGGCCCGGGGCCCGTCTTCTAAGTTCTGGAAGCCCACTCCCCCACTGCCGGACCATCCGCCGTCCGCGGGTCGACGAGATCTACCGGGCAAGGGGAACGGCGGATGGTCGAGAGAAGTCGTCGAGTGGACAAGATTCCGTGTGGAGAAGTTGGTGGAAAGGTAATTCCTTGCCTCGCCATGCCAATCCGTATCACCCTCATGGCTATCAGGGGACAAGGGACAATTCCAGAGGCGGCAGCAAGTCATGCTGAGTGCTGACAGGTGGTGTGTGTCCACAAAGCCCTTGTTTCGGGTCTTGGAGCGCCACGAGTGCTGGGCTGGGCTGCCGGAATGCAATCGTCCCCGGGCCGCCAGGGGAACGGGAAAACCAAGGTCGGGAAATCCACGCGATATTTTTAACATGAAGAATGGCCATGGCCGAAATGAAAATGAATGGCATTGAGGTCCTCCTCCCGGACACAACCCTCCGTGGAGGGTGCTGCTGGAGGCAGAGTTACAGCGATGCGAACCGCTGGAGGGGAAAGGGAAAAGGGAACCGTCACCCCGCCGTGGGCCCCCGATCGAGATTACCGTCTGTGCTGACCAGGACATGGCCTGTATGAATAGGGCCAGCTCAGGTCGACCAGGTTCGTGCTTTGAGGTTTCTCCCCAATTGAGGGCCCCTCAGTGACGGCATGCCCTCGGTTTCGCTTGTCCGTCTGGGAAGAACAACAATGGCGGCCAGCATTCCCTGGATGCCTTTTTTGCCTCTCCATTCCACCTCCACCGTCCACCGTCGGAACCAGCGAGTCCCGTTTGTGCCGCGCAACATATTTGGTCGTTTGTTTGTGCAGCCTCCACCGACAAGACACCAAGGCGCTGGCAAGCCCTTGGCACCCGTAGCCTACAGCGTATTCGGCGAGTGCAGGCGAGCTGTGTGAAAAAGGAAGAAAAAGCGCAGTGCTGGGAGATGGGATGGAAATGGAAGTGATGGGCACAGGGGTCGTGCAGCACTGCGTCGTGGCCCATGCCCCCCCTGTTCCCTGTTCCCTCGGCACGCTTGTTTCTTTCTGCACCAGCCGCTCCACTTCCCAGTCTCCCACTCCCAGCTCCCAGCAGGTTGGTTGTCTTTTCTCCCACCCTGCCCACTCCAGGTCCGCCTGCTGCAAATTCATGTCTCTCCCAACTCCTCTCACGACCGCCTTCACCTCGCCCACGCCCACGCCCACGACCATCCCCTCCCCGACGACGCGACAGGTTTGACAGGTTTGACACCTCCAGCCTCGACCCCTCCCTAGACAACTTCTCGTCGTGGTTGGAGCACCGTGGGCTCCAATTGCTCCCGACAGCCCGGAACCGACGTAATCTCGAGAACCGCGAATTACAAACCGCCAACCGCCAACCGCGAGCGAACGAAACAACCGGGACCTTTACCCTCGACATCGAATTCACACTCGGATCCACCTGGAATGGCTTCGGGCCTGCCATTGTAAACACCGAATCCGGCATTGGCGAATTCCATGCGTTACGCCAGGCACTGGCTCCTCGCCGTTCCCTTTCCCTCGACCCAACGTGAAACCGACCGACACATTCACTGCCCATCATGACCTCTTCACAAGTCGCCCGCCGATGGGCGAGCATAGCCATCACGACCCTCCTCTTCTCCAACATGGCGGCTGCCGAGCCATCGATCCCGACAGACTACTGCAGCTCGGTCAACACGGCCAACATGGAGCCATGTATGCTACCCCCTCCCCATGACTTTTCGCAACAGCCTCTCTGACCAATTCACAGTCGTCAGTGACTTCCAGTCACAAGGCCGCTGCTTTGGCAATTGCACCGACATGGGTGCTGCGCTCGCCATCGTGCAGTGGAAGGCCTGTTGGTGTGCCGATTACATACCCAACAAATCAGACCAGAAATCAGTGTCAAACTGCAAGGATCCATGTCCTGGATATCCCGACGACTACTGCGGATCAAGAAGCAGCAGCGGTGGAAACTTTGGCTACATGGTGCTCAAGAAGCCGCTGGGCGAAGCACCGGCAGGCGTCACCAACACCAGAACCAGTGCAGTAAGTTCTTTCCCATCCCCAACTGCTGCCATGTCATGTTTTCTTCTGCCCGAGTGTCTTGGTCGGTTCTTTTGTCATCTCCTTCCCCGCGACAGGCGGCAAACCAATGGAGGCATATTGTTAAACAGTCCTTGGGTTCCCAGGCCGTCGTGACCACGAAGACTGAGATCGTCCAGGTGACCTCTCCGCCTTCTGTGGAGCCGGAGGTTGATCACAGAAAACCACCGACGACACGAGCTGTATGCTTATTTTTATATGTTCCGTGACTTGCTGGGTGATGCGGCCTTTACGGGACGGTACTGACTGGTGCATCCACAGCCAAAAGACGACGGCGCCAGGCCTACATTTCCCTCGGTCCAGACCGTCACAGTCGGCGGCACTGTCCAGACCGTCACGGCACTACCGGACCCCGACCCGACTGGAACCGGCCAATCGCAGCTGGAAAAGTCGGAAAACAGCGGCGGTCTCTCGACAGGAGCGATGGTCGGAATTGTTGTGGGCGTCCTCGTGGTCTTTGCGGCGGCCGGCGTCCTGCTGTTCTTCTATTGCCTGAAGCGCAAGAAGGCCGAGGGAGAAAAGGGCTTTGTGGCCTCGAGACGGGGCAGCCCCAGCGGATCGGGTGGCGGCGAGGTGTCGGAGGCCCGGTTCGGAGACGGATCGACGCTGGGCGGCTGGGAGGGAAGCGCGGCCAACTCGCACCGACGGAGCCACCTGATGCCGGTCGACCCCCGGGCCGAATTCGCCAAGGGCGTGTACGCGCGAGACCACAACAAGAGCCAGGTCAGCATCGGCTCGCTCCAGGACAACTTTGACTACACGAGACCGATCAACGAGGTGCGGGTGCTCAAGGCGATGAATCCCGACCCCGACCCATGACGACATTCCAAGGGAGGACAACTTGCATGCTGTGTTGGATAGACGCTCGCCAGCCAGCCATTTTCTTTTCTTACGACGTACACGACCCGCGCGCACAAGATCATCGCGAAACGGCCTTGCTGGAGAGGGAAGAGGGAGGGACTACGGATCCAGAGAATTTCGAGGGACGAGATACCAACAACCACCACACCACCACAACCACGGCGTTTTTACGGGAGGGACCGGGCCAGGCACACATTTTTTGGCGGCGGGCACTTTTGCTTTGTTTTATTTTTGTTCATGGAAACAAAAACCGACGACGACCTGCGCACCCACAGGTTTTTCGCTCGATTCGATTCGACTCGATGCTCCACGCGGACACGGCGCCCGCCACTCGGCTCGACATGAGGGAGTTGGGGGGCAGCCACGTATTTAGTCTGCCTAATCTTTTTTCTTTTCTTGTTTCTTTCTCACGCTGCTTTGATGCATGCAGGGTACTTTTGGGGAGGCCTGAAGGGGGGTAGACTGAGGGGAGGGGACGAATCTCGACATGCCGCGTGGAGGGGACGGCCGGGACGGGCATTGTATATGGTCGGGGAGACGCGGGCATGTATGGATAGGATCAGGATGCGGTGCAGTTGAAGAGTGGCCGCCGTCGAACGTGCGTGGGCTGGAATGAATTCAAGATTTCACCCGGTTCAAACAACTGCTTCTGCCATCGTGCCATCACAAATCCCCTCTGCCCTTCTCGGGTCCTCTCGGCGAGAATTAACCTGTTCTTGATTGCAGAGCTGTTTTTTTCCTGCTGAATGTGCATGGCTCTGGCAATCTCTCGCCTCACGGATGCATGGATGGTTTGTCTGATTGGGGCTCTGGGGGGGATCAACAGGTACGAGGTTGCGATGGGCAGGTTGACGACGTCATTTTTATGCTTTGCGTAGGTAGCCGCCCGCTTCGGTTGAATGCGTTGGTACTGGGTACTTTCGAGCCCCTTAATCTATTTATTTTGTACGGGGGGTAATCTATTTATTTTCCTCGGGGGGCCGCGGCAACGAGCGAACGAACGGGCAAGGCAACCAAGGGTCCGCCTCCCCGATTCCCAGTGTGGGAGAAGAAGAGGAAGGTATGGAAGCCTTGTTGGTTTCAAGAGGGTGCCGTCGACCGGATTGTTGGATCCGTACTTTTGAGTAGATGTGGTGTGCTGTATGGATTGGATTGCATTGGCGAAGCAGGTGAAGGTATTTCGGCCTGCTGCGACGTTGGGATTGCAGTTAATTTATTGCACGTGTGTGTGTGGTGGGAGCGGATTGGGGTTGCATTGAGGGGCGGGATGGGGGATTGTCGTGGATGGAGGGGAGGGAAATGTTGGAACTTGGATGTTGTGGTTTTTTTGCCATTTGGTGGTGACTGGGGTGGGAAAGGGTTCTTCCGTGAGGTGCTGAATTGAGGTTGTTGATGATTCCTGGGTTGGAAGTTGGAACACTGGAATGGAATAGGTGTTTGCTGGTTGGGAATCGGGATGGAGAAGGGGAGAAGTCATGAAATGAGGATATTTCACCTCATCAGACAAACACCTGTCGGCTTTGAAAGAAACTGAGCATTCCACCATCACCTGCCACAGCTGTACTTGGGGCAAAGTGACACCATCACCATCTTCTGACCTCTCTTTTTTCGTCTCCAGAACAAGTGGACGGGCCATATAGCGCCCATACCGCAGTCTCGTGGCGCTGCCATGTGGTTTGCGCTGAAAATCGGCGAACTCGGCACCGGCGTGGGGTTCCTGGGTGGGGGGACGGGGGACAGGACGTTTCAGATGAGATGGCGGCGGTGGATGCTACGCTATGGATACTCCGTCCAGAGTGACTCTTACTTGGACTTGACCATCACCAACAGTTGAGGCTCGGGCTTGCGTTGACTACCTGACTGAGCAGGGGAAATATGAATAGGTTTGTCTCTGTTCAAGTGTAGGTGATGATAAGAGAAAAAGATAATGGAGATGGGATCCATGGACAATGTGAGATTCGAGACGGCACCCACCTCCCAGGGGAGCTTGCAGCTGAGACTGCAGCCAGCCGGTCTGATATATTGCTTTTCCATGGACAGGGCGCGTGACATGGAAGCGTGGGATAGCGAGTCGATGAGTTTCGAGGTGATGGGCGCTGGGGGCATGCTGCGCTGTGGTTGGCTGACCCGGCACTGCGACAGCGGTTCAGCCGCAAGACTTGGCTTCGGTAGGGGTAGGCGTGCGCTGTGGGGAAGGGTCGCCAAGCGCCTTCACCTCCATGACCTCGGGATCCCGTCCATCTCCCTCCATCGCATGTCTGGAACATGACTTGATGGATCCTCGGGGCCCAATGAGTTGCCCCAGAGGGGTCGTGATCACAAGGACAGCAGGCCCTGCAATCTCATTCTCACAGCAGGCGATCGACACTTGCCCATCTGCTGTGCACGCGGGCGCAGTGTGCAATGTGTGGCCGACAAGTTGAACAAGTATGGATGTGCAATGAGTGCCCAGTCTGTTTGGGTTGGAACTTGGAACAAGTGACTGGACCCCGGGGTCACTGTCGGTTTGCTCTGCCCCCTGGCAGCCGACGGGGCAGTCCCGGGGCAGGGCAGGACAGCACACCAGTGATCCACGGAAGGGGGGCGTTACAGATGTGCCCCTCTCCGGGCAGCTTCCATCTTTGGTCTTCCCAACTTGAACATAGCACGACAGTCGACAACTGCACCGCGATGTGTATCGGTTGACAGTTCCGCCTGCGTCTGCGTCTGCGTCTGCGCCTTGCATTCACTTCCTGTCCTCGCCGCCAGTCCTTTCCAGTCCTTGCCGAATCGCCGTCGCACGCCTGCCACCACCGTGACCGTCACCGTCACCGTCGACGCCGTCCTCTGGGACCATTCTATCCCAACTTGGCACACCTGGTTGTGACCGCCGACCGCTTTCCCGACCATCCCGTTCACTCGTTTCTCGTCTGTTCTCGTCGCGCCGCCGCGCCTGTCCTTCCTTCTACCGATCGCCGAGTCGACTCCCCCCTCCAGCCGAGACCACAACCGCGACGACGAGACCATCCATAAGCCGCCCGCCACTGCACCCACTTCTCCCCTCGCGCAACCGCCGAGTCGCAGACGGCAGGTGCCGATATGAATCTACACTGCAACACCACCCTGGAGGATCTGAGGAGTAGGTAGTCCGAGGCGCATTGCTTGGTTGGGTTGGATCACGGCTAACTTGCGATGCGACAGTCCTCCCCACGACCGAGCGCATCATCGCCGGCCCCTTTACCTTTCACGATCTGGCCCTCATCATCGCCGGCGGATCCGCCGCGATAGCCATACTCTTCAGCTTCTTCCTCATCATGATGCATGCGACGCACTACACGGTCCCCAATGAGCAGAAGCAGTATGTCTCAGACTTACCTCCCCCCCAAGCAGTGCTCTACTAACAGAGGTGGCCAGCATCATACGCATCCTCTTCATGATACCAGTCTATGCCACCTCGTCATGGCTCTCGATACGCTTCTACTGGCACGCCATCTACTTCCAAGTCCTGTCCGACTGTTACGAGGCCTTTGCCATCTCGAGCTTCTTCTCCCTCATGTGCCACTACATCGCCCCCGACCTCCACGACCAAAAGGACTACTTTCGCGAAATGTCCCCCGTCCAGCCCTGGGTCTGGCCCCTTAGCTGGTTCCGAAAGTGCTGCGGCGGCGAGCGTGGGCCCTGGAGAACACCGCGCAACGGCCTGACGTGGTTTAACATTATCTGGATCGGCGTCTATCACTACTGCTTCATCCGCGTCGCTATGACGGTGACGGCTGTCGTGACACAATACTTTGAGCGCTACTGCGAGAGCTCCAACAGCCCCTTTTTTGCCCACATCTGGGTATGTCCACCCCCCATCTCGTGGAACGCCCCCTAACTCCCCGCAGGTTGTCGCGATTCAGTCCCTGGCCGTGACCATTGCCATGTACTGCCTCATCCAATTTTACGTCCAGCTCCGAAACACCGAGCAGCTCGCGCAGAACCAGCCGTTCCTCAAGATCCTCGCCATCAAGCTCGTCATCTTCCTGTCCTTCTGGCAGTCCGTCTCCATCAGCGTCGGCACCAGCACCCTGCAAATCATCCACCCCAACGAAGTCATCGCCTACCCCGATCTCAAAGTCGGCATCCCCTCGCTCCTCCTCTGCGTCGAGATGGCCATCTTTGCCATCCTCCACCTCTGGGCCTTCCCCTACCAGCCCTATGCCCGCCGGGCCGACGGCATCAGCCAGGGTGCCTTCCGCGCCCTCTTCGACGCCATCTTCGTCTGGGACGTCATCAAGGGCTTCGGCCGCGGCATGCGCTGGCTATTCGTAGGGGCTAGACACCGCCACGAACCCCGGCCGTACCGCGACCGCGCCAGCGCCGTCGCCATGACCGCCACCGGCGGCCCCGTCCCACTGCACAAGACGCGCGACCTCCACCCCCTCGGCATGTCGCACGCCGGAACCGGCTCGGCCGCCTCCAACAGCACCCTGCACCTCCCCATCGCCTCGCAGTTCCGCGCCAGCGCCTGGTACGATCGCCGTCGCCAGTTCCGCCAGCAGTTGGGCCTCTCGCCGTCCAACTCGCGCGATGTCAATATTCCGCACGAGAGCCTCCGCTCTCCGTCGCGCGACGAATCCGCCGGGCTGATCCTCAACGCCCAGCCTAATGCGCTGAATTCCCCGGCGGGCCCGGCGGGGCTGAGTCCCGCGCCGAGCCCGTCGCCGTATTCCAGTGGCCAGAGGCTCATCCCGGGGAGTCCGCTCGTGCAGCAGCAGACCAATACTACGGTGGACGACGGCGGGGCAAAGAGCCCGTACACGGATGGCGGGAGGCCGTTTTCGGTGTCGACCATGTCGTCGACGGGCGAGGAGAGGCGACGGCCGTCGTATGTGTCGATGATGGACGGCGAGGAGGAGGTGGCGACGGCGGCGGTGCAGGGGCGGCCGGTGCTGTGGGATGCTGGGGCCGCGAATGGGGGGCAGGTGCAGGGGTACTACCGGCAGCAACGGCAGTCGCAGCAGCAGCAGTATCCGTTGCCGTCACAGGTTAGGAGGGACCAGGGGCAGGGTGACTACCAGCAGCAGCAGCAGGTGTGGTATCAGAACCCGTTGCCGTCTCAGATGAGGATGGAGAGGGAGAGGGCGGGGGAAGAGGGGGAGGGACAAGGACAGGGGAGGAACTTGGCCTGAGGGGGGTGGTAATGGGGTGAGTTGAGGGCTGGTTGGTAGCGTGGAGTTGTGCTTAATTTGCTTTTCTGGCGAGAGATGTTCGTGGTGTCTTGATTTGGGTACGGGGTACGGACGGGCATGGACATGGGCATGTGCATGGGATTTCGGTTGATTTTATGGGGTTTAGTGTTCAAGGCATGGTGCATGGAGACGGGATTTATGATACCAATGGAGGGGAAAGGGGAACGGGACATTTTCAGAGACGGACAACGGAAGCTGGCCTGCTTGGTTGGCGTGTTGGGGCTCGTCGGTTTGTCAGTTAGTTGATAGGTACGATATGGTACCGGTGCTGTTGCAACTGGAGACGGGGTTGTCTCCTCTTCACTTCTTTCATTTCCGTGCTTGGGCTTGTCTTCAGTATGGCCTCCTTCTTACGAGTGAAATTGTAGTGAAATGACAGGCCAAGCAACTGACAAGGACCGAGGATATATGGTCTGTCGGAACTGAAGGCTCCGGCGATGGCCGTCAACTTAAACTTGGTTGAACTATATTTCGGCCCCGTCATCCTCTATAGGCCCCAGTGCAAGCCATCACTTGTACATACGGCCATAGATAGTGGAAAGCTCGGGATCCCGTCCGCTCTCCCATAGATAAGCCACTAATCGCCAGACTAGTAGTTGGGTCGGTGACGACCAGCGAATCCCTGGTGCTGTATGTTTTTTGCCCCCCCCATCAGGGGGGGATGTTTCCTTTTTGCCCCCAATTCCATTCCCTCGGACGACTATATCAACCTCTCGGTGGTATCATCACATTACTCCACACCCCCTCCCTCTTCCTCTTCTCCCCCTTCTCCTTCTCCTCCTCCTCCAAATCCCTCCTCCACTTCCCCCGCCCTCCCCACCACCCCCCACCCTCCCCAGGCCGCCTCACAACCAACCCCCCCTCCCTCCCAAGCCAAACCCTCAACCGCCACCCCTCCCCCTCCCCCACCGACCCCCCAGCAGCAGCAGCAGCAGGCCTCTCACTCCTCAGCGCCACCGCCACCAGCTCCCCGACCTCATCCCACCCGCCCCCTTGCCCGCGCGTGCCCATCGCGTACGTCCGCTTCCGCACCCCGTGCTCGGTGAGGTGCACCAGCACCAGCACCGCGTGCAGCGTCAGGAGGATCCACGCCGTCGCCTCGGCGGCGCCGTGGATGCGGTAGGCGTATTGCCACGAGGAGTAGGTCACTTCGAGGGCGAGGTAGGGGAGGATGTGGCGGTCGGTGGGGAGGGTGAAGGCCGGGGGGTTGTTGGGGGTTTGCTGGGGGGTGCAGGAGAGGGAGGGGGCGGCGGGGAGGGGGTTGGTTGGGAGCTTTGGGGGGGTGGTGGGGACGAGGCAGGTGGAGAGGGAGGCGGTGTTGAGGGTGCGGGAGAGGGCGTCGGTGAGGAGGAGGGAGAGGGTGATGGGGAGGCAGCGGGGGTTGGCGGGGGGGCAGAGGGGGGTGGTGGTGTTGGTGTTGGTGTTGAGCGCGGCGATGGAGAAGGAGGGGGAGAGGGTGATGGGGGTTTCGGTGGTGTAGCGGTTGGAGAGGAAGATTTGGGACGGTTCGGTGGAGCAGTTGGTCGTGGCTGTGCGGTCGTTGGGCTTGGAGATGAAGATGGAGGCCTTTGTCCACTTGGCGAAGACGAGGCAGAGGGTGGGAGGGGACTTGTCATCGGGCGGGGGCCAGACGAGGGCTGTTGAGAGGCCGGGGTGGGGGACGCCGAGGACGAGGGGGGAGCCCGAATCCGGAGACTGGGAGGTGAAGCTGTTCTTTGCCAGGGCAAAAGTTCTCCCTGACGTCGGCGCCAGGCTGGCAAAGGGAGCTTGCCACCACCCGTCGGCGAGGTAGTGCGTCTCGTCTTCCCGACACGGCATGCACTGCACCGCGAGCGCCGGCTGCTGCCAGAGGTCCTTCTTGCCGTACACGGCCGTCCCGTACACCGGCTGGTCGTTGACGGTTCCGATCTGGGCCTGCCGCGTCCCAAACTCCATTGCCTCGACGGCGATCTTGATGCCGCGCATGGGGTCCGGCCAGACTCGGTCTCCCAGGAGCTGCATCTCGCGCGCGATAATGTCCATGGGGGACGTGGCATACACCATCGCCGCTGTCCCGCCTTTGTCGTCCCACTCCACCGAGATGTCCCTCTGGTGCTGGGCGCCGTTGATGGTCAAGTTGAGGTTGTACTTGCCGTGTATCTTTGGCGCCGTGACGAGCGGGAGCTTCTTCAAGATCTGCGAGGCGGCGGTCCAGGGGCATGCCGAGTCGGCGGTCGGCGAGGAGGAAGAACACGGTCCGTCCTCTCGGTCAAAGTCGATCTCCTGGGGATACACATCGTCCATGGTAATCTCGGCGCCGTTTCCCCCCGAAACAACCGGCTTGATCAAGATCGTCCGTCCCAAATCCTCAGACACCTTCCCAATGCCCTCCATATCCGTCACCTCCCACCACCCCAGCTTCGGCAGCATCAGGATCCCCGCGCTGGGCCCCGCCGCCAGAGCGAGGAAGATGATGCTCACAACCAGGATCCGCGTGGTGATGTCCCCCCTCGCCTTGGACTTGGACCTCGTCGCGGCTTTCCAGAACTGCTTGCTAAACAGGTAGTACACCGAGTTGAGCGCGAACGGCGCCGACAGGAACCCCAAGGGCACGCCCTGGCTGCCCCGGAGACAGGCGCGGATCCGATGGAGCAGGATGGTCGCCAGCGAGGCCTGGATGAGCAGCTCGTGGGCCTTGGCTGCGATCAGCAGCGTGTTGATCTCGTTGGGCGAGGGGTTCCACGTCACGTCCTTGATGTAGACGGCGAGGAGGGTGACGGTGATGGAGATCGATGAGAAGTGCACCAGGATGGCGAGGTTGAACGGGAGCCGGAGCCGGGATCTCGTCTTCTTGACTCCCGGGCTTGCAGCCTCGGGATCGTCCGTCATGGTCGTCGCCGTGCTCAAGGAGAACGAGTCCGCCTCGCTCTTTGCCATCTTGACCGTACCTCAGGGAAGGGGACAGGGAACCGCAGGTGCCATGGATTCCGGGTAGCCTAGTGAACTAGTCTGTTGGAAGGCACTTGTGTCCAACGGGGGGATCGCAGATGCCGATTTGGTGCTGACGTCTGTGCCGCCGGATGGGCAACGGCGGGACAAGCCATTTTGATCTTGAGCCTGGGTCTCTGCCATGTTCCTATTAGCACTGTCGCTGGCGGTCAGAAGGTCTCCCACGGTCAGGGAGGCGGAGCAGGAAGGATTCCTCGTCGATATTGGTTCGCCCACACCTTGGATGCAAGAGGTGAGGCCCGTGAGGAGAAACCGGGCGGCCCAATCTTTAGCCTAAGTCGTGAACACGCGGGGAAGGCCTGTCCCGCCGTGACCGGAATCCCGTGTCGGCTCGTCACAGTGGGACGGTGGGACGGTGGGACGGTGGGGGCCAAGGGAGCTTATTCGTGACGGCGCGGCTCCGGGGTTCCTACCTTGGCCCTTGGGGGCGGCCATGTCCCATCCTGGCCAGGGCATTGCCATGGTGGCTGTGGTGAGCCGCCCTGAGGAGAAGGTAGTACTGCCAAGGGGCGGGGTGGTGAGTCGTGACGGCACTGGGAAGTTGGAACTGACCTCCTCGACGAGGTCCTTCGGGCCGATCCGGACACCACATACAAAAGGACTAAGCTTGTACTCCATTTCCATGCGCTAGGCCCAGGTACGCTAATGGGTGGCCTGAAAATGAAAATGAAAATGCCAATGCTCCAGCCAGCAACCCCCGACTAGGTAATGATACACAAGAAAAACACCTTTGGCGCTGCCGTGTAACCCCCCCCGTGCTCCTTCGACTCGACTCGGCCTACTTCTCCTGCTCCCGCTCCATGACCGACTTGAGGACCTTGAGATGCGCCTCCGTCACACCGATAGCTTCCCGGAGCTCCCGCTCGTCCATCTTCTCCTCGCGGAGTTTCTCTTCCACCGTCCTGGGCTCCACGCCCACCCTTCTCCTCGTCCGCAGCGGTTCTCCGCCGAGCCGATCCAACCCCGCCCGGTCCTCAATCCAGTCCCATAAATCGCTCTCCTCGCTTCTCCACATCTCCTCATACGCTGCCATCCGTTGAGGATATCCAGCGTACCCGAGTTCCCGACCAAAAGGCACCGCCACTGGCCGGTTGGACCGGAACCAGCTCGCCACCAACAGTCCGACGAGGAGCCCGTACACCACGTTCCCAGTAAGTATCGGCCGGATGGCACCGACGACGGGCCCGAGAAATGGTCGCGCGGGTTCCAGGATGCCCCATTCGCTCTTGGCCAACACCTTGGAAAGACCCTCCACTTCGCTCGCCGTGTTGGACGCCATCGCCGCCTTCTTCCGAAGCCGTTTTCGGCCCTTGAGCCCACCACCATGGGCGGCGCCCGACTTGGGCCGCGACGAGAGACTGCCTCGCAGGGCGGCCAGCAGATCCTTGCTATATTGCGTCTGGCCGTCGTTAGCGCCTCTCTCAATCGGACCTGTAGAAGTCAGTTAGCAAAGATTCTTGAGGAACACATCCGACATAATTACCCTTCAGCCAGCTCTTGCCCGACCATTCGATGGTGCAATTCATCTGGATGCGCGTCGAATTGTTTTCTGCCCAGCTCAGGCAGTACCGCGTCTTGACGACAAAGATGTTGCCGCTGGGGACGTCGGGGTTCTGCGTGGTGCACGAAACATTGACCGACTTTTCCAGGTCGCAGCTCTCTAGCTGCTCTGTGACGATGCACTTTGTCGACTTGGGTCCAATGGGCGCCGAGAGCGGCTTGATGTACGAAAAGGTGCGGGTCTTGATGTCGTCGGTGAGACCTCGCTTGTCCTCCATCTGGACCTCGGTGCACTTCTGGTCGACCGATAGAAACCTCCCCATCCAGGCCGCCGAGGCTGGTCCAAATAATATGTTGTACACCTTGCCCAGGGGTGCTGCCACTACATCGTCTCCAATGACCTTATCGTAGTGAACTGCAGCATCTCCGCAGTCGGTCGGCGCATGCGTGGCAGGACCGGGGAAGTCGGGCGTCCCCCCCGGGGCGCCGCCGTCTTCTTGCTTCTCGGCGGCTGGCGCGACGGCCCCCGAGACTTTTCTCGGCACGGCCTTCTCTGCCGGAGCATCCGGGAACGGTTCAAATGTTTGCGTGGATTCGGGCGCGTCATCCTCGTCCTCATCCTCGTCATATATCTCGTCGTCATCCTCGCCGTCGCTGTCGACGTCGGATGCCGAGCCGCTGTTGCTACCGGCGATCGAAACTGGGATAGGCGCGGCCTCCATCTTCTCCGTCCTGTCGCCACCCGTCTCCTCGAGACGGACACCGTTCAGTGTGCTCTGGAGATGGGGATGACTAATCTGCCAAATCTTGATGATGAGGTCGTACGTCGTGTCTCGGCTGGTAAACGAGGCAAAGATGTGTTTGGCGTGCAGGGTGGATATCTCGAGGCCGTTCTTGAACACCAACGCCGTGCTCCGCTTCTCAACTGCTACTATCTCATCAAAGCTTATCACAAGCGTCGTGATCCAGCCCAAAATGTTGCTGCTGAAGCACAGGTGGCCCTCGGACACGTACAGCCTCCCGTGAGCGAGAATCTCCTTCTGCAGAGCGCAGCTGTAATCTTCGATGAGATAGTCTTCGTCCGGCACCGTCTTGAACAGGGCGTGGAAGTCGCGGTTGCGCTTCCCGCTCGCGACCGCAAACCCCGTGAGCTTGGGGGCGGTGGGCTGCGCTACCGGGTTGGCGAGCGAAGAATTGGCAGAGGCGATAATGGCGCTCACAGTGTTGCCCGTCGCAGCACTGCTGCCGCGGTTCCTCCTCCTGTCAATGGCGCTCCGTATGCTGCCGCTGCGCTGTACGCCCGACTTTCCCTCGTACAAGCTTCCCTGGGGCGGAGTCACGTCCCCGCTGAGGCCAGGCTCGTAGAGGGAGCGTGGGCGGAACGGCGGTATGTCCTCGTTGGGCATTTCCAACACGGCCGCATGCGCATCGGCCGGAGCTGACTCGGAACGTGTCCTAGAGTCCGAGTCGCCAATCTTGGAGATCACCGGGGATGGCGCGTGCGCTGGTGTATCGACGATGCCCAACTGGCTCAGACTGAGATCTCCCATGCCGAGCGTCTTGACTGCTGGTTCCTTGGACTCGGTCGACAGGGTGGGCAGAGCGTCCGACGACGACTCGACCTCGACACTGTTCTGATCGGCCGCCATCTGTCCTCGGGGCGTAACCACCCTCCCCTTGAGAGCCGGCTGTTGTAGGTTGGTGTTGGCGATGCTGTTGCTGAGAGTGTTGGCTGTGTTTTGAACAGCGGTAAACATGGATGAAAAAAAGGTGGCGGCGGTATTTCCGGGAGTGCCCGGGCCGCTCTCGGGGGTCGGCGTGAGAGGAGCAGGTGTGATGTTGGACAGCTTGCTGGGACCTGGGGGGCCGGAGCCGGCTCGTCTGCGCTGTACACTCATGTTTCCCGGTGACGATGCATTAGACTTGGATCCGGGGCTTGCCGGAGAAGGGGCGGCTGGCTGTTCGGGGAGCGTCGGAGTGGGAGGAGTATTGACAATGACGGGCGGGACTCCTTCGGCCGGTGGCGGCGTTGTTGGGGGCACCCGCAGCGGTTCAATGTTTTGACTTTTCGACAGGCGGCGGATGCGCTCGGACGACGACGTCTTGGTCGAGGACACGCTGCCGTTCTGGGACTCGGTGTCGAGCTTGATGAGGACCGGCACCGGGTCCGTCTTCTTATCGGTCGCCACTGTTCTTGGACTGTTCTCTTCACTCGGTATATTTTCGGTGGTCTTTTTGGAGCGGAAGACGTCCCGGAGACGACTCGTTGAGGACTGCTTCGAGAGGGACTGGGGCGGGGTCAGGCCGGTCTTGCTGGCGCGGAGGGAGGAGTGGCCGGATTCGAGGCTGTCAACGCTACCGAGCTGGAGGGTAGAGGATCGGGAGAGGGCGGACGACAGGGTGCCGGAAGGTTGGGATTCGGGGTGGTAGATGGCTTGCACGAGAGGAGATGAGGTCGTCAAGTGGCCGACTTGGGACGGATGCGTTGAGAAAGTCGTGGGACGGGTTAAAGAACTGGGCTCAGAGGTCGAGCTGTCAGCGATAACAATTCAAGAATAGGAACAGGTAAACAAGAGAATGTATGAAGACCCAGCAGGTGCTGGTGCGTGGAAAAGGCAATTGGAGATGGGAAGATGGGAAGATGGAGGACGACAAGCGACAAGTCGGTTGTTGGGTCAGAGAGGTGACGACGACAGCAACCAAGCGTCGGGTCTTTGCAGGGGTGGAGGATGGGGTTCGGGGAGTTGGAGACTGCCCTGACCCAGCCAGACTCCAGCGCAGTGAGCACACAGGCAGTGGCCGACCAGTGGGTGCCCAGGAGACAGTGGACACTGCCCGGACACGGCAGATTGGAACTCTCCCATCCCCGGGCCTGATTCCTCTGGTCCCGTCGCCGTCAAGCCGATGTGGGTAAATGGGATTATGACATGAGAAATAAAGAAAGAGGGGAGGGACCTGGGAGGCTGGACTCACTCGTCGTCGGCATCATCTGAATAGTACGAAACCGAGTCGACCCCTTGTTTGCTGTCTCTGCTCTTGTCGTCCTGGCTGTCTTGTCCCTGGGCTTGATGGTCCCGGTCGTGTCTTGAGGGTTCAGGGCCATCCCGGCTGGCGATGCTTCGAGCTCTCAGCGAGGCCGCGTCTTCGGCGCTGCTCAGGCTCACTGTGTCGCTGGCGGCGAGCGAGGATGTCTTGTTGCGCCTCCGTTTGGCCGTCAGGGACCGAGGTAGAAGCTTCCCCAGGCCATTTTGCGGAGTGGCGTCCATCGAATCGGGGTGACAGGTGCAGAATGCAGAGGCCGGCGCCGTCGTTGGTGATGTCGCGATGCCGTATGAGATGCCGCCCTCGGGGGATTTTCCTGGGCGGTGGGCGCTTGGTCTCCGCTTTCTATGGCCGAGACAGCGATGACATCGTCATCCGCGTCGCCAAGCCCGTTTCTCAACTTTGAACTTGGTCTCTTTGGCTCGGAGCGGGTGAGCGAGAGAAACAGACGCTGTCCGCTCCTTTGGGTCTGGCAAGATAACTGGCGATGATGTTGAAGAGGGGGAGATGATATGAAACTGACTGACTGTCGAGTCTTTTTCTGGTCGTGTTGGACAGCGTCACAATTTCAATTTGTTTGGCGGTATTTCCATCCTCGTCTTCGTTTCAACGATAAAGCGACGCAATCCATTTCCCCTGCGGCAGGCATCTGCTGCATCTGCTGCTCAGACTCTGCGGCCTGTGGCCTGGGCCTGCCCGGGCCTGGGACGGCAAACCCCGCGTCGATACAGGGGGGGCAGCCCCAAGTCCAGTGTCTTTGCCCTTGTGACAACAACAAAATCGACCAGTCCCGTCGCCGCGAACGGAGCACACCAACCGGCCATTTGATCATTAGCCCTTTATCTTTCTTGCAGCCTTGAGAACTTGCGCGGACCACGCATCTATCGCAACCCACGACTTGTCATGCCCCCGTGAAGCAGCCGACGGGCAGGATGGAGTCATCGTCGCTGATCAAGGTATCCGACCTCCCCCCTCCCCCTCGGTGCCTTGCCCGTCGCAATGCCCTATGGCCCATGACTGACAGCGTAGGCGTACGACCATGCCAGAGCCGCTGCCAACGCAACTCGAACCGCAGACACCACCGTTGCCATCACCGAACACGCCCTTGCAGCTGGCGAGTTTGCGAATGCCGCCCAGAACATACAAAGCACCGAAGGCCTGAGAACTCTCCATCTCCTCGAGCAACACCACAAACGGCTATCCGAGCTCTTGAAGCAGCCCCTCGATACCCCGAGTCAACAGTCCACCGCAGACAGCGACGTTGGCGACGAAGATGAGAAGGATGGGCAGGCTCAGGACGGCGAGGTGAAGGGGACCAAATCCCCGACACCGGAAACAGTGGCAGCAGCATCGGCAGCCTCCACAACCTCCAACAAGTCTCTACCGACGCTACCACAGCAGCGAAGGTACCAGGGGCGGGAGCTGTCCTCTTCCATTGCCAGCAACTTGGCTTCGGCAAGAGGCATCAAGACGACCAAATACAGAGGCCAGCCCGTGGCTCCCAGCGTATCCAACGACCAGGCTCCCGGTAGTCTCGAGGCCCGTCCGCGGAGAGGCAAAGCCGAAGGCCCGGATCACTCCCGAAAACCAAGCTGGATCCCCCCAACACAAGACGACATCAAAGAAGACGAGCCGACCAGCGAAGCCTCCGGTCCCAGCAACCCTCGCGCGACCCCCGCCCCGGCCGACGACGGCTTCTCCCGATTCTACAGCACATTCGGAAACCTCATCACCCGCCTCTCCCCGGCCCTTGCCTTCTCCGGCCTCCCCCTAGTCGCCGAGACCCCCGCCGCCGAATCCACAACCCTCCCCCCGCCCGAGCCCAGCCCGACGAAGCGAACCCGCTCCAAAGCCTCCACGAGCAGCGCAGGCCCCGAACTCTCGCGAATCTACTCCCGCGCCACCCTCCGCGCCCTCGACCGCGACGGCCACGGCCCCGGCGGCGGCGACTCGTTCTACGTCGTCCCGCCCAGCGGCCACACGGCCACGTACGCCAGCATCCTCAACCACGAGAACAAGGAGCGCCGGCGCGCCGGCGCGTCGCGCGAGGACGCCGACTTCCTCGACGACCAGGACGACGACGACTTTGTCGACGCGCGCGAGGTCCAGCAGCAACACTCGGCGGCGCCGACGCTGCTCTCGGGCGGCGCCTTCCGGAAGCGCCTCGGCAAGGCGCGCTCGGAGCGCGAGCTGCAGGTCATGATCGAGGAGCTGACGACGGAGAACGGCAGCCTCAAGGAGATGCTCGACAAGCTGAGCAAGCGGCTGCACGCGTTCGAGCTCGGGTCGCAGAGCACGCACCTGGCGCTGGCGCAGAGCATGCGGCTGCAGCGGCCGGGGTCGCCCATGTCCTCGAGCGGAGGGGTGGGACCGCCGGGGCCGGCGCCGGGGCATGGGCCGGGCGACGAGGCGCTGCGCAGGAGGAACAGGGAGCTCGAGGAGCAGATGGAGCAGGTGGGCGCGCGCCTCAACGAGAGGCAGCAGGAGATTGAGAGGTTGAATGAGACGCTGGATAAGTACCGCGATCGGTGGGAGAGGCTCAAGGCGGGGGCCAAGGCGAGGCGGGAGGCGCAGGGGCCGTAGGGGAGGGTTCTGTGAAGAATAGGGGTGGTTGAGAGTGATGGGAACTCTTAGACAGGGAGTTTAGCAGTTGATATGGCTGGATAGCAGAATACATACACCGCACCTAGCAATGATCTTGGACTGGACTGTAGTCAAAGTATCACTACCCCTTATCTATCCAAATCACTTAACAGCCTACGCATGGTCCTCATTTTCACCAGGAATCTTTGCAAAGAAAAGAAAACATGATGAATTCCATACTCCATCCCAAAACAATACATACACTACCCGCAACCCCAGGCTAACCATGCTCAAACCCAACCCCCCTTACCAAGCCGTAATGTCCTCCACCTCCGCCTCCCCAAACGTACTACTCTTCGTCACCGCCCCGACGCCGTCCCCCTCCCCTTCCACCTCCCCCTCCCGTCCGCCCATCACGTCCGGCAACACCTCCCTCAAAAACCCCAAGATACTCCGATTCACCTGCTCAAACTGCAGCAAAAACGCATCATGCCCCTCCTGCGAATCGATCCGCTCCAGCCTCGCCCTCGGAATCCACTGCGCCAGCTCCTCCTGCTCGGCAAACGTAAAGAGCCCGTCGCTCTCGATGCCGAGCACCAGCGTCGGCTGCTCGATGAGCGCCAGCGCGTCGGCGACCGTCGGCGCGCGCCCGCGCGACACGTCGTGCGTGTCGAGCTTGCGCGTCATGGCGATGTAGCAGTTGGAGTCGAAGCGCTGGACGAACTTGGCGCCCTGGTAGCGGAGGTACGACTGCGCCGAGAAGTAGGGGGTCGAGGGGGGCATGACGTCGCCGCCCGTGAGGCTTGTGGTGGTCGACGGGCCGTGGAACTGGGGGTCCATGGCGCCGGTGGCGTCGTCGGCGGGCGGGGCGGTGGTCTGGCTGTTCTTGCGCGAGAGGTTGGCGCCGCGCGCGGGCGACCACTTGTGGCCGTCGTTGTGGATGTGGAAGTGCGCCTCCGAGGGGGTCGTGGGGGGCGGGGAGCTGGGGTTCTCGCGGATCATCTGGCGGCGCGAGGGGTCGGGGATGTTGCGGCCGAAGCGGGCCTCGAACGAGTTGCGGCTGCGGTAGGTGAGGAGGGCCGACATGCGGGCGGCGCCGAGGCCCGTGGTCGGCGGGTCGGAGAAGGGGTAGTAGCCGTCGTCGTACTTGGGGTCGGCGTAGATGGACTGGCGTTGGGCTTCGCCCCAGCTGATGCCCCAGGCGCTGTGGCGGGAGGATGTCGCGATGGGCACGATGCAGCGCACGTATGAGGGGCCGAGGTAGGCCCACTCGAGGACGAACATGCCGCCGAGGGAGCCGCCGATGACGGCGGCGATTTGCTTGACGCCGAGCTCGTCGAGGAGGAGGCGGTGGAGTCTGGGGGTGGTAAGACGGGGAGCTTGCGGGTGGGGGAGTTGGGGGAGGCTTACTGCACATCGTCGCGGATGGTGGTCAGAGGGAACTCAGGGCCGTATCGGCCGAGGGTCGGGTCGTTGTCTTTGGCGGTGACGGGGCTGGCGGTGCCATAGGGGCTGCCGAGGCTGTTCATGCAGACGATGAAGAAGCGCGAGGTATCAAAGGCCCGGCCGGGACCTCCGAGGAGCGGCCCCCACCAGTCCGAGACGTCGGCGCTGCCCGTCAGCGCGTGGCAGATGACCATAGCATTGTCGCCGTTGGTAGAGAGCTGGCCGCGCGTGGTGTAGGCCACGGGCACATTGCGCAGCGTCACGCCGGACTCGAGGGTGAAGGAGGGGATGATGGCGATCTGCTGGTCTGGGATGAGGGCGGCAAACGGATTCTCGGGCTGGGAACGAGTTCTTTCTTGGAAGTATTCAGTCACTGCTCTTTTGGGGGGGAGGGGAGGGAGGGACAAAGTGGGAGTGAGACATGGCTGGTGTTGAGATGGGATCTCACATGTCACCACACTCTACGGGAGAGTAGAAAAAAAGGCGCAAGGAGAGAGGGAGGGGTTGGGAAGAGAACTGACCGTATTTGACGCGGCCGTGGCCGTTGACGCCGTTGACGCCGTTGGTTTGTACGGCCATAGTGGGTGGGGGGGGAGAAATGTGGTGATGTCTTGGTCCGGGGGAGATGGCGGAGGTTGGCTCGACAAAGAATTCAAGACCAAGACCCAAGAAAACTTAATACACTTGGACCAAAAAATATCCACTGAAATGTTTGAAGTGAAGTGAAATCCAGGAGTATAAAAAAGCCAGGGGCGAACAAGAGGCTTAATGACTCTTCCGAGACCTCCCCACTCCCACAGCCCATGTATCACGTTCGGGAATGCGCTCTGGAAGCTGCAAGCGTGGATGGCGCAATTCGCTAAGGAGCCACGCCCACGGGTTGACGGAGACGCGGAGCGATGGAACGTGTTGAGCGGGAGTGAGTAATGGAAAGCTTCATGGTGGGTGGTGGCCAGGCACGGTACGGATCCCGCCGTAGGTACCGTGACGGGTGCCAGACGGACCCTACGCCGGCAATCGGACGTGCGGGGGGCGAGGGTCGTCCCTGGGGCCTGAATTGGTGACGTCCACAGTAGGGATGGGAATGGAAAATTGCATACGTTGAAATTACGCCTTGGCACGTATGAAAATTTCAAACAGGCCAGGCGTGTATTGAAATGGAAAATCCTGAAATAGTGGGCCCCTCATTTCCATGGGGCACACTGCCGGGCAAGATGTCCGAGCCCCCCCCCCCTTAAGCAGAGAAAACGGAAAAACCGGGACACAGATGCCCATTAACCTTGCCGATCCGGAACACCACCCCCGCCATTATCATTTTCCTTACCATCTTGCACTAAAGATCCTTAATAGATATCTTCCATCTCCAACAACTACTCGATTATGGCCGTCTCCTACTTATTAGCCACGACTATAGACAACGCCACTGGCACCTCCTTTTGCCTCTCTAGCCGCGATAGTACCTTGCCGTTGATATATACGAAGGCGTTCTTATCGGCGGCGTCAGGTGTAAGGCGATTCCGGCTTTTACTGTAAAGGAAGTTGGTAGTAGAAAAGGACCGCTCGGAAGGTACGGAGTTAAATAGTATACTAAAGACTCGGCGCGCTAAGTACCCTAACTTAAGCCCAAGATTACTAAGTCGTAGCTATATATCGTATAGCTTAACGCCGTTAAGAAATATATCGCTGTAAAGTCCGAAATACTAGCCCTCCCTTCCTCGAAAGTCGTAAAAGGACTTACTAATACGGACCTAGGCTTCTATAGTACAAAACTTACGTAGAAAAGCCTCGGCTCGTATAAAGTAGCCCGCCGGCGGTTCCTTACTAACGGTCTTTAGTATGAGAGCCTACGCCGTAAAATAAATATCTAAGGTTTAAATCTCCGTACGTACTTACAGGACTCGGAAGAGTTGCAGCTAGTTAACCTCGGCGAATTCCAGATCGACCTCCTTTTTACGCTACTGGAACTCGATACTCTTCCAAAGCTATAAAGTATAGCCGACGTACAATTACTCGGCCTCGGAGACTTTCTACGATTAATGGATAAGGAGTACGATTACCTTTAAGAGATATAGCTCTGGCTAGAAACCGCGCTAGTTCTAGATTAATTTGGATACCTCGAGGAGCTTGCCCTACTTAAGCGCTTCGGCGATTATAATCGGCTCGCGAGTCCAGGCGAGGAGGGCGTCCTTATTACGTAGGAGAGACTGGATAGCGCCGATCTGTGTCCCCTATTTCGTAATAACGCTACTGATTAGCGCCCTTGGTTTACTGTATAAGAGGACTTAAATCTTACGGAGGCGCGAAAGATAGAGCTTTGCTTTCTTAAAGAAGGTAATAACTATAGCTACGTCGATAAAGGTTACTTTCCAGCGGTCGAGGTTGGCGATATCCTTTACCAGTAATTATAGGCCGTAAGAGTTATAAAGGTTAAAGAAGATGTAACTGAATTCCGGCTCTTACTGTATCTCCCGATGGAACTTCCGTATCGTGGAATCCGTATCCGTAATAACGTTATTAATCTTGTGGGTGTCGGCGCCGACGAACTCGCGAATCACCGGCGCTACGAGGGCTACGGTATTCTCCCCGGTGTGAAGCTCGCTTTTAGTGTCGAGCGTGCGTTAATATAGAGCGGCGTAGTGGGGGATTTGGAGGGAGATGTTAATAATCCGGTGCGCGGCGTGATCGTCTAAGGCGTCGATGATGACGTTAATGTAGGTCGCGTTGTTGATAAGGAACTTGATACGCTCTTGGTACTCGGACCAGATTAACGGTAGACGGTTTACGATAGTTCCCCGCGACGGAGGCTTCTATAGGGGATTAAGGATCCCGGCGAGGGACCTTATGTGATCCGAATCCTATAGGCCGAAGGGTAGACCACTAGTAAAAATAGCTGTGGTAGCGGCTCTTGTTGCCTTCTCTTGGAAGTCGGGGGCGCTCGGCCGAAAGGTGTAGGAGGTGATGAGGGAGTTGGTGGCTGGAGTCGAGGCGACGGCGAGTCGCGCGTGGAACGCGTTGTAGCCGACGAGGTGGCTTCTTTGGCGGCTGATATTTTCCGATATATCCTTGTTGCACTAGCGGCACGTTTTACGCTTGATCTTAAGCCCTGGGGCGACCGAGTCGAGAAATTCGGTATAAACCTGTACGGAAGAGAGCGCCTTGACTACGTTAGCTCTGGATAAATTGATAGGGGTAGGGGTGGAAGGCGTAGAAGGTTGGGGAGTGGAAGAAGATGAGGCTATAATTAAGTGCGAGATGGGTAGTATCGCGAGATCTGTGGAGGTGATGGAGCGGGGTAGTAGTGGAAAAAACGCGTAAATAGCGAAAGTGGTGGATTTGGAAGAATTGGGGGTTGTCGAGATTGATCTCGTAGAGGCGTGTCTGGTAAGTCTTGGAGTCGTGGAAGGTAGTTGGGCTGGAATTGGGTTGGAATTTTTTCCCTATATATAACCCTAACCCTCCACCGTGTACGGGCCACTAAACTAGCCTAAATAGGAAAGGTTGCAATTGCAGCTTTTAATACAGGCTATTGTGCCTTTTATGAAATTCCATATAATAGGGGGGGTGCTTGAAATTTCCCATCCCTAGTCTACAGCGAGGTCGGGGCCTGGGGGCCTGGGGTGAGAGGGGTCACCTATCAGTGGTCTTATGCCGGTGAAAATGTCGGGCCGCTGCAATCCAGTGGACCCTTCCCCTGGAGAGACTTCACTGCGGTGAGAGGGAGACCCCACCTGCAGCCTCGCCGAACAAGGCTGCCTTTTTTTTTTCAAAGGGAAGGTGACGGAAGTGGGTCCCCGCCAAGCCACGCGCGCAAACGGGCAACACGACGCCAGTTCCATCGACCTGCGATTTGACGCGAGCCAAAACTCCACCAGCCAAAGCTTCTCCATCTTTCCACCCTCCCAACTTCCTCCCGCCTCCCCATCTCCCCCCATCTCCAACACCCTCGCCTCCGTCGACAGCGCTGCCAAACCCGGCATCGCCCACTTAATTTCGACGGCGATTCCGATCCGACCTTCATCTCCTAGGTAGTCGCTCATTCAAGCCGAGTCAGTCAGTCAGCAGCAGCGCAGTCTCTGCCCTCTGCCTCTGCCCTCTGCTGCATCACCTCCCGATTTCTTTGTCGCTGTTTTTTTCTTCGCCGTCCAATAATCAACGTCAGTACCCCCCTCCCTCGAGTCCCTCCACTCTCCCTTTGTGGAACACCATCACCACAATACCCTCTGTACCCCGGTGCTCGCTTCCGACTGCGAAGCCATCGAACCAGGCTCTGACAATCCATCTCTCCAGGGCGAATCGAATCCATCACCCCCCTCACGATCCTCCTCAGTCCGGCATTCGCAGGCTGCGCCCGCATCGCCCTACATGACACCAGTCTCGCCTTTCCGCCATTAACTCGGGACGCACGCAATTATGCCTCCGAAGCGCAAGAGACCCACAGACACCGGCCCCCCAAGACCTTCTCCCCATAGACCCGCCGACACCTCGCTGGGCCGTCACGATGGTGGAGGATACGATGGAGGCCGACACCGTGGCAGTGGCGGCGGCGGCGGCGGCGGCGGTCGCAACAATCCCAGAAGGGGAGATCGACGCGACTCTTCGCAGTCTTTCCATTCTGGCCCGCCCAACTCTTCGGCCAACGCGCCGGGTCCCATTTCTCCAACCTTGACCACCCGACCCCCGAGCTCAGCATCGACGGTAGCCCTCGCCAAGAGCGTCCAGGTGTCGGCACCCCCTGCTCCCCCCTCCCCGCCTTTGTCGCCAATCCAGCTCGGCTACTTCTATTCCGTCATTACCGATGAGCGGGTTGACAAGTGGACCCAGGGCGGCCGGCAAGAGGTCGTTGACCACGGCGTTCAGTCGCGCGATGATGAGGATCTTATTGAGGTCACCACCATCTTCCAAGAGCTCCTGCACTCCGCTGCCGATGGCAGGCTCTCGGGAACCGACGCCGGCGAGACCGTCAAGGATATCCTGGGTCCAGAGGCCGCAGAGTCCGATCGTGCGGCCCTCGCCTTTGACCCCCACATGCTGTTCCTGGACACGGTCGCGACCTTCTTCGACGTCGAGCCGGGCCCGGTGAGGCGTTCGATCGCCGAGCTCGTGACGGCAAGCGGTGTGTCGCCTGGAACCATGCGCCTTGTCCTCGACCCGCCAATCTTGCAGCAGCTCGACCTCATCCGCGACACCTTCACGCGCATGGCCATCCGCCAGTCGACAAACTTGCTCTACCGCATCGCCAACTACAATCTCCTCCGAGAAGAGACCGAAGGTTTCTCCAAAGTCGTCACGGAACTCTACACCACGAGCAGCGTCGATCGACCCACGACCGATGTTGTCCAAGCCGCCTTCCACAGGGTTATGAGCCTTATTGGGACTTTTGACCTTCATCCGGGCCGAGTCTTGGATGCCACCCTCGACGTCTTTGCTTCTGTTCTCATCAAGCATTGCCGATTCTTCCTCAAGTTCCTCAGAGTCAGCTCCTGGTGGCCCCGCAGCCAGCTCAAGATCCAACCCTCCAACTACACTGGCGGCTTGCCTGCTTGGGCTCAGCCGGACCACTTCGACTGCTTCATCAGCAAGGAGGAGGAGACCGCCGCCGCCGCCGAGCGCCTCCAGCGGGACATTGCCTTTTGGGAGCGTGCGCGCAACATCAAGATGGATGCCTTCTTTGAGCTGGGCGGACGACAAGTTGCCGAGGCTGATGCACAGCGCCTTCTGGATGGCGCCGCCGGCGATGGGCTGGAGACCGACATTGAGCGGGACTGGATCAAGCTGACCAAGACGCTGCCACCATCCGGGAACAAAGACGCCGCCCAAATGGTGGGCTTCAAGCTCCAGTTCTACTACTCCGAGGCCCGTGGCGAAAAGGACATTCTTCCGGCCAATCTGCTCTACCTGATTGCCCTCCTCATCAAAGTCGGCTTCATCTCCATCACCGATTTGTGGGATCACATTTGGCCGCTCGATGACGACATGGAGAGCGTGAGGGCCAAACGCCTCAAGGAGCTTGAGGACGAGGACAGGAAGAAGCGCCAGGGCAACAACGAAAATGCCCTGATGAGCGCAGGGGTTCTCCCCGACGACATGCCCTCCATGGGCTCTTCCCGCCGCGACGCCACAAAGGGCAAAGTCGAAGCCGGGTCGAAGCCCGAGGCCGCCGAAAAGCCCTCGGGCCTCCCAGAGGCCGACGACCAAAAGGTCGGCATCCTCAAAAACCTTCTCACCATCGGCGCCCTTCCAGAATCGCTCTTCATCATCGGGCGACACGGCTGGATCGTGCAGGCCTATCCCGAAGTCCAAAACCTCCTCTTTCGCATTATCCACCATTCCCTCGACCTCGTCTACCAGCAATGCCGACCCGTCATGCCAGATGGCTCGGAGATGCCGGCAAAGAGGGCACATGATGCCGACCAGACCGGCATGCCGAAAGGATGCATCAGGCTTACCAATCCTCCCCCGAAAAGAGCATTGCGGTGGCCCTATCCCGACGGGACTAGTGAAGGGTTCAGCTATCGCTTCTACTGGGATGAGTGGGCCGACAATGTTCCCGTGTGCCAAAACGTGGACGACGTCTTCACCCTCTGCGACACGTTTGTCAATGTGGTTGGTGTCAACATCGGCAGAGACGCGCCGTTGGTGGCAAAGATCACAGACATCGGCGCCAAGAGTCTTGCGGATGACCAGTCGCCCGAGAACAAGTCTCGCTGGCTCGGCCTTCTCAAGCGCCTGCTCGTGCCCAGCCTCAGCCTGAGCGGCGAGAACTCGTCCCTCGTCGAGCATGTTTGGAGCTTGCTCAAGCTGTACCCGATCCATATCCGCTACAACATCTACGCGGAATGGTACGAAGGTTCCATCTCTCGCCTTCCACCCATCCAAAAGGCTTTTGCCACGACGCGACTCCAGACCTTGGCCATCATGAAGCGCTTGTCTCGGACCAACATCCCCGAGATGGCCAGAGCCCTCGCCATCGTGGCCTACCCGTCTCCCGGCATTCTCTGCAAGGTGGCCTTGCATCAGATCGAATCCTACACCAATCTGATCGATGCCTTTGTCGAGTGCGCTGGCTACTTTACCGACCTGGGCTACGATGTGCTGGTCTGGTCCGTCTTGAGCTCCATCGGTGGCCAGAGAAGCCGGACGCAGGCCGACTCGGTGCTCCTCACCAGCAAGTGGCTGCAGGCCCTCTCCAAGTTCTCGGGCAAGGTCTTCCGCCACTACAGCAACATGGACCCGGTCCCTATCCTGCGCTACGTCAACGACCAGCTCCTCAAGGGCAACTCGACCGATCTTCTCATCCTCCGAGAGCTGATTGAGCACATGGGTGGCGTGGTCTCCGGTCTGGACTTTACCGAGGCTCAGCTCCGTGCCATGACGGGCGGGGACCGTCTCCGCCAAGAAACGCTCGTTGGCTTGGGAGACATGCGCTACGCCGCCATCAAAGGCTCCGCGCGTCTTATGAGGGCCTTGGTCAACACCAAGCTCGCCGGACCTCTCCTCATCAACATCGCCCAGTACCGCCAGAACGCCATCTACAAAGTCATGGACGGTGATGCCCACATCAAGTATCTATCCACGGTGGTGGATGATACCCACCAGATCCTGCTCCAGTACCTGGATCTCCTCAGGCACAATACCGATGGTGACACCTTCAACAGCCTTGTCCCTGGCATCGTTGAGCTGATTCGCGACTTTGGCCTCGAGACCGGCCTCGCCTTTATGATCGGCCGGGCCAACCTCCGGCTCGCCATCAATACGAACAAGCTCGTCAAGGACCGCTCTGTCACCGACGTTGATGGCGACGTTTCGATGGATGCTGCGGCTGAGGTGCCAGACGCCAAGGAAGAAGTCGAAGTCAACTCCTCCAAGCCTGCCAGCGGTCCGCTGCTGGATGCGCTTCAACCGCTCATTGACGAGATTCCTGCCGTTCTCCCCGAGCATACCCTCCAGCACCTGAGTCCCCTTTGCTACGTCTTGTTCTGGTCCCTGCAGCTTGGCGACTTTGCCTTTCCTCAGGAAAGCTACACTGCCGAGAACCACAAGCTCGGGAAGCAGGCCGAAGAGGTCATGCGGGACCGTTCTGATATGACGAGGGCGGGCATGAACAAGAAGACGCAAAAGCGAAAGGACATCCTCGACCGACAAGACATGCTCATCAAGGAGAACAACGTTGAGCTGACGCGCTTCTCCAAGACGAGGTTCCAGATTGCCAAGCAGCTCGGGTCCTGGTTCCCGACTGACATGAGCAAGGTGGATGCCACGTCGGATGCCTTCCTCGAGGAGTGTCTCTTGCCGCGCCTGCAACTCTCCCCGGTGGACGCGGAATACTGCTTCAAGCTCATCAAATACCTGCATGAGTTTTCGGCGCCCAACTTTAAGCTCATGTCGCTCTACGACCGGCTGTTCAACCACAACCGCCTCCGGGCTATTCTCTTCACCTGCAGCGTCCGAGAGGCGGAGCAACTTGGCCGTTTCCTTCGGTGCATCCTCGGAGACCTCTCAAGATGGCACGGCGACAAGAACGCTTACGAAAAGGAGGCTCTGGGCGCCAAGGATAGTCAAGGTAAGAAGACAAGGCAGTATCTGGGCTTTGCGACGTCCCTCGACGCAGATGGCAAGCCGACCTCGTTTATCGAGCACGAGGCCTACCGCGATCTGCTCTTCAAGTGGCACAAGGAGCTCAACTCCGCCATGAGGAGCTGCCTCAACGAGTTGGAGTGGATGCATATTCGCAACGCCATCACGGTGCTCAAGTCTGTCATTGACTACTTCCCAGCCATCAACTTCATGGCCGAAAAGTTTCTCGACCAGCTCAAGACCATCACCGAACGCGAGTCGGCAACCAAGCACTCGTCCGACTCGGACCAAGGCCACGGCCACCGTGTCGATCTTTCCGTGACGGCCCAGACCACCTACTCCGAACTCCAGAGACGAAAGCCGAAGTGGATCATGGTCCAGGCATTCCGACCTGGCCTAGTAAGTAGACGCCTCAAGATACTCAGGACGATGACCGCTAACCTGCTCCAGTCCGCCGACTCCAAGGACGACTTGAGGTCTCCCACTATCCCGTCACAGTCTTCTCTCAGGCCATCGGCACCCGAGTTCAAACCCCCTGCAGGGGCCAAGAAGACCTCCGCGGAGGAGGAAGATGGCGAGGTTAAGGATGGCAAGGGCGCAAGAATCACGAATGGCGATGCCAAGGTCTCGAACCTTCCCAAACCCCCCCTCCCGACACGGGAGCCGCCCAAGGACCAGAGGTCGGCTTCGAACTCCACCCGGCCCGAAACACCCAAAGCACTGGCTGCCGCCCCAGTCTCGGGATCGGGAACTCGAACCGAATCGGGGAGATACACGACGCTCCCTCCAAGCAGCAGCACTCTGCCCAGCAGGCCAGAGCTCCCCAGCCGACCTGATATCTCTTATCACAACCGTCCAGCAGGCGTTCCGGAGCGCTTCCCCCCTCGTCATGACCGAAAGGATCCTCCCCGTGAGCCTCTTCCTCGGGAGCCCCTTTCTCGGGAGCCTCTTCCCCGAGAACCACTTCCCCGAGAGCCTCTGCCTACCAGAGAGCTGCCTCCCAGAGACGGTCGGGACTTCCGAGACCCACGTGAACGGGACCCCCGAGATCCTCGTGACCCCCGAGAGGCTCACTCCAGAGAAAACCGAGAGCCGCTTGGCGTCCGCGACAGTAGAGACTACCGTGGCCCCGAGAGCTCCCGACCGGAGCGGCCCAGAGAGTTCCCCCCAACCGCTCGTCGCCCGGCCGAGCCCAACCCGCGAGATGCCGGTCGATCGGACCGAGAGTGGCCCGGCCGTTCTGAGCCACCACCTCGATGGGGCGAGCATAGCCTTCCCGAGCGTGACCCCCGGTCATCCCGGGATCGGCCACCCCAAGGACCCGGTCGTGAAGAGCCTCGACCGCCTCGGGAGCATGCCATCCCGCCGCCCCCGCCGCCCGCTGCGCCTCAACGCGACGCCCCCGGCCATCTTGTCAACCCAGAGCGCCTGCGTCAGATGGAGACGGACTCGATCATTAATCCTGCCCGGGTCGCTCTCATTAGTGAGACGCGTGACCCTGCCCGGTCGAGCTCAAGAGATCAGGGACGTGACCGTTCATCGCGGACAGACTCGCCAAGACGGTCAGATCTCCCGGCGCCGAGCGCCCCGTCAGACAACACCCGCGACGATCGACATGGCCGACACCGCCATTCGGACTATCATGGTAGGGACGCCCCTCCTAGCGACAACGCACCTTCGCGACCAGACCGACCGGAACGGACCTCGGAACGTCAACCCGAGAGGGGCTCCAGAGAGGCTCCCTCCGGTGCGCCTCCCGCCCGACCGGCTGACCATGATCATGGCAGGCTCAACCAGCAGGATCCCAACTACGGTCGGCTTAACAGCATCCCATCTGTTGTTGATGGCGCGGTAAACCCGCCCCCGGATCCTCCTTCGGGCCCAAGGGGCCGTGGCAGAAATTCCGCTCGGGTCAGTTCAACCAGCGGTCCTCCCCCGCGCCCGGATGGCCGATTCCCGGCTGTCGAGTCCATTCGCCCTCCGTCGCCGGAGCGACACCCCCCTACCGGGCCATCATCCTCGCGACGGGGCCGGGGACAATACGACAGCAACAGCAATGTCAATTCGCCGACGACTTCAGGCCCCCCCACCGGCCCTGGTGTGCACCCGGACAGGATGAGCTGGATCCCAGCACAACCAGCCCCTCCCCCGCCTCCACCGAGGGTACCAACGCCGGCGCCAGTGCAGGCATCTGCTCCGATCGGGATCCACCCCGATCGCTTGACTCATATAGGCGTCCCGCCTCAGCCGTCTGGGCCCAGCTCCATGTCGCGCGCCCCGGTCAATACCCCCGATCGTCCGCCCAACCAGAACATGGGCCCCCGCGGACCGCCCGTCAACACGGACTTTTCCACTCCCACGGGACCTGCGGCTTCCTCGGATCGTATGCGACCTGGTGGAAGTCGACAGCTTCGCGGTATCCAGAGCACGCTCGAGAAGGCGTCTGCAGATAGTAGTCGCGGACCTGGTGGATACAGGAGTCGGGGCAGTGTGCGCCCCAACCTCGTGGGCAGCGATGCCCAGATTCTAGCTGGCTCGTCTCCCGTGACGACGCCCGTCACGGAGCGACCCGATCCGATCCGCGATAGCCTGCGCCAAGACACGGGCCCCGACCGTGCCCCCCGCGCTGAACCGATCCAGGTTGTCAGCGACAGTCGTGATGGCCGGGACAGCCGTCGCAACGGCGATGACCACAGCTCCAGAGGCGATCACGACCGCAGCAGCCGCCGGGATCACCATCGGTCCGATCGCAGCAACAGGACTTCTCGACGGAACAGCCGAGAGCGGAGTGCAGAGCGGGAGCGGGAGAACAAGGAGCCCCGCGAGCACAGGGAAAGACGGCCCGACGCCACCGGAAGCGTCCCTGGGCCTCCCCGAGAGGCCGAGCGGGAGTCTGGGTCCCGTCGCCCACGTGAGTCGGGCGGCAGGGACTCGCTGTCTGGGAGCAACAGAGACATGGGACCGCCCCGCGAATCTAGCCATCGGACGCATAGAAATGACGTCCCGTCTGGCCCTCCGCGGATGGACGTGCCCTCGGGGCGGAGCGAAGGCCACGGTGGGCGCGATAGCTTGGGGGGACGTGGAGGAGAGGAGTACGGCGGCAGCGGGCGCAGTGGCTCATCGCGTGGAAACGGACCCCCGCGGGACTCTAGGCCTCGACCGAGCGACGATCGCGACTCGCGCGGCGATGATAGAGGAAGGAAGCGAAGGAGCGAAGGCGTCGAGTCCACCAGCACCCATCAAGACAAGCGGCCTCGTCGGTAGTGCTCAGGCCCTGTGGATGGACGAAGTGGTGGAAGTATTGCATTGAGTTTGGGAGAGTGGCCGCGAAGCGCCACCCCGGGAAAGGGGGCGGGCCGGCATGGCTTGTTTTACGAGCCGAGGCCGCCCCAAGCGAAGGAAACGGAAAACAAGGCCGAAAGGGAAAGAAGATAAGATGTGCGACTATTCGACTCGATCAGCGAAAGGGAGATTGTCATGGGCAGGGAGCGTCATGTTTACATTTTGGGCGCGCGGATACCGGGCGTTTTAGAGAGAAAGATTCTTTTTTTTTTTGTTTCGTCGTCCACCCGAGAGTGGACGCACAGCGGCCGCCTTACCCGACGGACGGGACCTACGACAACACCAAACCATACCTACTTGTTCTTTTTATCTATCAACTCAACTTGCTCTCTCATCACCATACGGCTGGGCCTCCTATTCAAAACCGGGCGCATCGACTTTCGGTGTCGGTGCGCCTCTTCATCCGTGTGACAATTATGACATCATCGGCGAAGGAGGCGACAACGACAACGACGACGAGCGACGGGGCCGGGACAGAGCGACCGCCCGCCCCTGCGACTCGCCATCTATCTATCGTGTGTGTGAACGACTTGCCGATGTAATATCCCCACCGCACCGCATCGCGCTTTACGTCTCTGTTCGATGAGGCTGTCGACTTTTCTAATTGTCCGTCTGTCTACCTGGCATGGTAGACTCCCGGCTCGGATAAACACCACCTAATGTTTGTATTATTGATAATGTAATATGGGCGTGTCCTGCCTCTCCGTGGAGGCGGAAGGGGAGGATATCTTTGTATGGGTCACGGGATCGCGGGCGGGGTGCGCGCGTAGCATTCAGGCGTAGATAAAATCGGTTGGTTCAGGGACGGAGATACGGGACGGAGTTACGGATGGGATGCTTGTTTGCTTGTTTTTTTTGGAAGCCATGGCGCCGGTGTAGCGATTTGGTTTGTCTTGGGTTTCTTCTTGTCCGTCGTCGAGGGGCGTGGCAGCGAGGGTGGTGATGGCGGTGGCACACACACAGCTACAGCGGCAGGGGACGGCACTGGGATGCAATTGTAGCGAGTACATTGCATTGTACATTGTATTGATAAACATTTCCGTCTCGATGCAGGATTTTCTGTGGTAAGAATTGTTGCGCCTCCAAGCACCGCCCAAGCACCGCTGGAAGGCCCGACGCGCTGTGAGTGTGCTTTCCCCGTTGTTTACTTCAGGGGTAGGCAGGAGCGGCTGGCCGATTGCGGAGAAGATCAAAACACCACCCCCGACCATTTTATTCCTCTCGATGTTATCCGTATCCCATTCGAGCTTGCAGGCCGAATGTCCTCTCCATCAGCAAGAATAAAATCAGGTTTCAGCCCAGCACAAAAAAGACAATAAGAGTGCAAAAATAACAAGAACAAAAACATACAGCACCAGGGATTCGCTGGTCGTCACCGACCCAACTACTAGTCTGGCGATTGGTAGCTTATCTATGGGAGAGCGGACGGGATCCCGAGCTTTCCACCATCTATGGCCGTATGTGACAATTCACCTTCCGAGAGTACCTTGAGTACGGATACCCCCCGGTTATCGGCGTTGGTTGTCATGAAAACCGTTCCCCTGAGAGTCCTTCCTCCGGGTGTGGGGCCGCAAGTGGCCCGCCACCCACTACCTGGAACTCATCATGATTCATGGGGGGTCCCTCGGAGGGTACATAGTTTCGACAATGAGGGGGTTGTTGTGAAGAATCGCTGAGATGATATTCCGCTGTCTATCTGTCCCGCTTGGGTATCATCCGATCTATCAACCACATCCCTACCACCATGACCTTTAACCCCCCATCCCCATCCCCATCCCTGATCCCAGCCCCATCCCTCTCACCCCCTCTGGTCCGTCCTTCTCTTCGAGTCCAAGCCCAGATACTCAATGGGATTACGGCACAGCGGGCACGAGTTGCGCCCGCTGTTCTCGAACCACTTGAACAGGCAGATCTTGTGGAACGAATTGTGGCACGTGCCGCACTCCTTGTCGGGGAGCTTCTTGTCCGACGACACGATCGAGTAGCAAATAGCACACTCCTCCTGGCCCTTGAGGGAGCCGACAATGTTGCGCCTGAAGCTGGCGAGGCCGTCGGTAATGGCGCCGCTCTGTTTTGGAAACGTTAGTCTCTGGACACCACGCATCACGGGGGAGAGGGGGGCTTACGCCAAATTTGATGACTCCCTGCGTCGACATAATCCAGCTCATCCACTTCTTTTCCGGCACGGCGACGCGCTTTACGCCCACGACCTCGACCGTCTCGAGCGGGAACTCGGCGGGTATCCGGATCAGAATCGACGCCACCTCGTCGTCAATCTCGTAGCCTGCCGTCACCTCGCGCACCGCCCTGCTGACCTTGACGACGAGCTCCTTCTCGTCGTCCGCCGGCTCCTCCTGCTGGCGGGCCCACTCCTCCACCTCGGTGAGCGCGTCCGAGATGACGAGCGGGGAAAAGTACCGGATCAGCCAGGGCCGGATCGAGTTCTTGGTCTGCTTGGAGCGGCAGTCGAGGTACCAGGCTTTGAAGAGGCCAGGGATGTACTTGAGGGTTTGGAAGAAGAGGCAGATCAGCAGCCAGTGCATGCTGCGCTCGTCGTCCATCCCGTCGGCGGCTGCGATGTTGTAGGAGCGGATCGAGTCCTCGGTGAACCCGTCTCGTTCGAGAACGAGGGGATTGCCGGCCGAATGGCCAAGGACGTCAAACATAAAGGTCATGAAGGGCTCAACGCAGTTTTGGGTCTTGAGCGTGTCGGAGTAGTTGCCACGGAGCTTGAACGAGGCTTTGCTATACGCGTCAAAGACGAGGTGCCACGCCAGCAGATAGGAGCGGATGCGGAGCGGGAACTGGTTGAGTATCTCCTCTGGATACTCCTCCAGGGTGGGGGGGCTCTTCAGAAGAGCCATGAGCTCGGCTGGCAGGGTTATGTCTGTGGAAAGGTTAGCATTGTGAATACCTAGGGGCTCCAAGGGGACCTTACCTGGATTCTCCAGGAGCATGTCGACCGACAGTTTCTCTTGCAGCTTTGGGAGCTCTCGGTGAAGATGCCCGAAAGCAGTCGACTGAATGTCTCTCGATTCCGAGGCCACGAGCCCGTACAAGTCCGACAGATCCCCGAGATGCTCCGGAAACATCTTGTCAATTATCTGGCAAAGATGAGACGTGACAATTTGACAAGGTTGCGTGATCTCCACAGGGACCTTGAAGAGTGCCATGAGCCCCGCGTAGATGTCGCTCTCCCGTTCGAGAAAGGCATCGATCAGATCTTCACTTGCCTCTCCTTCGCCAGCCACTTCGCCCGTCCTACACATGACGAAGACGGTGATCAGTTTGATTGACGAGTGAACATAGGGCAGCCGACTTTCTAGTGCGTCTTGTGTGACACGCTCTGTCCAGAGATGGATGCAAAAGTCAAGCGCCTGGCTCCAGTAAGGGCCGTAGATAGTCTTGACGCTGGGGAGAACCCGACAAATTCCCGTGCAAGTCTCGGCCGCCAGCCCGGGGCTCATTTCGTCAGGTGTGTCAGTCCAAGACGTCATTTGCTTGAGAGCCAATGTCTGCTTGCGCTGATCCACTGGCGCCATGCCAGGTTCATAAATGGCTAAGCAGGCGTTCAGCAGAACGACGGAATGCAGCGTTTTCTCGAAGCTCGGAAAGGCGCCGATCAGGTCACTAACCAACCGGTTGGAGAGCGTCTTGACGGTTTCTGAAGAAGTAAGCGCCTCCTTGAGACCAACGAGACAAGCCGTGGCAGCGAAAAGAGTTTCCGGTGCAGCCTTCATAAAACCCTGTTTCCGAAGCCACTCTTCAAGTCGGGGTGGCGCGCCATGTGTTTCCACCAGAGCCTGGAGGAGGCGGCTGAGAACCTTGGCGCTGTAGAGTGACGACGGAGTGAGATCTCGGGAGTGCTTGAGGGCAAGAGCAGTCAGGCGTTCAGCAACGGTCGTACCGGATAAGTCGCCGTGTCGCCATGTCGTGGCGTTGGCGGCAACGCGGTTGATGGTTTGATGACTCGTCGTGACGAGCTCCTCCAGCTCATCTGCCAACCCTTGGCGAACCGAACTGGCTTCCCACAGTCCGTTTTCTTCGGGCAGCGTGAGCTGATCAGCGGCAAGTTCGGCGGTCAGACACAGCAAGAACATAAGCTCAACTCGGAGATCCTCCCGGAGTGAAAAGGTTTTCACCCCAGACGACAGGAGCTTCGATGTATACATGGCCATTCTGGCGGGAATTGACCGTCCTGCCGCATCTCTTTTTGACTGCGCCGGAGACATATCTTGACCCTTTTTGACAAGAAAATACGCGCCTCCTAGGCTGCTAGTGAGGGACAACGACGGACTCGGAACGGCTGCTAGAAAGGGATTGAGCTCTGCCCACCAGACATCGGGTCCAGGGACAACGTCTTCGAGCGAGACAGCTCCCGAGTTTATCGTTGAGATTGCTCTTTGGAGAAGAATGTCGACGCTGTAGTGTGTCAGTATCGGGACTTGGGGAGTATCACGGAAATGTCGAGCATACCTGAGTGTTGAGGCTCCTGCATCCTCCAGGTTTCTCTGGATGATCGAAATAAGTGGCCGATCCCCACTGGATTTATCATCGAGAAGGCCTTGCAGTCTCGTCGCCCTTCCAGCGATGCTCTTGTCCTCGATCTCCGTCAGTGCGAGGAGTTTCGTAACGAGCTCCACATGTCCATCGTGGCCCTGAGAAAGCATGCCCGGCTGATGTTTCTCGATGAGCTCCAGTGCGTGGAGACTCGGAGCAGGGTCTGCACACGAGTTGATCTCGCGCACAATGCCAGCCATGACGGAATCCATGGATGTTTCACTCATTGCGCGGTGGATCAGTGTGTCTTCGCAGAGATCCCAGGAGGACTCTTCGCCGGCGGCACACTTGAGCCATCTTGATACCAAGAAATCTTGAAGTTGTGGGCGCTTTTGCGCAAATTGCGCAAATGTGCTAGTTGAGATGAGCAGTTTGACTGTTGATGCGGAAGATGCGGCATCAGCTTGCAGTGCAGTGTCGACGAGGGCGCCCCAGACCGACAATGCGCGACCGGCGTCGATGCCGGACAGCGCATCCAAGGATAGGATGAGAACCGGCAGGGATGCAGAGCCGGTCAGGAGCTTGAGCTGCTCAGCGTCTCCAACGGGAAAGACAAGGTCGAGCACGTCATCAGCGACGCAAAGGCTGGGGCACCGCTTGAATGCCGACTGGATGACTGAAGCAGCTCCAAATGGCTTGTAGTTCCTGCGGGAAAGGAGGCCAGAGGCAGCACGCAGGACTTGTACCGAGGTGCTCAGCATCGCACTCTGCAGCATCGAAATGCCTTCACTTGATCCTTGCTTCGCGTCACACTCTCGGAGAAGGGACCCGACCAGAGTGAACCAACGCTCGCCTTCCGCAGCCACAGCTTGCTGTGAGCTCTGGTAATCCTTGGATACTTCTGGCAAGGAATTTGTGATGCGTGAGATGAAGGAATCACCAAGCCGCTGCCATTCCTCTCTGACCGTCTGAGATACGGTTGCGTCGGGGTGGAGAGCAACAACGGCCCACATCCTCGGCCCCAGTGCTATCAAAGCAGGACAAGCCCAGTCAGATGGGTCTGGTGCTGGGTGCAAGTACTGTCGCACAAGAGGGTAGAGGTTTGTGTCGACAAAACCAACAGCCGAGGGTAGGGAATTGAGGAATCGCCCCACCGTGTGTATGTAGGCGCCCCAGGCTTTCTGGGCGTGTGTCCGTGGCTCTAGGCGGCTGGTAATGCCGTTCCGCATAGCCTTGAGGAAGGTTTTTGCCAGTTCCTCAGAGGTCTCCTTCTTTGGAAGCGCGGATAGGAGTTCATCCAGATGTTGCCAGTACTCAGCTGAACCACCTTGGGAGCCCTTCTCCACGAATGGGCGCAATCGTTGGAGGGGGTCAGTTTTGGTGCCCCAGACCTCGGGAAAAGTCGTTGTCAGGAGGGTAAGAACCTTGACCAGGTTGGTGGCCGAGCCGACTTGGGCTGTTTTCAGGCTGTCGGAAACCAGGATCTTGCCGACCTGCGAGAGACGCGGCCGCAACAGGTCGGGTTTCTTGTCAAGGACAATTTGAACGAGCTGAAAGAAGGCCTTTCGGACAAACGTCTCTGACGCGGTTGCCATGGACCAGACGGCATCGGCGCCCAAGAAACGAGCCAGACCCTCTTCGAGAATCGACATGTCGGCCGTGGTTGCCAGTTTGATGATTAGAGAGAGGCTTCCCGCGACGACCCTGTAGTATTTTGTCATGGAATCCTCCTCTGTGTTTATCCTCTTGTCGGAAAGGGTATCGGGAGTCTCCTTCACAGCCTCGGTGGCGTAATCCATGATTTGGGCATGGCATCTGATCCAGAATTTGTCCTTCTTCTCCTGTGTATCCAGCAGTGCCGAGATGCCATCGCTAGCCGCCCGGGAGACGGGTCTGTCCTTGTCAAAGGTGCCGGCCAACCAGGGCCCGACCATGATGGGTATCCGTTTCTCCATGCGCTTTCGGGTGGTCCTCATGAGCTCGAAGAGCAGGGTGTGGGAAAGTTCGCGAACGCGACGGGAGTTATCAATCGAGCTTCGGGGGTACAATTGGGTCTGGGATGTTCTGGTCAGTAGTGGTGGCAATGCAGAGGAGTCTCCCAACCTACCCAGGCCTCGAGGATGGGTTCCGCAACGTCATCTTTTTGATTCTGCACATAGGCCACGATCTCCTCCAGCGCCTTGGCCTTGGTGATGCTGTCCTTCTTCAGAAGATTCTTGAAGGGCACAATGATGTCTTGTGGAATGCCAGAGAGATCCGGCGGGGGGGCGATGTATGAGAGTGTGATCCTCGAGAAGCTGCCGAGCCCCTTGGGAGTGCCAAAAGCGCCCCCTGTCTTGGACCCGAAGGCCGGAGTGTTTGGCTTGTTCGGCCAGCTCATGTCGGATAGTTGTGGAGGCTCGGTGCTCGTGGGCTCGGATGGGGAAGAGCTGGGTTGGGAGCGGCGGGGCAAGCTTGGGGAGATGCCGGGAATCGAAGCCAGGGATTGGGGGATAAGAGGTGGTTGATCGGAATAACGTTGGGTTCTCAGAGCTCCATGTCGGCGTGAGTCATTACCGAGAAACAAAGTAGGTAGTAATGCTCTGCCATGTCGGTCTCCAAGAGCTCCCAAAGTTTTGGTAGTTTGTCCGATGACATGGTGGGGTCCCCTGTTCTGCCACTGCAGTTCGAGTTCGGGCCCCACTCTGGCACCAAGCACCAATGGCACGTGACGCGGGGCTCGGTCTGCTGCTTTGGGCGGCACCGCTTGCCCCAAGTCCATGGTTATGGTTTGTTTGTCATGTCATGTGAGACGGACCTCTGCTTGGCGACGCCTCCAGTTCTGACTTCAGGATCTGGTCGGCAGAGAAATAGGTGTCTGGCTCCAACTTCAGGACCTGGCCGGTAGGTAGGTAGGTAGATAAGTAGGCGTCCGGTTCCAACTTCAGAACCTCCACCAAACCATACCTGGCCTTGGCTTGTGTCTTGGATCTCTCGCGCTAACATAAAAACCAGTGCTGGATTGTATTCAGTTCTTCAGTTCACACACTGTTTGCAAGGACGTGCTAACCTAGCCCCGAACGGGCGCCACGGCGGCTCCGGGGCACGCCGGGCCAAGTTCCGGGCCCTCGGGGACCCAAAGTCCGCCGTTCCGCATGAAATATACATCACCCCTTCATCACCCCCTCGTCATCCCTCGTCATCCTCCATCACTACAACCTCAACCACTACCGGCACGCACAGCCCCCCCCCCACAGTCGGGGTTGGCTAGGTCGTGTCTCTCCCACTTCCCACTTCCCAGGTTCCAGCCTCCCTTCTTCCCCTCTTAATTTCTCTTTGTCTTCATGGCACCCAGGCGGTGTTGCTTCTCCCCATTTTCTCCGGGAACACATCAATTTACATGTCTCGCACAACATCTCATATTTTTTGACACGACCCTTTCGAGAACGACGCCATTCGGATATTCCAACGAACAACAAATCGGAAACCTTGCCTGTTGCCGCCATGGCCTCCTCCAACACGCGACTCACCGGCGACCCCGACCTCGACCGCGACAACCTCCTCAGCATTGCCTACCGCGAGCTTGAGACCACAAACAAGCAACTTGAAGAAGCGACCAAGGAGGTATACCGCCTGATGTACTTGAAATTCCGTTGGTTCGGTTTCCGGGTACTGGATGACGATCGGGCTGTCCAGAGGTTCAACGCAAGCGTCGCAAGGTTCGGCACGGTGCCAGCGTGGTGGGCAGACGAGGCATGGTTCCGCCAAGCCAAGCGAGACATGGACACCCGCCACCCATCATCCCGTGATATGGTTGACCGGATCGAGAGGGCAGAGGTCGCCAAGGTGGAACTGGAGACTGTCCAGGCCTCCATTCGACGGCGCATCGCCGACATGACGCGCGACCAGGTCAGACGCTTGAGCATATTGGACTTCCCCGAGGAGATTCTTGTGGCCATTATCCGATATGTCGAAAACTCCACGGTCGACCACTTCGGCATTGCCAGTTATGACGTCAAAGACATTCTCAGTGTCCGGCAGGTCTGCCGACGGTTGACCTATGCGGCCTCGGGCTTTGGGTTCCATCGAATAGAGGTCTTCCCCAACAAATGGTCGCTTGCGCGTTTGGAGGCTGTCTCCCGCCATCCAGCCATCGCCGCCGAGGTCCGCCACGTCAGGCTTAACCTCCGCTTCTACAACCCTGCGTTTGTCCAGCTTTCTTGTTTCACCGCCTATCATGCCCGAAGACTCGAGGGACAAATCCGAACCTGGAATGCCTCCAAGAAGGCCTCCAAGAAGGACCAACTGGACGTCACTGGACGGGCACCAGCAATTGCCGGAATCCTTGCCAATGTTGTTTCTCTATTCCGTCGACTCGCAGCAAGGCATCTGTCCTTCGTGTCCGGCTCTCTCTCGGCCGACGACAAGCCTCTTTTGGTGTGGCTACTCGAGGTGCATACGAAATATGTTCGTCTTGTTAAAGAGCAGGAGCAGTTGATGAGTACGGGGGGGTTTGCACGAGCCGCTGGCTTAGCGATGGCAAGGATGCCGAACGCGAGGAATCTGGAAATCGTGGATACGGACCCTCCAGAAATCGCACTCTTGGAGTCGGGTCCTGCTTTCCTGGGCGACCTGGATTGTTGTATGCTTCAGCCCATGGGGGGACGAGGAGTTGCTTTTTGCTACGCAGGAGGGATCCCGTCGGCCAGCTATAGGTGTGTCGTCGACATGCTGAATGCGGTCCGAGGTGGCGGTGCCTGGCTGGAGACCTTGTCCGTCATTCTGCACTTCCCGGGACGCGATGGGGTTATGGGCATGGCGCCGACATTGGACGAACACCAGGAACTCGCCTCCGGCTTGCAAAGGTTGAAGGGGTTTAATTGGATACTCCAGAAGAAAATGGACAGCGGGAGCGTGGGATACATTGAAAAGTTCCTCCTGGCGTGTATCGGCACACCCAGCCTTGAGTCCATTTCGATTTTCAACTCGGGCGGCGACGATTTCGACGCGCCCAGCCCTTATGACGTGGTCTGCGCGCCCAGGCTTCAAATCGGCGCAACTTCAATCGATCTGGTCAAGATATTGGGCTCGGCGTCTCGGAAGTTGGTGAAGTTTGTTTCGTTGGGGGGTGTCAACATCCGTCTCGACAATCTCAAACTGGTTCTCAAACAGTTTGACGCCGAGAAGGGTTTCCAGCTGTTCATGAGGGACATCTGTTTGCTCAGTGGGACGTGGAAGGAGACATTGGATGTCCTCAGGAACATGGAAGCAGAGACAGTTGATCTCCGAAGGGTACGGGGGCGGGAGGTTGAGGATATGGACGACGAGTATTACGATCTCTTCCACGAAAACGCCTATGCCGGTGGGAGTGCTCGGTGCTACATTTCCAAGAAACCAGGTATTGCGCAAAACCCCGATGAAAATCCCTTCGAGGTCGTCGAGTACGAGCGAAGGGTACAAGCGGCAGAAGATCAGTGGGAAGCCCTGATAAATGCACAAGGGGACGGGGAAGAATCGATGGATGAAGAAGAGATAGAAGAAAGGGAAGAAGAAGAGAGGAGGAACTGGCAGCCATGGTCGATGCCAGATGAGGAATGATGAATGATGGTGGACGAAAGAGACTACAGGGTGGATGTCCGTTTCTTGGCTTGGTTTTCTCAGATTGTCTAGCCCCTGAATATTTCAGTATATGTAAATAAAATCCAGTTGCCCAGACACCCAGACAGAGTCGGAGCCTTCGTTGTCGGTTCCGAGCCCCTCTTCGAGCCCCGGGCGGGCCTGGCAACTGTGGGCACCTACCTAACCTATTGCAATGCAGATGATGACGTAGTTGTGGGGCAGAGGGGCACAGCGACTCGGGCTCGACCTGACCGTGTCAAAATCATCTGGACTTATGAGGACACCATGGCTCTTCACGCGCCGCTGAGACGCGTGGACGCGTCCGAGCCATCTCGGATCACCCAGTCGACTGCAGGAGAAAGGTGCATCCATCTGAACTTTGATGGCATTCTCCCATTCCAGGTTGTGTCACGACCGGATGCGATCGGCGCCCCACGGCCCCACTCCTACCCACTTCTCCGCAGTGCGTGTGCGGAGAGAGGGAGACGATCCCGTTTGTGGCCGTGTTGCCGAGGGGCCGACTCCTTGGGGGCGCCGACTCCCCGCGGACTGCCCCATCTTTGTCCCACGACCCCGTCAAGCGTTGACCCAACCTGGAAACGGTTGTCGGGGTGTCAACGTCCCCCATCCTCAACCTAAAGCCGACAACACCAATTCGTAAACCTTCCCTCAACAACCCCCCGACCGATCCCGAGAACCTGCATTCCTTCCAGGGTCGTCCATGACACCGCCATCAACAGAGAACAGGCTGTTTTTCGTCAGGTAGGTAGGCAGATTCCGAACCCTCCCGACCGACTCTATCTCGGCTCTCGAGACAGTGTTGTCAGTGCGGTGCATCCACCACCCGAGCTCCATATCATCTTGAAATACACTGTTTTACCTCGAAAATCCTGCCAAAATTCCTCTTTCTCCTGATTCTATTCGTCTGGACTCTGGTGACCTCCTCCCCGTTTTCACCCACAACAAGCTGACGAACCTCTGCAGCGGTCAGGTGCGCCACACATTCCCGGCTTGACGACGTCGATACCAAGATGCTCGTCACATCCGTTCGAGCTGCCCACCGCTCCCGGGGCATCAAACAGGGCCCCCTCGACGCCGCCGGCCGGTTACAGAGCGCCGCCCTGCTGTCCCACCAGACTCAACAGCAAACGCGGGGCTTCCGGTTCGGCTGGTACCGCGCCTCCTATGGCAGCCCCGAGCCACGCCCCGACGACATGTATCGTCGCTGCCGCAAGTTCCGGTACAAATACACTTCGTCGATTGTCCGGGACACGACCCCCGGGAGGACCGTCTTGGTCGATGATGCTGACTCTACCGCGAAACGCTTCGGCCTGTGGCGCATGCACGGACGGGCTCGGGAGCACAGTCACAAGGCGCAATGCGCCGGCGGACGCACACCGACACCGGGGAATCCCGAGGGTGTCCGTCCTGGGCAGAATATTGAGGACGTCGAGAGGGCGCCGATGGAAAGCCTCATCTTTGGGACGACCCAACAATCCCATGCCAACACGCGAGGCACTCCCCTGCCTGACGCCGAAGCTCCCTTCACCATTGATCCCATCACAAACCGAAAGGTCTATGGGCCACGGTCGAGTCCAGCGGGCGCCGGGTCCGTGTCAAAGGTTGCTGGGTTTTCCAGGACCAACAAGCCCGATTTCGAGTCCCTTCGTCCACCGCACATTGATGACGCCCGCAGTGGGACCCCCTTCGAAGCACCACCCATCCTGGAGAGTGAGCAATACCTCGCCGACCTAGCCGGCTTCCCTTCCGCGCGAGATATTCTTGGTGTCAATGAGAAGGATGTTTCCTGGCATCCTGCCGAGGGCCTCGCAGCGTCGGCAACCCTCCCACCATCGAATGGAAACGAAAACCACCTTGACCACCAGACCCTCAACCAAAGATCTCACCAATACGACGATCTCCACAAGTACGGTCCCGTTGATTTTGCCGAACCGGACGGTCAGATTGCCCCCGAGACATGGGACCACAGTCCCACTCAGCAGTACGAGGACGTCGACAAGTACGGAGCCGTTCGGTCACACGAGCCGGACGGAAGGTACAAGGAGACATCCGAGTCCACGGTAGACCCGGGTGAGCTGGAAGACTACAAGCCTGTCCGATCTCATGAACCAGATGGCAAGTACAAGGAGAAATCCGAGCCAACGCTAGACACCAGCGAGCTCAAAAAGTACAGGCCCGTCCGGTCTCATGAGCCAGACGGCAAGTACAAGGAGAAATCCGAGCCAACGCTAGACACTAGCGAGCTCAAAAAGTACCGGCCCGTCCGGTCTCACGAGCCAGACGGCAAGTACAAGGAACGGCCCGAGCCAACCGTCGACCCCAGCGAGCTCGAAAACTACCAGCCGTTTAGATCCCACGAACCAGATGGCAAATACAACGAGACATCCGAGCCGGCTGTTGACCCGAGGGAGCTCGAGAATTACCAACCCTTTCGATCCAACGAGCCAGATGGCAAGTACAAGCAGGATTCGGAATTCTCTGTCGACCCCAGCGAGCTCGCCAAGTACCGACCCTTCCGCGCCCACGAGCCGGACGGAATGTACGCCGCCGCTCAGAACAGCGCGCAACCCGATCTGAAAAAGGACTACCCAAACCTGGAATGGTACAACCACGGACTTTTCAGCCACGAACCCGATGGCAAGTACGCAGCCGCCACCAACGAGCGTGTTGTTGAGACGTCTGATCTGTCGTCCTACGGAGCGTTTCGCAGCCATGAGCCCGACGGCATGTACGCCGCCGAGGCCGCAAAGCCCACGCCTGCGCAGGTACTTGAGGGCGAGTCGTTTGAGTATGACATGAAGGGATTGGAAGCCTCAGGCGCCACGCCCGAGGAGAAGACGTACTACCGCCAGATGGTGGAGTCGCTCATGGCTCGTTCCGCGGAGGAGGAATCCACCGCGGCCGCTGCAGAGATGAGCTCATCGCCAAAGGTCCCCTCGAAGGACAACGCCGACAGACGTCGTGCCGAGAAGAAAGTCCTAACCGGAAACTACTCCCGGGACTTCCCTGAAGAATTCGCGAGATCATGGACGACCAAGGATAACTCGACACTCCTCCCGACGGACATCGAACAGACCGTGGGCAACGCCACCGCGGCACCAACCCCATCCCCAACCCAACCCCCCAGCGACCTCCAACCCGCCTTGGACCGCTACTCCAAGCCCCCCACCACCTCCGCCCCGGCCACTCCCTCACCACCAACCCTCTACAAAATCCTCACCCACGACCCCACCACCAACCTCATCACCACCACCTCGACCACCTCGACCGTCCCCCCCTCCACCCCGCTCACGCCCGCCGAGGTCCTCGTCCGCGTCTCCCACCCCGCCAAGTTCATCCCGCACTTTGCGGCGCTCGAGGCCCAAGGGTTCGAGCTCGTGTCTGGCGCGGACGACGTCCTCGTGTTTCGCAAGGTCGGGGACGGAACGCCGCCGGGGGGAGACGACCCGCCGGTCAACCCGATCGACATGATGGGCAAGCCGGTGCAGCAGCAGCGGAGGGAGTACTACGCCACGGCGGCGGAAAGATTCGCGAGTCCGACAGGATTTGTGAACTATGACCTGCCGCAGCAGCACCATCAGATGAGGAGGGTGGAGGAGGTGTTTAGTGGGCCGAAGGAGGAGGCGGAGAAGGTACCGGTGGCGGAGAAGGGGGGAAAGAAGGGCGTGGGGAAGAGGTTGGCGGTTGGGGCGGCGTGGGTGGCGGCGGTGTCGTATTCGATTGGGGTTGTGGGGGATGTTTTGGGCAAGGGGGGGCTTTGAGAGTGTGAAGGACGTTTTCCTTTGGGTTTGGCATGGGCATAGGCGCATTGTTTTTCTAGGGGGCATCACCATGATACAGCTTGGCTACCACAGGGAAACAGGACTGGACAGGTCTCTGGTGGATGGATGAGATGGGAGGGGATCTGTGAATGGGAAACCCTCTTTTACTTGGGATCATGGGGCAAGATTGAGTGAGGCATGTAGGTAGTATATTTTGAAGAACTGCCCAGGTCGTCAAAAACAATGCTGCTGCGAAGGCCATCGTCTTCTCCCTGCTTCCGTATTACTACCCGAGAAGAGTTACAATCTCGTCCGTTTTCCTCGGGTTTCAGGTTCTCGTCGCCTGCCCTGCCCGCTTGTGTTGATGGGCATTTCCCCGTACCAGCCCTCCCCTCCTTGATTCCTAACCTCCGCCCCAAAAAGAAGAAAGACGTCGTCGCAAAGTCATGATCTCGTCAAGTCCCCCCCAGCCGTTATCCGTCCGGCCTGCCCGATCCCAAACGCCAAAAGCAAGCAAGCAGCAAAAGTCACAATAAACTTTTCCATCTCTCTCTCAACGCAGGAGGGGAGCCCCGCTTCCATCAAGAAATGATGTCACCGACTTGACCCCTCATTCTCGACCCCGATTCAGCCCGTTTGTCGTGTCTTGTTCATTTCCCCTCGGTAAACCCGTGCTCCCCTCCCCCTCCCGTCGCTGCTGTCGCCTTGGCGCTCTGCATCGGCTTCTGCAGCTCGTGCTTGTACTCCTGGGCGTCCCAGCTCTGACGGCGGTCGAGACGGGGTTGCCACTCCTCGGTGGACGACATGGCGCGGGCGGCGTCGGCGGCGTTGTGCGGGCTCGTCGGGGACGTGGGCTCGGTGAGGACCCGCGAGAGGCCGGCGGCGCCGAGGTTGGTCTGGAGGGGGTTGGGGTGGGTGGTGGGTTGTTGTTGTTTGGTTGTCATGGTGGTGGTGGGTTGTGGGAGTGGTGTCCCAATTGGTGGTGGTGGTGTGGTTGTTTGTTTGTTTGGTGGTAGTGGTGGTGTTGGTGTTGATGGTGGTGATGCTCTCGGATTTGACGGAGCAATTGATTGACAGTGGATGATGTTATGTTTGTATCAGTGATGAACAGCTTGGACGGGACCAGGTCCGAGGAGGGTGAAGCGCCCCCTTATGTGCTCCAGGAGGTCCCCGCGGTCTCGTGATGGGCGTGCAACCTTCCGTCCTTATCCCGGCGATCTCGACCTCACTGTGCAGCACCCGTCGCCACTGTCGCTCAGTGGTGAGAGAGCTCACCGGTCAGGGTCGCGCGGTGTGCTTGCCGTGGCCCGGGGAAGCACTGCTGTGGCCCCCCAAAGTGGGGCTTATCGACCCGCTGATAGGGCCTGGAAGCCGGTATCAATGCGCTATCAGCCCACTGTCAGCCATCGCCCTCCCGAACAACACGACTTTTCCGCTGTTCCAGCTTCCGAACCCGCCCTCAATCTCATCCACCCATCCCATCGTCCGATGCCGGGATCATGGCCCTCTGGCTGTTCGTATCGCTGGCCGTTCCGAACTTTCCCAGTACGCCGACAGCCGGTGTTCGATTCCTCTGTCGCCAATTGACGACGGGCTGAAGGGTATTGGCTGAACCGACAATTCGATGCTCGGCCTCGGCCTCGGCCACGTCGACGACCTCGACGCCAAAGGCCGAGGGTTCGGCAGATCCGGCTGGGCGACCTTTGGTGGCGTCTCCAATGGCTCGACATTCTCTTGGGTTCCCTCCCTCAGCGACTCCCTCAGCGTCGGCATCCGATGGACCATCATCCACGGGAGCTGCCCAACCGACAGCGACTTTGGCCGGCCCGGTCTTCGCGGAACCCCCCGAACTCTTCGCATCCACCTCTTCGGCCTCTCGGCGACGCCCCACCCGTCAAGCTCCGCCGGGTTGACTTCGCTGCCGAACCCCGTCCTGTTGTCGAGCTCGGCGAGAGCTGGAGGAATCTGCGGATAGCCAATCTCGACACGCGAGAGACTCCCGTGGTCGTCGAGCTTCCCCTTTTCGCCGCTGCCATCGTCGTCTCTCTTCTCCCGCAACATCCACCCCACGACCGACGCCGACACCCCCGTCAGCTTTCCCGCCTTGTGCCGCCGAACCGCTATGAGACTGAGCACCCCGAGCATAATCCCCACGAGCACGGCGACAATCACCGCCACAAAGACAGCGACGCTATGCTTCCCCGGCCCGTGGTCGTCACTGATCCCCTGCGCGCTGCCGGGAGCCGTTGCCGTGGGGCTACCACCGCTCGATGAGCTCGTCGGCGGAGACATCGACGTCGTGGCCGTACTCCTCGGCATCGGCAACACGTCCGTCGCCATCGGGTTCAACGGGAGCGGGTCATCGTCCGGAACCGCCGTGGCCGCTGTGAGCGTCACCCTGGTACCCCCTCTAAACGTCGCCGCCGCGCGCAAAAAGAGACCGGGCGTCAGCGGGTGCGTCTCCAGCGCAGACAAGTCGGCGTCCCTCCACCGGATCTGCATCGCCGGTCCAACTGTCACGACGCCCCCGCCCCGAGCCATCCCCCACACTCCTCCCCGGAAGTCGGTCGTGTCGGTCGTGCACGTCATGCCAGCCGGCACGCAGTAGGCGACGTTCTCGTCCGGCCGCACGGCCGGAAAGCCCTCTTGCGTCCTCGTCTTAGTGACGCCGCAGCTAGGACCGACGGCGAAGCCGCTTGGGCAGATTGCCGGTGAGTAGTACTGGAAGCCGCCTCCGGCGAGGTTCTGTTGCCAGAGCGGCGGATCACATCCAACGGGTCCGGGACTTGGAAAGGGTGGAAGCTGGGAAAACACCTGGGTTCCCGTCATGACCCAGCTGGTCGGACATGGCGGTCGGAATATCGTCGTGAGCGCGGCCAGTGGCGCGGTGAATGTCGGGGCGGCCATGATTATCGTCGTCGGGATGTCAACATGCTATCGGTGTCGAGTAGCCCTTGGGCCTGGTTCGGTGGTGCATGGGACGAGGTGAGCATCGACGCGGGAGCTCTGCTGATATCAGGAAAGGGATGGAGCTCAACCCCGGTAGGTACCACGGGACGAGGCAGATCGCGGCAATCCATGGTCGTGCATGTGCCTGCGATGCCCGGTATCCAGTCCGACGATCAAACCGCCAGACCGCCCGAACCAAGAGCTTATTCCCCTCATCCATCGCAGGCGTTGGCGGTGAGCTGCACGCATGGCCCCGAAACCAGGCATCGGCATTGCGCCAGGCAGCCGCAATCTTGCCATCCATCCGAAGCCGTCGACGGGATGGCGTCGCTCGGGTCTTGAGATGACAGGCCCCATGCAGGCTCAGGATCTGTCAGATTCCAGTCGCCGGTTCTCAAATACTTTGACTCGAGCAGGTGATTGGTGTCCTTGCTGGCAAGTAAGTCAACAACGAATTTGAGGATTGAAGCACCGCAACACCAACCAGGCACATGGACATCCCCCTCACCTCAACCCTTCCCACTCTTCAGTTCTTCAGGCACCCATCAATCCCCTCCCCATCGTTCATCCCAAATACCATCAGCCAAGGAGTTTCACCTCTCGTCAACCCCCGCTCGACCCCCGAATTTCATCACGCATGAGAGCTGTTGGCAGCGGCCCCCGCTGCCATTGGACGTGAGAGCGGCCGACAGGAATCCTCCCGCACACCCAAAGCTTCAACCCAAGGCAGATTCCGTTTGAGGTCGCTGTGCTCAGACCTGGTCGGGCAGAGCTTTTATCGGAGCTTATCGCGCTTCCCCCCTATTCACCACCGCCGTTGAATCCCATCATGTCGGGGATGGGTCAGGGGAGTACCGAACATGGGCATGTGCATCGATCGTCTGGCGTGCGCCTCTTCATCCCACGTTTGGGACGAATGCAGGTTGGTCCTTCAGTTACGACGACTACACCGCAACTTGCAAGTTGCTCTTCTTCCACGGTTGCGGGTTCAGCACGCAGGCAGTACGCAAACCAGACCTATTCTCTTCTTTTAACACGGGTACTTCATTTTGTCCCCCAAGTACAGCCATCACTATGCTATCTCTTTTTGATCGTCTTCCCCTTCGATTCCCCACACCCTTCAAAGCCCATCTCAAAGACCCCTCTCAAAAACATCCAGCGGCGCTCCCAGCATATCACAAACCGGCCCCTCCATAAACACCCGCTGTCCCCCATTCCACTGCAGCCACCTCTGCATCGGCTTCGCAGGGTCCACGGGATCCCACCTCCCAGTCTTATGCACCTGGCTGAGCGTATGCTCATGCCCGCGCACCTTGAGGTACTCGACGGGCGGGTTCGGGTCGCCAGTCCGCGCATACGCCGCCCAGTAGTCGATCAGCAGCTGCATAAAGGGCACGTCGAGCCCGTCGCGGTCGGGGTACCCGCTGCGCAGCGCCGTGCCGAAGAACAGCGGCAGCTCCGAGGCGTGGCACTTCATGTACTCGCCGTCGGGGTCGCCGTTGGGGCGGGCCGCCGTCTTGGGCGCGTTGCACCACGGCCGCGTGTACCCGTTGGTGCCGTAGGTGCGGTTGAAGGTGTAAAAGTACGACGGGCCAAACGACTTGTGCTTGGCGCCGCTGTAGACCTGCGCCATGGCGTAGCAGTTGAAGGCGGCGGCGCTGGCGATGCGGACGGCCGTCTTGAGGATCTGCTCCGGCGTGAGCAGCGAGGCGATGGTCGTCATGTTGGCCGGCAGCGGGAGGCCGACGTAGGTCGAGACGTTGGCCGGCTTGTCGAGGCCCAGGAGCTTGGTCGTGTCGGCTGGCATGCCCCTCTGCTTTGTGTATACCAGGTCAAAGTATTCGGCCAGGGTGGTGGTGTTGGAAGGGTACTTGTCCTCGTCAATGTCGATGCCGGCCTCGTCGCGGTTGATGCCGATCATGACGGGGACATTGGTAACGTAGCTGGCTTCCGTCTGGTTGACGACGAGCTCGCGACGCGTGAGGTACGTTCCATCCTTGACGAAGCCACTGCTGCTGTTAGCCACGCTCCTCAAAATGCGCCAGGGAAACTTACTTGGCGTTGGTCTTGAGGTTGACGAGCTCGAACCCGGACAGCTTCCCAAGACAAGCCACGGCATCCGTCGCGTTCGCGCAGCCCGCATCGCGCAACACCGACTTCGTGACGCTGTTGTAGTTGTCCTCCAGCTCCTCATACTTCATAAACCGCAGGATATGCCCACCGCCCGGCCATCCATCCGGGCTGGAGATCTTGATGACGCGGTGGAACAGCCCCTTGGCCTGCGCCGTGCTCATCATCGCATGCGTGCCCATCCCGCCCGCCGACTCCCCAAACAGCGTCACCCTGTTCGGATCCCCGCCAAAGTACTCAATGTACCGATTCACCCACCTCAGCGCGCTCAACCAGTCCGAAACCGCATAATTCCCGTTATGCACACCATCATTGAGGTTCAAAAACCCCAGCGTCCCAACCCGGTAATTCACCGTCACCACCACCACATCCCCCCGCGACGCCAGGTTCGTCCCGTCCGTCACCGTGCTCTTGCCCGACCCCTTGGTCAGACCCCCGCCGTACAGGTAAATCATCACGGGCTTCAGGTTCTCCTTCCCCTTGCCCGCCCTCACGTCCGCCGTCCGCGGCAGGTACGGCGTCCACACGTTCGCAAACAGGCAGTCCTCGCTCGTCCCGTGCGGCACGTCCGACACGGGCTGCGAGCAGTCCGGCCCGGCGACGGTGGCGTCCACCTCCTCATCGCCGTTGGGGGCGTCAAACGCCCGCGATACGTCAGAGTACGTGAACCGCTTGGGCGGGTCCGCGAAGCGTAGTCCGCGGAATTTGAAGGCGTGCAGGTCGCGGTAGCCGCGGAGGGTGGCGTTGCCGACCACGTGCGTGAGTTGCCAGGTGGAGGAGGTGTCGGAGATCTTGCTGGTCGACGCGGGCGCGGATTGGGTGCACAGCGCGGGGAGGTTGGTGCCGCAGGCGACGGAGGAGATGGTGCCCGAGGCGGTGATGGCGCGGCAGGTGTGGGAGTCGGGGTCGGGCTTGGAGATCCAGTAGGTTTGGGAGGCGGGGAAGAGGTTCAGGTAGGATTGGTAGGACAGGGCGGGGGCGAGGGCGGTGGTGAAGGAGGTGCCGTCAGCGGAGGGCGTCCAGAGGGATTCGCCGAGCAGGGAGCAGGCGACGGAGGCGGCGGCGAAGGTGCTGGGTTGGTGGATGAGGAGGGCGGCGGTGGTGTTTGTGTTTTCGGCGGCTGGTGGAGGGGGTGGTTAGTTTCTTGGATGAGGGAAGCCACCGGGGCGGGGGGGGGGGGTTACCATCGAGGAGGTTCTTGGTGAGAATGGTGAGACCACCTCCGAGCCAGAGACCATGCACGCCGGACACGGCCAGGGCCGCGACGACGACGCCGGCGCGTTGAAGCCGGCGGAGGGTTGTTGTCGTCGTCATCTTGTTCACGCCTCGGGTGGTGAAGAGAAAGGAAGAGGGGTGGCGGAGGACAGGGAAGGGCCAATTCTTCCGAGCCGTCGTCCTTATGTACGTACCTGCCCTACAATAACACCCGGCCGCCGCCGTCCTTACCCCAACCCCCGAAATGGCAGTAGCACCTGTCAATCCCCGAGTGGGACCCTTGTCCATGCCATCCCTCCAGCCGAAGCTGCCTTCCCTCACCAGTGGGAATAGCCTCAACCGTGCGATGCGCTGGCTGGAATGCCACGGCAGATGGCACGGTTGGGTAAATTAGCAGTAGCTTGCTTCCCGGTCCAGATCTAGCTCCGTTCAAAACAGACAATTAGTAACGCACACGTCATCCAATGCCACACACCAAACCGATCTTTTTGTTCTGTGCAATCGACCCAGTGGTGGTTCTTCATCTGCGACAGTGGTATTCGTATGTAGGACATGAGTCTCCAAAATTCTCAAGGATTTGGTAAGGAAAAAGAAGCGGGCTACTAGTACTTTAGCCGACCCGCCCGCCCATCGTCGGTTCCAGTTCCGTCCGCTGCTGGGTCCGGTTCGGGGGGGCAATAAATATCGGGGTAGGCCGATCTGGGTGCGGGCGGCATGGAGCGTCTCCGCTTGCTCCGGTCCCCGAGGGGTTGGGTCCGGGGAACTTGGTGAGGGGGTCTTGGCTTTTGGTGGACGCGTGGTTATCATTTCTTTGCGGTGACGTCGCGTTTGAGGTTTGGATTTGAAGGGTTGGGAGGGTACTATTTTTTCGTGGGGAGGCGGGCCGTTTCGGCTAAAGCGATTGGAGTTGGCGCTAAGTTGTTGATGCTGCTGGACTTGGGGAGTGATTTGGTTCAAGAAACCTTTGCCAGTGAAGCAAGTGTGTGGCTACTAGGGCACAGAGGAGTCAGGGGCCGTGTTGAGATGTTGTTGAACTCTTGGAACAGAACTTTCCCCATTCTTCCCTGCCTTGTTACCTCGTAATACCCCTCCCCTATTCACCTACAATGACTGTGACGAGGATTGAAGTTGGACCTTTTCGAAGAAGTTGCTAGAGGAAAAAAATTGAAAAGAGGAAAGAGGAAAGAGGAAAACTCAGACCAAACGGACTTCCCTGGCCACAGCCATTTTCTTGCCCTTCTCCATCTCTTTTCCAAAAAGCCGTCCCACCCCAAGACGCTCAAACCCATCGCGAACAGTCTGCACCCTCCTGACAAACAAAACATTGAAAACAGGGTATCTGTTGGGCAGAAAATATCCCAGGGCGTAACCTCCAGTCGTCTTTACCCAAAAGGTTGAGATGTGTAGGGCGAAGACGTGCTCCAACTTGTCCAGACATTGCATGTCTGGGTGTTCGATTGATGCCCACCCGAAGATGCACCGTTCTGCATCGAGTGGCGACGCAACCGTCCTCCAGTTCTCCAGGCCCAGCTGGTGAGAGCGGTCGGTGAAAGTGCTGGCAATGCGCCTATCGTCGTCGGTGGCAAAGTGGCTACCGAGAATGACGGGTTGCATTTTGGCGACCAAGCACAGCACAGGGAAGCGAGCTCTTTGCGGCTGTTGAGTCCCAGTCATCGACATTGCTGTCCGGTCGACGGGGAGAACATGGAGGCATGCCTCACCAAGGGGCGGTTCGTCGTCAATTGAGGCCAGCGCTGAGAATAAAGGATTCTTGGCCTTGACGCGGCCGACGATGTCACTTTGAGGCTTGCGGAGTCTGACATGTTTTTTGCTGTGGCCGAAGGAAAATCGACGGTCGTCTGTCCACCGGACCTGTGTGTCAATCGATGCCCATGACCATGTCGGGATGTCGGGAATTCGCGTGTGGACGCCGCCAGTTACTTGCTCCCAGAGTAAACCTCTTCGAGAAACGCTCGAGAGCCAGAGACCAGCCACATATGTCCTCCTGTCCAGTCTTTCATTTCCCCAGATCTTGTCCAGTATCTCTTGCTCGTCGCCGCTACTTGTCTCTTCGAGGGCCCGACCGAACTCTTCAGCGACACCACTCAAAGCCACAAGGCGGTCCTGAGACGTTCGAGTGAGCTTCAGGCTCGAGTACGAGTCGACGATGGCCTCCCAGTTCGAATAGATGCGCTGAATACTGTCATATTCAAGTTGCTTCCACGCAAGGCCCCTGGGATGTCTGATGTCGAGGTTATGCTTGTTGAAGTCGACGACAGATTTGAGTGAAAAGTGGATTGGAACATGGCCGTATCGATCGACGGGCCCGCCATCAACGGCTTCACCAAGTTGCGTTTGGGGTGGATTGTCTGGGCATAGAAAGAAAAGGCCAGATGAAGTGAAGCAGACGATTCGGCGACTCAGCATCCACTCCTGAAAGACCCAGCCCCGAGAAAGCAGTTCGCTCTGGGCAACAACTTGGTCGAATCGTTGTCTCAATCCCTCTTCTCGGCGAAAGAGATAGAAGTAGCCTTGCTGTTGGCCGGTCTGAATGTGATGGTGAGTGTGAGCAGTTCTTCCCTTCCCGATGCCCTCCAAGGTCTAGATGATCTGAGTCGGTGGGGGGACATACCTTGTCTCGATATGGTAGCCGTACAAGTGGGATCCCGGAGTCACCCTGTGTCACGCCATGGGCGAATAGCGCGGCATCAACGCCGGGAGCAGGGCAAGCGACCGTCAGGGTCGAGTGCTGGTAGTAATCGGCCATTCTCAAAGCCTCAGTTTCCCACTCGCCGTCTTCACCCTGGATGATGCAGAGCGAATCAATCCACACATAGCATATTCCGATACGATGGGCAAGCTCAAAAACGTCCATGAATAGACGTGGCAGGGTGTCGGACCATTCGCCTTGCAATCGGTTGGCCACATTGAATCGCGTGGTCGAAGTCCTTTCAGTTTCCTCTGTCCAGCGGTGCGTAAGGGTCAGATATGCTCCGCGATTGCCTTCGGTGTTGCGCAGCGTGATGGACAGAGGGGCGTCTCTGTCCACCCTGGAGATGTGTATGCATCTCGCTGGGAGCGCTACATTGTGGGCATCAATCACCTTCCCCCCGGATAGTACGCGGGAACACTTGCTATGGCCAGCGCACGAACTCAGCCACGTCTGTATACTTGCCGTAAAGCTGTCGGAGAGAATGGTTGACCTTTCTGTGTAGTTGCCGACAACATCTCCAGAGGTGCAGGCCGGGTCTCCTGAGAGTGTGTCAGTGTGAGCATTTTCAAGTTGTTAGAGGGCGGGGTTAAACTTGCCTTCATCAGCGGCAAGCTGAAACAATAGAGGTGCACTTGAGGTCTTGGGTGGAAACTCAACGACAAGGCACGCGGCCCCAAGGCCCCGTCCGTCGAGGGCCCTGAGGTTGTCCGTCGACCTCAAGATGCGGAAGTGCACCCATTCTTCCCCCGTCACCAGTTCCCGTATGGCCTTCGAGGCTGTCCAAGGCGAGTGTTCTCGGGATGGTCCCTGTAGCCTGTCGGCAATCTGTCTGCAAAATTTGCAGCCGTTGGCCGCAGAAGATTGGACTTGGCAAGCGCGATATCCCCTCCAAGGAAATGATATGTCGTTGGCGAAGGATTGAATGTCAAAGGCTTGACACTGCTGGCAGAGAGGCTCCATGGGGTTCTCTTCAAATTTCGTGATGAATGAAAAAGACAAAGGGTAGTTAGGTTGACGATGACACAGCCTGAGTTTCAGAGTGTCGACAGGCAAGAACTTGGAAATCTGATGGGAGCTGGGGTGACGTAGCGCTTGGCCGGCTTCACAGACCTTGTCGGTGGTGACACAAGGGCAGGCTGTGGGCTGGGCAGTGGCTGTGGCCGGCAGGTTCAGGCCCAGCGGCTCGAGATATAAATGGCAGGTGCAGGACTTAGATGCCACACCTACTTTCGTCTTCAATTTTGTCCCGCTGGTTCCGTCCTGTACAAGAACGGCCCCCCGCCGTCGCCTTGACGCCTTCAACCCTCTCCAGTCTCCACATGGCACGACGATGATCCAGCCCTCCCCGGACCTTACCGGCTCTTCACCATGGGACTTCCAGCAAGCAGAACGGCTTCCGAAGATTCACCAGACCAGATCAGCAGCATCGTCGCTTTCTTGTTTATTAATTTCGCATTTCCGCTCCTACCATCTGGTCTCCTTCTGTTCAACAGACATGTACCAACAGACCGCGACTACTCAACGGCCAGCTCCAACACATATGGATTTGTCTCGCGCGCCGATAGGCGGGCTCGTCTGGTGCAGGCGCTTGGTTTCACAATCTGGATTCTAGCATTGCCGGTCACGGAAATCGGCTGCGCAGCAACTTTCATCGCTGGAGAGGTCGTTTTCCACCATCCTTTCTTTTGCGGCACGTCACCTCATGAAGACACGATGGACAAGTCACCTCACCAAGCCATGACGGACTTGAAGCTAGCGATCGGAAACTGGTACGAAGCAGCAGTTACCACGACGTTGGCGATGCAGATGGTGGTAGCGTCATTTCATCTGGTGGTGCCTCTTCTTATCTGGTGTCGCGGAAGGCCGGCCGCTCGGCGAGGCCTCTTTGTTTCCGCCTACGGAATGGCTGCCGGGATACAACTACTCGCTGGGATATCTGGTCTCGTCCTCAGTGCCCCCTACGCCTGGCTTCCCCCCCAGGCCTTGAAGATGTGGCTCCATCGTCCCGACCAGACGTGCAGTAATTTGGACGACCTCTTTCGAAGTATGCGAGGTCCATCAGCTCTTGGTGTCATACACAGCGCAACCTACATTGCCGGCTTGATTCTTTTGATGGGCTACCCGTCCAGATTTGGTCTTCAGCTGCCACAGAAATACGAACCAATAACTAAGACAGGGCCCTCTTCCTCACCGATCCAACAACCACCACATCAACTGTCTTCTTGTGGCCAGCTAGCCACCCACTTCCGTCGTCAAAGACAGATGCTTCAAAACACAACGGATAGCACTACTCAGCATCCGAACCTCGGACCCAACCTTCCGGCACCCCCGTCTACCGCAGTCTCCGACCTTCCAGAACCGTCATCCACCATGTCCTATCGGGCATCACTAAAGTACTGGGGGCTTACATTTCCCGGGAAATCCAGGTTACGACAAACAAGGAGGCTGGATTATATGGTCTTGGCTCCAGGGTTCATTGTCAGTACGGCACTCGGGCTCCCGCTTCAGCTGTCATACATTGTGGTGACAACCCTTTTGGGCAGGGAATATTGCTCAATGTCAGTCCTTTTCGAATGTCTTATCTACACATCTCCCAATGCTTTGGTTTGCTAATTCCACCAGTACAGGTACTGCATTGTCTCTTCCTTCTATCCTATACTCGCAGTCTTGTGGTGCCTGTTTTCCGCCTACGTTGTGCGGAAACGAATCACAATAGGAAATGAAGCCCAGAGCCCACGGTTTAGATTATATATCTATGCTTATTCAACAATTAGCATCTGTGTATCACTGACGCTATTCGGGATCTCTATTTTAGCTGTCTATACCAGCATGCTAAGCTTTTTGACAACAATTGAACATGACATGCACACTTCGCCAAGGAGAGTACAGGCTGGCTACTTTCTTGTCGTCGCAATATTTAATATGGCACTTTAATATAGGGAATGGGCTTTTCTTTTTCTTGTTTACGGGAGGTTTAGTGGATATGTTGTTTGTAACAAGGGGGATGCTTGTATAATTGACAATTCAAAGATCATTCGCACCCGCGCTTCCATTTATCATGGCAAAACCAAGACACTTAACTCAGGGCTGAGGGCACCGTTGGCGTCCAGTGGTCGAAAATCCAATACTAGGTACCTAAGTACCTAAGTATTAGTTGGATCGTGGTAAGCTCCAAGCATCATTGCCCATATTGGTGACAACATCGCGGATCTGTCGAGAAGGCGTGGCAGATGAGTGTATACAGGTTGACTGACACAATGATCAGATATTGGCACTTGAGGTCTTCAGTTGCCGCGCAACAAAGCAGATGTCGTTGGCACAGGCAAGGGCGGCCAAGGAAACCTAATCGAGGTTCCGATCTCCACACCACCCCTCGACCCCAACCCCAGGCCAACCCCGCCCCTTTTCCGCAACCCACCGAAGTTGCAGTGGGCATTTCCATTTCCCCGCCTCGAACCCCTCAGCATGACCGTCGCACGCCGCTAGGCTCGAGGGAGAAAGGCGCCCGTGAAGGCGCAGAGGCGTCATCAACCACGTTGTGTGGCGCCGTCTTGCATCCCGAACTTTGAAGGTCTGGTCAATCGTGACATCCTGTGTTCACCCTCGGAGAAGAGCTCGCTGACAAGATGGAGTCCAGACAACACCTCCATGACCAACGCCCAACCAAAGTCACACCACTAGGGAACCCACGGTCCCTGGCCGGCAACAATGCGATTCGTCGTCGGCCTCTCTGTCGCGCCCAGACGATGCCAAGCAGGCGGGGATGACACCCGCCAAGCGTGCGATGGCACTCTGCCTTCCCCGGCCTTCCGCCGCCGCTCGATGCCCTGGACTGCATCAGCAGCATCACTGTCACACTGCGCTCCCATTGCAGGACGTTGTGCTTCCAGCGAGCGTCTTGCTCCTGGTCATGTACGCTCTGATGGCACCGGCCGCCCGTCGGCCATGCCACATGCTGCAATGGCGGACGTCTACCCGAAAGCATCAACACCAGGACGAGAGGGGAATATCACCGAGCACGCCGAACCCACACGGCCTGCCTCGACGGCGAAACTGGGTCGCCGGGATCCCAAGCCTCTCTGCACATCATTTCCCCCCAACAAGTGTGCCCGGAATGGATCCCGAGAGCCCACACGTCCCTTGCGCCCATGCTGTAGCACCAGAGCACGCTACGGTACCACCTGGCAAGGTTCGACAGGCACGCCGTAATCTTCGGTGTGCTCGAGCCCTTGGCGGAAACAGTTGATGCCGTCAAAGGCCTGGATCTGTCCACATGTGTTACCGAGGGCCACCCTGTGATACCCGCCCGCGGGTCTTGACAATCTCTCCCTTTTTCTTCCTTCCATCTGTCCGCATATTCCACCCTCACCCCCTTCGCCAGGGAACACCCGTCCCCCCTCAACCACGTGTAAACTCTATCTCGACCTCGCCCGTCACACCCCGCAAGACCGGCCTAGACCACCGAACCCATCGGTAGCACCCATATGGCTTCGTGTCTGATAGCAACACTCGCGGCATACATCCCAAGATAGGAGAGGAGTCCCACACCGAAAAGACAACCACAAAAATGGGACAAAAACTCTCCATCGACCCCGTACGAACCCACCACTACCCACCCCATCCCCGCAACCACAACCACTAACCGCCTCCCAGCCACGGCCTCACGCCGACTACTTCTGCCCCGAGACCGGCCAGCCGCTCGTCCACCCCCTCGGGACCTGCGAGCACTGCCAGGCCGCGCACGACATCATCTGCCAGGCCGTCTACGTGTGCCCCAACACGGGCTACCGGCTGCCCGACGAGGCCGCGCGCAAGATGGCGCGCCGCCACGGCATCGACGCCGTCGAGTGTTCGGCCTGCTTCCAGGTGCACGAGCCCTTTAGCAAGCGCGTCTACATCTGCCCGGTGACGGGCGGGCAGATTACGCACCCGCGCGAGACGGGCGGCAAGTGCTCCAAGTGCAGCAGGAGCCACGAGGACAACTCGACGCCGATGGGGAGCAAGGAGGCGGTTTATGCGAGGGGGTTGAAATGAGGCCTTTCTGCTAGGATTGTGTGGGTGCGCTGGGGTGGGAATGGGTCGGAGTCGGCGTGGAAGCTGGATACCCCTGGGTGTTGTTTTGGCCTGGGAGTTAACTGAGGGGGGCATGAATAGGGGAAGTTGGTTTTGTCGGTGGGCATTTCAAAGCTGGACCTTACCTCATCTCATGTTAGTTCTCTTTGTATAATCAATGTTCAAATATGACAATCAAAGACTACAGAAGTCCAGAAAGTCATAGTAGTAGTATCTAACCGAACCCTCAGTCGCTTGTACCATGGCACACAGAATGGCATGCTCCCTTCAGAGCAACCGTAGGTTCCATTGCAACCTTTCCCTCGGAAATTTCAGCTGCTCCGATCAAGATAGAGTACCTGTCTACCAAGTGAGCTGTTCGTCTCGGCTAGGGCCTCCCGAGTGGAGGGCTTCGACCATATATTAGCCTGCGGGAGGGGCGAGGAGCACCACGGATCGGTGGCACTCTTGATATTGCGGCACCTTTAGCCAAATAGCCTCACGGACGCCGGCTCCGCTCCGAGAAGTCTCTTTTCAGCCCGAAACTCCCTGTCTCTGCTAATTTTATCGACAATCGCCTCCCAAGGGGCCCAGATTCTTCAAAACTCTCAGAGATTCGGAGACGAGTGAAACCCAAATCAAATCCAGGTTACCTTTGAGTACCATCGTGATCGTTGCAGAAGCCAAGAACACAAGGTCGACGGTCGAAGCGGGCCTCTTCTGCGTCCAAGCCAGTCCTCCGCGCCGCCGCGGATCCTTCCCTTCGCCGACACCGTCGCGGGGCCGGCGGGATGCAGAGCATCAGCGGATGACGAAGCCCTCTGGATGCTGTCAGAAATTGTCCGGCGAAATTCTCCCGCGTGTATAAGACGCGCAATGCCACTTATAGCCACTGCCGGGCCCATGTAGGCCAGCCCAGACTCCCAAGCCATCACCGTCCCCGCCCAGAGCCAGTCCTACCCGGGAGCCCGTCAAGTCCAAAAGCTTGCCTCCGGAGCTTTGCAGGACAGGCCATATCGGCCTCCAGTCTTGGGATTCTTGGCCCTCGACCTCCTCCACCTCTCCCAGTCGTCACCGCCATCACCACCATGGTCTCGCCAACCCTCACCAGGGGCCTCGCCCTCCTCCTCCTCGGCGGCGGCGCCCTCGCCCAGCAGGCCACTTGCACGCGCTCCCTCGCCGCCCGCGATGGCGACACGTGCGCGTCTTTTGCGCTGTTCGCCGGCGTGACCGTGACCCAGTTCCTCCGTTCCAACCCCGGCGTCTTCAGCTGCACCGAGCTCGTCCCCGGCGCGGCCTACTGCGTCGAAGGGACCGCGTCCGGTGCGGCCCCCGTGGTGTCGGTCACGCGGTCCGTCGTGCCCCTCCCGGGGGCCAGCGGCGTGCTCAAGACCACGCCCGACGGAACCTGCGGCGGCGACATCACCTGCGCCGGGTCGCGGTACGGGCGGTGCTGCTCGAGCCACGGCTTCTGCGGCAGCTCGGCCGACTACTGCGGCGAGGGGTGCCAGTTCGGACTGGGCGAGTGCGACGACGACGACGCCTTCGAAACCGCGCCCATCCCAACCGGCTTCCCGTCGGGCATCATCGTCGAGACATCCACCTCGACCATCGCCACCCCCCCAAGCACCACCACCACCGCCGAGCCAGAGGTCGAACCCACCACCACCACCCCGGCCCCCGGCCTCTGCCCCTCCATCACCGCCACCATCTTCATCACCGAAACCACCACCGTCCCCCTCACCACCGGCACCCTGACCACCACGGCCCTCGTCACCTCGACCGCCCTCACCACCGCCACGGCCACCACCACCCTCGTCCGCTCCACCATCGCCACCTCCACCGCCCTGACCACCCGCACCCTCACAGCCACCGTCGTCACCACCTCCACCGCCCTCGTCACCTCCACCGTCGTCACCACCTCCACCGCGCTGCAGACGTCCCTGGTCGTGTCCACCTCGACCTCCACCAGCTGGCGCACCAGCCTGACCATCGTCACGCGCACCGTGCACGAGACCGAGACCGCCACCTCCAACGTCATCGAGACGTTGACCACCACCGTGGTCGTCACCTCCACCGCCCTAGCCACCGCCACCGCCACGATCCCGCTCACGGTGCCCGTGACGCGGACCAACACGGTGGGCGTGACGAGCACGAGCGTGCGAACGGTGACCAACACGGTGGGCGTGACGAGCACGAGCGTGCGGGTGGTGACGAGCACGAGCGTGGCGGTGATTGTGAGCACGAGGGTCGTGACGACGACGTTGACGGCGATCGGGGGCGGTGGTGGGGGTGGGGGGATTATCATCGGGCCTACCGGCGGCGGTGGGACGACGATTGTGATTGGGGGGAGTAGCATTGGGGGAGGGGGAGGGGGGATTTTCACGACGATTTCGGTGGGGGCGGGGGGGTTGGTGCCTGGGAGGGGGTGAGATGGACGGGCAGAGAGGGTAAAATGGGGGGTAGATAAATGGGGGAGTTGAGACAGTTTCAGTGCGGGATATTTTATGAGATAATGAAGAGATGTTACGAGAAGAACATAAACCCTTGCTTGAATCGACGTATCGTACCGACTAGAGAAAAAAACAAAAAGCTCTCCCCCCGGGCCTTGGCCGGGGGGATACGAAAAGCCAACGGCTTTTACTTGGGTGGGAGTCGAACCCGTGGCCTCGGAGGAGGGCTTTGGTCGCCGGAGCAACGGCCCCATCTCTATTACCACTAGGCTAAACCATGAATGTGGCAGTCTCGGAGGGTTGGGACTCGTGCTGGTGAAAGGAGGGATTGGTAGTAGGGGTTATATGGGACGGAGGGGGTCAAACGGGATGGGACGACATTTGGGTAGTGAAAGGGGAGCATCAGGGCTAGGTTGTTCGAGTTCAGCAGGGTGGTCAAGCAGGTGGACTGTAACTCGTTTAAACCATTACCGTGTCCACGGCACTGCTGACCTACACAACCGGTGCCCTCTCAACATGAACCTCCAACCCCTCCTGAACCACAAAAAACGACGCATTCGCCTTCAACGGCCTCCCCGGATGCGCCAACGTAAACCGGTAATCCCGCAGCAGCCTCGGAACGACCTTGTTGATCTCCAGCAGCGCCAGGTTCCTCCCAATGCACAAATGACTGCCTCCCCCAAACTGAAACATGTACCTCTCCATCCGCCTCGCCCTCTCCTCGTCCTCCAGCCACCGCTCCGGCCGGAACGCATCCGCATCCTCCCCAAACACCTCCCGGTCCCGATGCAGCACCCACCCGTTCGCGGCAACCACTACGCCCCCCGGGAACCGGTGCCCGTCGAGCTCCGCGCCCTCGGGCGGCACCACCCGCGTGATGTTGAGCCCGACCGCCGGCCGCACGCGCATCGCCTCCTTGAGGCACGCCTGCACGTACGGCAGGTTCTGCGCCTCGGTCCAGGACACGTTGCCGTCGCGCGGGATGACGCCGTCGCGCACGGCGGCTTCCAGCTCGGCGACGAGCTTGGCGTAGACGGGCGCGGCGTCGAGAATGTGCCAGAAGAAGGACTGCATTGTGGAGGCGGTGGAGTCGGAACCGGCGAAGCTGGGATGGTCAGTTTGGCTGGCTGGAAAAGGGGTGGTGCAAGAGGGCTTACATGGCGCCGTGGGCCACGGCAAAAACGTCGCCCTCGCCGAATCGCGCGGGGTCCTTGAGGTGGCCCTGGATCAGCGAGGCCATCAGGTCCTGGCGGCCGTCACCCGTCCTCAGCAGGCCGGCGTTCTCCTTGTCAAAGGGCTGGCGGCGCGACATCTCCTGCAGCGCCATGCGCGTGATGAGGGCGTTCTTGGTGCTCAGCCACGGGATGAACTGCCACAGCGGGTTGCGCCGCAGCAGAAAGTCGAGCTCGGGGATCTGCCCGACGAGGCCGTTGTACGTCTGCGACTTGTCGATGGTCTTGATGGCGTTGTCGACGTCGCGGCCCTCGTCGAGGAAGCCAAAGCTGCGGCTGAAGGCGACTTCGCCCAGAACGTCAAAGGCAAAGTAGTGCAGGTAGGCGCCCAGGTCGAACACGCCCTTGCCCTGGTCGATGTGTTCGTTCATCTTGTAGGCGAGGAGCTCGATCGTGTCGTTGATGAAGGGGCTCAGCTGCTGCATGGCCGCCATCGAGTAGGGGATGTTGGCCACGCGCTTCTTTTGGGCGTGGACATCCTCGCGGATCTCGGTGAAGATGTCGGGGTTCTCGGGAGGCGGGAAGACGGCGTAAAAGGGTGTCTTGAAGAAGCGCTTGCCGGCACTCAGCAGCGTTCGAGCCGCCTCGGGAGAGGCAACCGACACCTCGTTGGGTCCGATGCGCACGACGGGGCCATATTTGCGGTGAAGCTCAATGTGCTCGAGATGGGTCTGGCCGCTGAAGGTCGACTTGAACTTCCAAAGACGGGTGAAGGATGCCAGGAAGGGTCCGGGATATCTCCGGAGGGGTGATGCGTAGCGTTTATACGCGGCTCGGATGACGATGGCCGAGACGAGAGCGAGTGCCCAGTGTGTTGAGACGAAAGCAATGACAACGGCGACCATCGACCGTGTTGGTCCGTCGTCGGCTTCCCTGGTGACGCCCATGTTTTCCGCCGTAGTTGATATGGCTCAGAGAACTGATGAGGTGCCGAAGCCCTTTGCTCTGAAGTGTTGGGAGGAGACAAATGATGAAGTGAACTGCGGAGCAACTGTTGAAGTTGCAGGCTTGTTCAAGGCAGGTTATAACAGAGAGAAGAGAGATGACATGATATCGAGAGTCGAGCCAGGAGGGGAAACAGGGAGTATTTTACCGGATAGCCAGGCACTGGCCAGCTGGGCATCTTGAAGGGGGCTCGTGAGAATCGGGATGCGTTGCAGTCGTTCCCAGCGATCACCACCACCCTGTCCGCTAATCTTGGTCATTCCATTGGTAGAGGGGGCCACTTGGCGGGAGGTGGAGTGTAAGGCGGGCGGCATGGCGATGGAGCCATGGTGGTGGTCTAAAACCTGGGGTACCGCCGGTGGTAAAAGTAGAATGCGAGGTGTGCTGATGGTGGTCAACTTGGGCGGTTGTAGGTCACGCGGCGATGAGAAGAAGCGTCCATCTGAGCGTCTTCCCAATCCCGATGACCTGCCTCCTTTTCTTCAGCACACTCCGATCCCAACTCCCGGCCGTGAGATGGCGGGAGAGTGATGCAAAGACGAGTCTGACATCAGCGGGACGATTGTCAGAATCCACCATCCTTTGCGCTGAGCGGCTGAGGTGAAAGACTGAAAAGAGGAGAAGATGGTAATGAAAGGTTGGCGACGTTCCACCGGCGTCGCTTGACCTTCGGCAGTTGATCTGGCACCCTCTGACCGCGGCAGTGTGGTTGATGATGGATGGAGGGGAGATGGACGAGTCCCGACGTTGGCCACTGCAAAAAGTTGGGGTAAAATGCCCGACGAGCCAAGGTGCGGAGAAAAGAAGCCCCCACCTATCCGGAGCCCGGCACGTGCCCAGGTTCTCGACGTCCTTCTTCTCTTGGCATCCGAATCCGAGCTGGATAGGTAGGTAGGTATGGCATCCAGATGGAATCCATACGTCAGGAAATGATCTCACGGTGAAGGCTTCCTGTCTCACGGAACGAAGAAGGATGCAAAGACTCGAGGTCAAGCTGACAGATGGATGATCAACCATGTCATGAGACTTCGAGTTCAAGGAGCTCAGATAGAAGCGGAAATGTTTCCCCGGCTTCCATCACCAGTGCAGACCATTGACAATACACCAGGAAATACTCTTGCAGAACAAAATATCAGATACCATGGCCGCTGTAAATAGCGCGTGAAATAATGACAAGGTATTTCCCTATTTACCAATCGGTCTTGCCCGCAGACGCCAAAACTCCCAGCAATGATGCCCATCGATAATTACACATCGCACCCAGCTCAGACCTCGACCGCCTTCTTGGCAGCCGCCTTCTGCTTCTTCAGCTTCGCCTTGCGTTCCGAAATCTCCTTGTCGAGCCTGTCGTCATTGCTCACCGGCATCGCCTTCTCAGGTTTCGCCGCCTTCTCGGGCTTCTCAGCCTTGGCCGCCTTCTTGGCCTTCTTCTTTGGCCGGTCCTCCTCCACTACGGGCGCCGCCTCGACCGCCTCGGGCTCAGCCTCAGCCTCGCCATCCAGCGACTTGCGCTTCTTGCCAACGTTGGCCTTCTCGCCGTGCTTGCCCTTGCCGGGGAGTGCGCGGGGCCCCTCCTTGTCGTCCGTGACCACCTTGGTCTCGTCCAGCCACAGCTCGTCCGTCTGGAAGATGGGCAGCGCCGCCGTCTCGGGGCCCTTGATGAAGATGTTGCGCACGTTCTTCCACTTTTGCGACACGAACCGGTCCACCAGCTCGCCAGCCACCTTCTCCACGTTCTCGGCCAGATCCTCGGCCTTCCAGCTGGCGTACCCGACCTTCACGGCCGTGTTGGTCGTCGGGCTCAGGTGAACCAGCGCCGCGCCGATCGCCTTGCGGAGCTCGCCAACGATCTCGGGGACGGGGCGCGCGTTAGGGTTCTCGACCGGGTCCCGCTTCGCCTTCTTGCCCTTGGGCGTCGCGATCCGCTTGCCGTCCACCTTGCCCTTCTGCGCCATCAGCACGACGGGGATGGGCCGCTTGACCGTGCTCTTGAAGAACGTCTTGCCGAGCGCCTTGGGGAGGCGGTTGATGATGCGGTCGTCCGCGAGGAAGATCTCGTGGTCGGCAAAGAGCTTGCGCTGCGCCTCGTAGACCTTGAACTTGGCCTGGAGATGCGAGATGTCGATGACGCGCGTGATGCGCTTGCGCAGGTCCTCGGGGAACGCCTCCGACGCTACCATGTTCTTGTACCACCGCTGCGGGTCGGCCGTGATCAGGCAGATGGTCGCCTCCTCGTCCGTGTTGAGCGGGTGCGGGAGCACAATCTTACCAGGCTGCAGACGGCTGGTATCGTGGATGTGGGCTTTTGTCGTCAATGTGAGCCAGATGGGCGTCTGAGCGACCGTGGCCTCCTCATCGGCGAGGAGGTTCTGCTTCTTGCCCGAGTCGGGGTTGGCGGCGGCCTTCTTGATGTGGGAAAGGAGCGCCTTGGAAGCTTTCAAGGTCTGGAGCTGGGTGGTTAGCGGAAGCGCCCCGGAAAGAAAAGAAGTGGGAGGGAAGCTGACCTGCTCGGCATTGACAAGCGAGACGGTGGCATCAGCCGCCTTTGCGACAGCGGTGGTGGGTTTCGACATCTTGAAGGGACTTGGTTGGAGATGTCGGGGATGTGGTGTGTCGCGGGTGCTCGAGTCTCGATGGTTTTCTGGGCCCAAGAAATTTTGGCGGCGATGGCTGGTTTTTTTTCGACCGTACCGATAAGGACCCACTTTGAAGCCTATCGCGGTTAGCTCGAGATCTGGTGTGCAGGGGTGGGGTCCCAATGTGGGGGTCTTGGAGCTCATGCGGGGCATTTTCAACGACGCGTGCCTGAACGATGGATGCAGCCATCAATCCTTTGCAGTGCTGGGTCACAGTGACGTTCAACTCCCATCACTGAACACCGACTCTACAAATTGAGACCACCAGCCATGGGCTACACCAGTTTTGACACTAACTATACTATCATTGCACAACAACTCCTATGGCTCAACAACTACCTACTCGCAAACCAACAGAATCCTCAGTCCCATCCCCGCCCCTAATACCTGAGGCATCTCGTCGTCGAACAAAACATTCATCCTCTCCATCCTCCGGGCCTCCGCAACAAAACGTTCCAAGCAAAACCATTCCCCCTAACCGCTAACAAGGACCGGCAAGGTCAAAAGGAGCAAAAAAATGCCAAAACGGAACAAGACCCATCGCTATGCATATCCCACCAACCAAAACGTACATGGAGCTCGCAGCCCCAAAAGGAAAAGTCATCCAGCGCGGGATGGGGTATGTCGACTTTCCGAAACAAGCAAAAAACAGAGACGCCTCCCCGTGAGCGCGGGTCCACGCCTGGACCTTGAGCTCGACAACGCAGACTGACCCCCCTTGGTGATACAGAGAAATGATATCGGTACATCCTTCATGGCGTCTTGGGCCTCTTCCAGTAGTATTGCTAAATCAAAACAGTCAGATTGCGCGCGCGCCAGGGGGTGATGCATCGACAGGGCATACCTTGTGCTGCTTCCGGCAGCTCCTCAAACTCGGCTTCCGAAGCCCGTCCGTCACAGCCAGCCTGCGCTGCTCATCCGTATCCATTTCCGGGATGTAGTAGTATTCACTCTCCAGAGGCTTGCCGGCGGCATCCTTGCCCTGCCTCTCGATGGTGCCGATGCAGGTGGAGGCCTCGAGGACGACACGAAGTTGGTCCTTGGACACGTCCTTCTTCTCCTCGGACGGGAGCTTGCTCAAGATGGCAGAGAGCGGGGTCGACGACAAGCGAGAAAACGCCAACTGGTTGACAACATGATTCGAGATGGCGGCCGTCTTCGCCGGGTCGAGGGGGGTGATGGGGGGCGTCCGGGGCTCCTCGGCAACAAACGAGGATTTCGGGCTGGCATTCGCAGAATGTTCGCTCAGTGGCTCGAGTGTAGTTGCTGGTCGGGAACCTCCACCCGGGTAGCGCGACACCGAGGGGATTTTGGGCGAGAAGGTGGAAAAGGAGGCAAACTGGTTCGACAGGTTGGCGCCAAAGGGTCCGAAGGAGTGGACGATGGGGTCGTTCTCCTCGTCGGGGTCGTTCTCCCCGTCCGACTGAGGATCGCTCAGCTCACTGGAGTAGCTCTCGTCCGGCTGTACTACAAAGGTCGCCTCAACGTCCACCTCCTTCGTCAGCTTGGGAAGCTCTTGCTCGTCGGCACTGCCGTCCTCATAAATCAGCACCTCGGCGCCATCGTTCCCGCTGAACGGCAGCAGATCGTCGAGGTTGGCATTCGATGTCGACGTGTTGGCAGGAGTGGGCGAGACGGGGCTGGCGATGCGAGTCGTCCGCCGCAAGGGGCTACCGTGCAGCACGTCCGATGTCCTACCACCAGCACGACCGCCCGCACGCGGCGACTCATCCCACGACGAGTCGCTCAGATGGCCCAACGCGTCCCGCTCATTGTTCGGCCTCGGCCACTGCAAGAGCACCCTCGCGTCTTGCACGTCGACCATGAGCTCGGCACCCTCCGTCTCCGACACGAACGAGTCTCCCTTGGCGAGGTCCCACGTCTGGCCCTGGCAATGCAGCTTCATCCCGTTCCACCCGTTGCAGATGATCTCGATCTTGTTGGGCTCCAGCACCTCGGTGGCCGGGATATATCGCGCCTTGACGTGGACTCTGCTGATGAGGCGGTTTGCTGACAGTTGGTAGTGGCTCGAGTTGCTGGATCTCCCCATGAGAAGCGTCTGCCCCGTCTCGCTCAGCTCGACCGAGCGGACGTCGGAGAGAGGCGCGCGTTCGGAGACGGTGGAAAGTCTGCGTTGAAGGGCGGGACGCGTTCCAACGCGTGGGGGGCTCGACGACATGATACCCGTGCTAGAGGTCGGCACCGGCGTGGGATACTTGAGGAAGGCATTGGACGTGGCCTGTCGTTTTGTCGGACGCGGAAGGCCTGGCGAGGAAGAGAGTGGTTCGAAGGCCGGGAGCAGAGACGGTGCTGGTCGTTTCACGCCAGCCGTCGAGGGGAGCGAGGGCTCCAGCGTCCTGCTCGCCCTGCTCTTGACCGGGGACGAATCCATCTCTTGCCGCGTCGTCAGAGACGAGACGATTGACCTGGCTACAGACTCTGCAAGCAGTGGCAATGTCTTGTGTTGGCGAGAGGGGTGGCTGGAGTCGGAAAGAGCCTCGCGAACACGTCGAGGCGCGTCTGGTGCGGTTGATAGTGGACGCCCTTGGCGCGGTGCCCGTCCGTCCGTCCGTCGGTCCGGGCTTCGGTCCAGTCTCGTCAGTCAGAGGGATACAAATGCAGACGAGATCTCGAGGGCCGGAGAAGTGATCAGAGGGTGGGAAGGAGGCGGCAATGGGTGTCTAGGAATTTGCAAAGGTGGCCTGGTCGGGAGAGGCCCGGAGCGTGGGTGGGGGATCTGGAGGATATTTAAGAGGTGCAGGCCCTGGGCCTTGGCCGTGTCGGCGGAACCTGGTCCAGACGCGATTTCGCTAAAGAGCTGGAGCACTGTCGCGTTGGGCGTGTCCATTTGCGGGACCAGATCGCGTGTGTCCGGCCTGTGCTCCAGCGCGCATCCCGGGCCATCCAGCGGTTTCAGCGGCCACACCGCCCCGGCACAGGGGAATGACCTCTGGCTGAACGCGGTCCACAGGCTGTACATGACGTACCATTAGGGGACTGGCCCCTGAAGCGGGCGTTTCCAAGTTCCCACCTACCGGCTGCAGTAGGTCCATGTTCACGATGCGGGACCGGGAACTTGAAGACTTCAACATGAATTCTTTTTGTGCCTTTCTTTTCTCTTTTCTCTTTTCTCTTTTCCCTCTTGACGGGTTCTTCGGCTCGTCGAGACCTTTACCTGCAGGCTGCACGACGCCTCCCCATTACTTACGTCGCTGCTGCTGCACTGCGCCGACAATGCAGGGAAATTCTTTCGCGCCTTGCAGGAGGTTCCTTCGCCAACCTCCCCGTCTCCGCACGCCGGTCGCGTTTTTTGCAGAACCCCACCCCACGCCTCCCGCACGATTCGAGACTCGTCCACTGGATGCCAATGTCCAATGTGTGATGGAGAAGCAGCCTTCCACTCGGAGGAGGGAGGCTCGACACCACACGCGTCTGGTTAATTTAGCCGTGCCTCCGATAGGCGCCCTGCCTGCCTCTTGCACTGCCATTCCTTGCCTCTCCTCATAACCCCCCCCATTTCCCCTCCACCACCCCGCTGGAGCTCGACGCGTAAAGTGGTCATGCCGATGAAAATCCAAAGGCGGCACCACCAGGGCAGGGCATGGAGCACAACTTTGGTGGAGCCGTGCCATCGTTCGGGACGACGGTCGGGAAGCCCTGTTGCTTGCCACGGACAATTGGATCAAAGGGCAAGCTGGCAATGGCTTCCATCTCGTGGGCTTGACAGCACGCACGCTGGTTTCCGGTTTCCGTCTCCAATGGACCTGTCTGCGGCAGTCGTGCAACCTCCTCTGTACGCCTTGTAACAACGCTGCTGTTGGACGCCGGCTCGTTGCTCCTTTGCCAGGCCCGGCGCGTTTCCGTGGCACTGTCAAACTGGGTTGCATCTTCACATGCTGAAACCAACCGGGAAACCAGTTGACAATGCACACAAGTCGCCATGATGGTCAAGCGACATACACCTCTAGAATCTTGAAAACAAAACAATGTCCATGTTATTTGCTCAAGCATATACCCGCTGTTTCCAATGTACTGTCTGCCAAAGTGGTGGTCCTAAAGATATCCAAAATTCGCCATTTCCCTTCCGAAGCCAGTCAACCCATACTCCTATCAAGACAGCAACCTCGACGACTTGCATCCTAAAGATCTCCACCTCCAAATACAGGCGAAACGACACTCTTCTTCTTCTTCAACGGCCCAAAGAACTCTGCAAAAGTCTCATTGAGCACCTTGTCCGTCAACTGCATATGCTCGCCCGGCGTGGTCCGGAACTGCAGCCCCCCCTTGCGATCCAGCTCCCGCAGGCCGAGCCAGTCCTCCGAGTAGAGCTTGCGCGCCCTCAGGGGCGTAATCTCGGTCCCATTGACCTCCTCGAACCAGGCCGACTCCTTGGGGATGGCCACCGTGTCGTCCGCAAACATGTACAGCACCAGGTTCTCCAGTTGCGCAATGTTCCTCTTGTACTGCGGGTTCTTGAGCGCGCGCTCGTTGTTGATGTCGGCCAGGAAGTTGGACTTTTCGAGGTACTGCTCGTACTGCGGCGCGGCGGGGTCGCGGAAGTACTGCGCCGGCACCAGGCGCGACTGCGCCAGGTTGCTCCACGTGTTGCCGCGGAGGAGCGCCATGGCGCCGCGGCAGAGGAAGTCGGTCGGCTTGCAGGCGCGGAACTCGACGATGCCGTTGTGCTGGGCGCCAAAGGTGACGAGGTTGCGGACGGGCGGGTTGTTGCACCGCTCGACGTAGCCGCGGAGGAACTGGCCGCCCTGGGAGAAGCCGAGGGCGTCGATGGCCGGCGCGGTCGAGAGGATCGGGTGCGCGGCGATGTCGGCGCAGGCCTTTTCGATTTGCTCCGTCACGTTGCCGAAGAAGGTCGCGCTCTGGTCGCTGTTGGCGTCGTTGCCGATGTGCACGTAGTACACGAGGGTACCCGGGTTTATGGCTTCGGCGAGGGCGCCGACGCTTCGGAGGCCTTCGGCGGCAAAGTTATCGCCCAGTCCTGTTGGATACAGGTTAGTAAGGCTGTGGTGTAGATTCCCTGGAGGAGGCATCTCACCATGCCAAATCACCAGCGGGAGAGGCGTATCGTCGTCATCGTCGTCGTCGAGGCGCTTGTTCAGGGGGTTGGCGACGGCGGCTGTCAGGAGAGAGCCGGCGGTCAGGAGAAGTTTCAGGTGGTTGTAGATTGCCATTCTGAAGTGTCCAGACTGGACTGCTTGAAGTAGCGCAGTATTTCTTGATAGTGATCGAAGCAGGTGATGTCTTTGTCGATGTCGATGTGTTGATGGAGGATGCCTGGTGGCGATGCTTCGGGAGCGGGAGCCCGGCAGGCAAGCAGATAAGATAGAGGAAGGCTGCAGGAGAGATGGGGCCCAAGCTCCCTGCCAAGACCGGCGCAACCGGGGGCTTGTTTGGCCGGAGCGGCCCCACTTGGCCGAGCTTCAAAACTTCAACCTCACTTCAAAAGATTCTTCACCTTCCTCCAAACTCGCACAAACTTTCAGCTACACTTTCAACAGCTCGTGTGGGAATAGATTTCTCCGCAATGTCTCCATCTCGGCGCGATCCTTGATGTCCCCCAGGTAAGCACACATCTCCTTTTATTTTCCGAGCACCATGATGAATTTCTATGTCAAAAATGTTTCAAGACGGGAATGAGATTTCTGTGATTCCAAACACCATGCTGAAGCTCCTAAACATCCACTTTTTACTCCCTGCTCAACGAACGGGACATCGGTGCTAACCCGAACTTCCAGAACACCCTGCCCCTTGCATCAGACCTCGGAATGCGGACAGCCACCCGACCGAGCCCGATCAAATGTCGGCTCGCCTCCGGGTCGGCTGAATGTTTCGTTTCTGTCAGCTCTTTTCGGAGAAATCCATGCCACGCGTTCCATGTCCATGATTCCCCGACAATTGACCTTGAAGATGGTGGCTCATGATCGACAATGTCCATGCCCCGTCTTGATCTGTCCCGGTCAGAGGACGATCGCCCCCTATGATTTATCTGCTGCCTCGAATACACTATTTTCCAATACAACATGTGGACCTATTTGTCCATCACAGGTGCTGACTGCAGAACCATCCCAGTTGGACGGCAAAATACCCATTGGATCGCAACCGACGTTGAGGCTGAAACGAGGGCATAAGGCAACTCGTTACGGTAGAATAGACTCTCAATTAATGGTTGTTAATTTGTACCCTCCCGCGGCCCCTGATGAAAACTCCCCGCCCTCGACACGCAATGGCAATCTTTCGTCGGCCAGTACCGAACACAGAACCATAGTCCAACCACAGAGTCGTCATCCAGCAATCTACACCCCTTGCGCCATGGTTCTGGTTCGAATGACCGGGCCAGCACGGTCTTGGGGGCTTGGTGGTACTTGATGAAAAGCTTAGCCCCTTGGCCATCAAGTGCCCCCGCGTCCCAGCTCTCCCACCAGGTCAATCATTGATTCGAATGAACGCCAAGTGCCGGCATCGACGGCCACGATGTTGCCTCACTTGTCCTACCTCGCGGTGGCTCTCGCCGGGACGAGCACCATCAGTGCAAGACATGTCAATGTCGCACGGGGCACGCTCAACATGATCCCCAAGTTCCCCTACGACCCGGAAACGTCCAAGCACTGTGTGTGGTGGTTGGATAACGACGACGGTTCCTGGACCTGCCCCGAGGTGGGACGGGCATACGAGCTGTCCATGGTGGATTTCCAAAGATGGGTATGAGACCCTGCTCCCTCCAGTGCGGCCTTGGTTCCAAAGAGACTGACGCGGGAACATACCAGAACCCAATATTGAACTTGCCCTGCGGTGCTCTCAACAAGACCCAGTCATACTGTATCGCCGCCACAGAACCTCGAGCGGCCATCGACACCGTAACCGTCGAAGTCACTCGGACGATGGGGTGGAACACGACGGGGCCGAGGACATCCAGCTCCCTGTCCACTCCGCAGCCCGTCACGATTGCCCTCACCGTCCCCACGACCGTCACGGTCACGGTCCCCAGCACAACGACGATCTCAGTGTCCACGATCATATCAGTCCCCAGGACAGTCTCGGAACGCACGACGATCCCCATCCCCACGACCGTCTCCGTCCGCACCACCGTCTCCGTACCCACCACCGTCTCCGTACCGACCACCATCTCCATCCCCACCACCCTCCGCACCACCATCGCCGTCCCCACCACCCTCATCGTCCCAACAACCCTCACCGCCGCGGCCCCCACCCTCACCCTCAACTCCACCCTCACCCTCAACACCACCTCCACCGCCACCGTCACCTCGGTAACCATCACGACCTTCACCACGACCACCATCCGCTGGTGGACCTGGTACGAGACGCTCGCGACCGAGACCCTCTCGGTGCCCAACTCGACGCTCAAGCGCGAGCAGATCATGACGCCGATCCCGCACCAGCCCGACATGGTCGAGTACTGCCGGTACTTTATGCTCATGCGGCAGCGGGACACGTGCGGCGACCTCAAGCACTGGTACCACGTCACCGAGGAGGAGCTGGTCAAGTGGAACAACCCGCGTCGGGGCGTGTGCGACGAGCTGATCCGGGACAACTATGTCTGCGTGGGCGCGTGGGACGAGAATGTGCCGCCGGTTACTAGTTATCTGCCGATTTAGAGAAAAGAAGGGGGTTTTGTGGTCGAGTATCTAGTAAGCATAACTGTATGTCTGGAGCCTGAGAAGTATAACTGAAAAGCATTTGGAGAATGGCAGTTTCAGTGTTTTACTATGTTGTGTCAAGCTTGTGCATTCAAAGGACTCGGAACTTCACACTACCCGCAGCTGCAGCTGTTGTACAATGTGTTGTATTATTCCCACAATTGAATTCAAATGCTGCCGTATGTCAAGCATTGCCTACATCTGTAACCGTCGCGCCAGTTGGTATCAACAACAAAAAAATCCCACATGCAATCCAGCACAGCATTGCCATCCGAGTCCCAGCAAACCCCAAAGTACGCCTGGTATCGTCGCAAAGAGCAAAATCAAAGTCCAACATGGCATCTCCTGCCCCACGCAGAAAAGCAAAACATATTCCCCGCGGCTCCAAAACACGCAATCCCTCTCATGCCACAAAGGTCGTAACATGGACGACCGCGTCCACATAATACCCATTCGCCACGAAGCACTTGGCCCCCGGTCCGAATCGAAACATGCTGCGCGAGCCAATGACAAACTCCTTCTCGGCATCCACCGTGACCTTGAGCTTCCCGCTGATCATGGTGCACACGCGCGTCTGCTTGGAGTGCGTGGGGAAGTTGAATGCCGCGCCGGCCGAGATGGCCTGCGTCGAGACGGTCACGTCTTTGGAGAGGCGAATCGTCTGGCCGATGGAGACGTGGGTGGCGAGGTCTGGGATGGGAAGTTGGTCAGTAACTGAGGCGTAGCGGGGGAGGAGGAGTAGAGACGTACGGCCGTTGGAGCTCCGAGCATTGGAAGCTGCGATGTGGCCGTCCTCGAGCTCCCAGTCTTCCATCTCGAGAATGTCCTGCCGCGCCTCTGGGGCCACCACACCGGCTGTCTGACGACCGGGCCTCGACGCGGTGGGGGCGGATGCAGTAGCACCACCCAGCTTATCGGGATGCACTCTCATCGTCACCACGTTGCGTTTGGGAGGCGGCTCCTCTGACGGCGTCCGATCATGCCGCCGCCGCTTTCGCAGATTCCATGTGCGCGTTTCCTCCTCCTCGTCTGCATCGGATGCCTCAATCTCACCCAGGCGTCTTTGGTGGGACCGGCTTTCCACCGGACCAGCCGTCGGCGTAACAGAGGCGCCAGTGACTTGCTGAACATAGGTCTCCCAGGTCCCGGGATTCCTGACGCTGCAGGTATGTGGCGCGCTTCCGAAGATGCAGTTGGCACAGCATCGCCTGAGAGAGCGTAGGTTGTCTACCAGATGCCGGTCGTTAATCATACGGGGCAGAAGGCGCACACATGCGTGAAAGGGCGGGGGGCTTCGACGACAGTTAGTGCATGGAGCGTCCCATTTGATGCCTGTCATGTATATGAGGACGGCGATGAGCTGCCGGTCGCTCGGGGTTGTTGTCATGGCTGGGCTCAGTCGAAGAGGCCGGAGGCGCGGGAGACCCAGCAGAGCTTTGCAACACTCGTCTGTAGGCATGGGGTAGTACTTCCCAAGATGAGCGCAGATATGTGCCCAGTTGTCAGTGGTGTGACCCGTTCCCTTGTTACCGGTGTAGCGGTTCTTGCTGGTGCTGCTGGTCGGCTTTGACGAAATCTTGATCTTGTCGTTCACCACGGCCACGCTGGGGCCAGATGTCGTTGCCCGGTCGGGCAACTCGGCGGGACGTTTCGTGTAGTAACTGGTTGGCAATGCTCTCAGCGTGCCCGAGGGACTCCCTCCCATCGGGATCTTCAGAGCAGCCATGGGAGGCTCCGAGGGATCCAGCGGGTTCTGGGAGACCACAACCGCATGTCTCTTGCCCAGAGGCGCCGGGACGATGGAAAATGTACCATCTCCATTGTCGTTGAACTTTTGACCGCGGTGGGCTCTCTGAGTCGCAGACAAGTCAGTATAGGTGACAAGCGAGCCAGGGGGGGAATAACATACAGTGAAGTGATTTCCCATTCCCTACCCAGCAAGATGTCAGCAACAATCATCAGCAGAGAGTCCATAGAAATGTTGGGTACCTTGAATGATTTGCAGAGCATACGGCATGACCTGACTGGACAAACCCAAGGACGAGAAGGGTGCTCGTTGCACATTTCATAGCCATCCGGGATAGCGACTGCCCTCTCTACCATTGTATCGCCTGTTTCGGCATCTGCTCCGACGTCAGCAGGATTTCAAATTCAAGGATTTCATGGAACCAAGAATGTAAACGTACTGGTCCATTCGGAGTACCGGCGCCCACTCTTTGTGAAGAGAATCTCGACATCTGAGTCGATCGCTTTTGGTGCTGCACTCTCGCTCTCGCTATCCGACTCGGGTTCAGGACTGGGATCTGGCAAGTGATGAGAGGCTTGCTTGGTTACATCGTGTCGAACAGGATATTCCTCGTCAGAAAGTACGGCATCCGAATCCGGCGCATCGACCCAATACACGTTTCTGTTGGGTTTGTATTTTGGAACTTTTGGGGCAACAATGGGCTCTGAATCGTCACGCCCTCGCGAGACCACAACAGACGCTGGAGAATCTTTGCTTATTTTCTTGCGCGGCCCGACTTCGGTAAAAGTGCCGTCGAGGTTGTCGTTGAGATGACGACCGGTGTGTTCAACCTTGTGTAGAGTTAGTAGCGTACATGACGCGCAATGAGAAGGCTCAAACCCACCTTCCAGTGATAGGCAAGCATGCCCATGGTGTTGTACAGCCTGCGACATGACCGAATTGGACAAATCCAAGGTCGGCCACGCACACGGTGATTTTTGACGTAGTCATCTGGGAGCAGCAAGCTGCCCGGCAGCCGAACTAGTTTCCCACTTTCGTCTGCCGTTCGGCGTATCAGTAAGCCAAAGCCAGCCACCCCGAATGTCGAGGGACTCCGGGGTGACTTACCTGTCCATCGGTTGTATTTTCGATCGGGGTTTGCCATCTGGATAATGGTGCCCTTGGGGAGGTTGGCGGACGGTTCGTCTTCTTCGGAGGTCGTCGGATCGGATTCGAAGCCGTCCAGACTTGGTGTCGGGTTTGTGGCTCTTCTCTTGCGGGGTTCAAGTGGTGTTGGCAAACTGGAGCTGGTTTGTTTTGTACCTCCTATCCTCTCGGGTTCGAGGGGATGGGCAGAGAGACTCATTGGACCCTTGGAAACTAGGATCGGACGTTTTGCAACCCCACCGTTTCTCCTTCCATTGCCGGGGATAGGATCATCATAGGTGCCAAGATCCGTCAAAGTCCCATCAAGGTTGTCATTGAAGCAGGCCGCGCGATGTGAATTCTGCACGAGTGTCAGAGGAGCGAGTAACTTTGGAAAGGACCGTACTGACCATAAAGTGGCTTCGGAGGTTGAGTATTCCCGGATATTTGCGCCGACAAGACCGGATGGGACAGATCCACGGACATCTGGCATCCTGGGAAACTTTATATCCATGGGGGATCAAGACCCCGTGGGTCGGCAAGGCCGTTCCGTCCGGGGCTGGAGGACGGATTAGCCAAGTTGATTGATGATGTTAAGAGTGGAAAGAGTGGACGGATACTTGCTCAAAAAGGTCTTGTAGGCTGCGTCGTCCAAGGCAGAGGCCAAAGTAAAGGCTGCCCGTTTCTCATTCCTAGAGGGCGCTTCATTTTCTGGCCGAGATGGACCCGGAATGGACGAGCTGGATAGGTGTTTCCGTGCACTGGCTTCCATCATCGGAAAAGAGGAGCTGTCCGAGTCTGCGTCGGGGTCATCTGGCGCTTTCATGACCAAGTCGTCGACGGGGCGGGTGGCTGTTGTTGATTCCATGCTGCCTTGTCTGTCATGGGTCTCCGGTGCTGGTAGTAGAGAGTAAGGCTGGGCCGGCTGCGAGTCATCTTCATCTGTTGCGTCCGAGTCGGGTATTACCAGTGTTAACCTGGCCGCCGATCCCGGCCTGGCCGCCGTTTCTGGAGGCGGAGCGGTGGTCTGAGATAGTCTATCAGCAGTGGAAGGTGTAAAGAAACTTGAGGGATGGCTAGGTGAGTTACCTTTTGCTCGCCGAGCTTTTTGTCGCTCGCCGTTTGCTCGCCCGTTTTTTGCTCACCCGTCTTTTGCTCGCCCGCCTTTTGGAAGAACGGTCTCAGGAGAGAAATGCCGGGGACGGGCGTCTTGGACGTTCCATCGAGTGCGGGACTCGCTGGCTGGCGGACTTGTTGCTCGTTGTCCGAGAGGCTTGCACGAGGGAGCTTCAATTGAGCACCTTGATGAGAACTGTATGTAGGCCTCGGAATGGAGGGCACATGTGGGACAGATGTAACAGATGGGGTAGAAGGGACAGAGGGAGCAGGATGGGAAGGTTGTTGGGGAATACCCTGGGGACGGTGTGACGTAGAAGACGTGCCTCGAGAAGCGTCAATGGAGGGGTTGGGGGTAGTGGAGGCGGTGGAGGTGGTGGAGGGGCCGAGGGGCGCTGGGAAGGAGCCAACATTCCCGGTCCGCTTCATCTTGATCACGGGCCGGGGATGAGGGTGGGCCGGGCCGGGAGGGTTGGATGGGTTGGTTGTGGTCGGGTGTGGGTGCCCCACGGCTCCGGGGGTGGACATGTTGGCGAGAGGCTTCTCTGGAATATAATACTTGTAGGGCCAGTGAGGAGGGTCGTGCCCGGGGAGCGACCGGCGAAGAGGGACAGTCTCATGTGCGGTGGGTGGTGGTGCGCCCGGCCGTTGAAGGAGCTGCGGCGGCGGCGGCGGTTGAAGTTGAGGTTGCAGTTGAGGCGGCGGAGGGGCCGAGAGCGGCAGAGACGGGGCCGAACCGGGATAATGGCCGTTCAAGGAATACGGGTACCGATTCCAGGACATTTCCACAATTGGGCAGGTACCTACCTATCCCTTTGGTCGTGCCCTCAACAATGCGACCAGAAAAAAAGTTTGTGAGACGTGAGAAACGCGCGTCGTCCTGAGATTTACGCAGCGCGTGGGCGCGAGTCGCGACTCCCCGGACGAAAATTAGTTGCCCGGGGCCGCCAGGCCATGTTGGGCACCAGGAACCCACCAAGGGCCAGGGCATGGGAGCCTGACTGGACTGCCCCGCCGGCCTGGCGATGGAACTTCCTGGCCGGCAACAAAATTCCCTCTGCGCTCCATGCCCAGGTGAGGTGATCCCGCTCCCTTCCATGGATGAGAAGTGATTGATATTGGAAACCTTTATTCTTCAGCATCCTGTGGAAGCTCTGGTCAGATCAAACCCAAGGTACCGGTACCAGGAACTTCCATTGCCCAATCTTCCCAAAGCCAAAAGATTACGGACAGGCCTTTGAAGTTTCACCGCCATATCCAATCCTCTTCCCCCCGCATTTTGCCATTGCTTTTTCCAAACCCTGAACCATTACCAGAACCCCTCAACCCCTCGCGAACCCCTTTCCCCGCATCACGTCAGTCAACAAACAAAATAATTCCCCGCCACCACCCTCCCGAGCCCCAGTTTCCTCTCAAAAGCCTCCTGATCCCACCTCATCCTCGTCATCAGCCCTGCCCCGTCCTCACCAAACCCCAGCTCCTCCCTGATCCTCTCCCCCGTGACCCCCGCCGGCTGCTCCCACATCATAAACATGTACCGGTGCGGACTGCTCAGCCCCGGCGGCGCCGGGCCCATGTACGCCGCCACCGGCCTGCTGGCCCCCGCCCCGTCCTCGGGCGCCGGCTGCAGGGGGATGAACTCGTCGCTCTCCGGGTCGAGCTCGTCGGCCGCCAGCGTCAGGTCCGCCTGCATCGAGTGCAGGATGGGGCCCATGACGGGGAAGCTGGGGAAGGGCGGGTCGAGGTCGAGCCCGGCGACGAGGTACCGCGGGAGGAGGACGGCCGAGCCCGGTTCCTGCGACAGCCGCCGGGAGCCCGAGGAGCTGTGGGACGCGGCGCTGGTGGTCGGGGAGAGGTCGCAGTTGGGGAAGAGGAGGTTGTCTAGGGCGAGAGCCGACACGGAAAAGGACGGGGCGACGGCGGATTCTTGCTTGCTGAGGTGCGTGCCGGGCTGGGACACGACGGCGTCGGGAAAGTGGATGCGGAGGGCGGCGCGGCGCGGGGGAGAGGTGGAGCCCGGCGGGGCCAGGGGGGTGAGGGAGGAGAGGGTTTGTGTAACGCTTCGGGATTCTTTGGGCATTTTTGCGGGGAGGAAGGGTTCAATTGTGGAGGATGGACATGTACAAAGGGAAAGGGGAATGCATAGGGGTCGGGGTCAAGCTGTATACTTAATATACGACATGCCCGGTTGACAGCGGACGGTCCCTTGTTGGAGAGGGGATGCCATCCCATGCCGGCGGCTCCCGGTCCCAGACTCGCAGACTTGCAGTCCAGATGAGGTGGTCAAGGCCGGCTCGCCCGGGTGGGTGACACTGGCCATTGAGTCGACATGATGCAAGACACACGCCGATCCGGCTCGTTGCTGAGGGGGAGATGGGCTCGGGTGCCCGGGATGATGCTCGAATGATGTCTGCTTCCACCCGTCCCTGGATGAAAGGCATCGCTGAAGGCCGGCCAATTGGGGAATTGACTTTTACCTAACACAATGGCTGCAGGACCCCTCAATGCATCTCGCTGGTGGTTGTCCGACAACCTTCTTCAACCGCAGCTGCCCGCGTGATCGTCTCATTCAGCAACCTCCGCGAATTGTTGATGGTGGTGGATGGTCTGACGATTGAACCTCGGGAGTCGTCGGGACCCGCATCTCGATCGATGTCTTGGCATCACGGGAAGCCGCGCTTGGTTCCCGTTTGACTCCCCCGATTCCCAGATGCTGCGATTTCTGAAAGTTGTTTCGTCTTGGGGGGCCGTTTGTTTTGGAGCGAATGAATGCCCTGAAGATTCAGGGACAGGTGCTTGCTGATAGGCTCAGCGGAGGGAAAATGCCCAACAGAGAGGGTCGTGCGCTGGGTTAGGCAGCCACCGTCAGGGGCTGCCCGGGGCCGGCTTCATCTCCATGAAGGAAGCGACGATGGGCACAACTGGACGCAAATTTTTCCTCGTGCAGGAACTTAGGTTTCGATGCTCATTGCTGGCCCGACAGCTCCGTCACTTTGGCAATGACCAAGCCTGCGAGAGACAATGCGTCTTCAACAATTGAGCCCGACCGGCAGTTTGGCGCCAACAAACCCCAATGCGTCCAAGAATTCGTCAACACACTTCTCCCCGACGAAAAACAGTTGTTCGATGCCACGATCCTGGCAAAAACCCTCGTCGACGAGCTGAAACGGACATCGGCCGACCACAAGGAGACGTCGTCCTCTCGACGCTTTGGCGAAGCATGCCTCGCCTTCATCTCCGGAGTTGAGCTGTACGGAAAGGGGCTTGACGTCTTTGCCAATGGCAGCGACATTCTGTGCCCCCTCTGGGGCGGCGTCAGGGTTGTCTTTGAACTCGCCAAGGAGTTTGGGGAATACTTCATCAAGCTGGGCGACATGCTGGAGAACATTGGCCTCGTCCTCACCCGGCTCCCCCGCTTCCCCGAGTTATATCCAGACAACGCCGAGATCAAGACGTGCATGGTCGATATTTACGACGCCATCTTCGAATTCTGCGCCAAGGTGAGACACGTCTTCCGAGTTGGCAAGGACAAGTCGCGCGGCATCAGGAAGCTCACCAACAATGTGAGCTTTGCCACCGCCCTCCGAGTTCTGTGGAAACCGTTCAGCGTCGACTTTGACGGCATCAGGGACCGAATTGCCAAGAACGTCGACAACATCGAAGCAGAAGCAGACATTGCCGAGAAAGAGATCGCCGGCCAGGAACGCAGGACGGACCAGGCTCGCTGGGCCGCAGCCGAGAGAAGCCAGCGGCTCCTGGCAGACTTCCTGGATGACCAGAGCATTTCCCTAGTCAATCTCTGGCTGGCCCCAGCCAATGTGGAAGCGAACCACAAGGCAGCCTCCTTTCTGCGGCACGACAACTCGGGGAGCTGGTTTCTCGAGGGCGATACCTTTCAGTCATGGCTCACTCAAGACAACTCGTTTTTGTGGCTATACGCCATCCGTATGTCCCCATTCTTCCAACTCCCTTCACCCGGTCCTGACTTCCACCAGCTGGTGCCGGTAAAACTGTCCTTGTCTCGAGCATCATCAACCAGATCCACCAAGACCTGCAAAGCGAGGACGTCGGCCTCGCATATTTTTATTGCGATTACAAAGACAGCCAGAAGCAAGACCCCGCGAAACTCCTTGCAACCGTTCTTGTGAGCCTCGCCCAACAAAGCCAAGGGGTCTTTGACAATCTTCAAGCATTCTTCTTGGAACAGTCGGCAGGCTTGCCGACCTATACGGCCGACTTTGATACGCTTGTTGAGAACTTCCCCAAGTTCGTCCAGGGCCAGTTCAGAATCATATTTATGATCGTTGACGCCATGGACGAAACGAATCCGTCGTCATGGGATGATCTGGCTCACGGCTTACGGTCCCTCCACGATCAATGCAGCGAGCTCAAGATACTGGTTACCAGCCGCAACGAGCTCCCCATCTCCAGAGCTTTCCACGATCTCCCCAGGACATCCATTGAGCAATCTGATGTCGTTTCGGATATCAGGAACTTCATCAGAGCCGAACTTTCGAATCGGATCGCCGAGAGGAAACTCAAGCTGAGAAATCCAGAGCTCCAGGATGCGATCCGAGAGAGTCTGGCGGAGGGCTCAAGAGGCATGTTTCAGTGGGTTAGGTGTCAGATTGAGGCTCTCTGCAAGCTGAGGAACGACAATGCCATCCGGGCGGCCCTCTTCAATCTACCGAGAACGTTACAGGATACCTACCACCGCATTCTTCAGCGAATCGAGGATCGCCATCCAGACGACGTCGAGACGTTCCACAGGGTGCTGAGCTGGCTCGTCCGCGGTGTCCGGGATTTGACCCTGGACGAACTCGCAGAGGCCATCTCGATAGATCCGGAGAGCAACCAGGACTCGATGGACTTTGGCGCAGTCGACACAGACCCGGAGGACATCCTCGGAATTCTCGGGGGGCTGGTTGTGGTCTCAACAGAAAAGATTGTGTCGTTGGCCCACTACTCGGTCAAAGAGTTCTTGGTCTCCGAGGAAGTTCGAACTGCTAAACCCACTTTCTGGATTGGGTCTCACGATGTGGAGAGAGACCTGGCTGCTGTGTGTCTCTCGTACTTGTGCTACGACGATTTCAAAAAGCCGCTGCTCCCGGATACCGACGCATTCGAGGACCGACTCAACGAATACAAGTTCCTCGCCTACGCAACCATGGCATGGCCGGCGCACGTGAAGGCAAGCGTAAAGGAGGATTGCCCAGCACAAAATGTTGTTGATCTCACCATGCGGCTGTTTTCGTCGACGAAGGGCGTCAGAAAGAACTACTGGTCGTGGGAGGAGGTCAATCGCCGACGTAAGATCGATGATCTGTCTTGGAAGTACCAACGGCCACCGCCTCTGATCTGTGCGGCGTGGCATGGCTTGAGCGATGCGATCCGGCGTCTCTTGGCCGAGGAGAATGCAAGCAACAGCACCGCGGCGGCGTTTGAGATTGCAGCCCTCAACGGACATATAGTCACTGTTGAGGTCTTTCTGGAGCATCACAGACGCCTTACAGTCGAAACTGATGGTTCGACCGACCAGAGATTGTCATCCGGCTCGACGCTGAATCTTGAGAGAGCTCTGTGCACTGCGGCGTCTCACGGACACGATGGAATCGTGGAGAAACTTCTCCGAGAGGGGGCGGATGCTGGCGCGCGAGCCATCAAGGACCGGAATGCCCTTCACGCTGCTGCTCTGGAGGGCCACGCTCAGATCATCAACCTTCTTCTCCAACATGGGGCAAATCACAGCGTTCCGTGTAAGCGATACGGGACTCCGCTCGCTGCTGCTGCAGAGAGGGGACACCTCAAGGCTGTGGAGGTATTGCTCGAGTCGGGCGCACATGTGAACGGCCGCGGGGGCTGGTATTCTTCGCCCCTCGTCTCGGCCATCATGGGTCACAACACTGATATTATCGAGCTCATGGTTGAGAACGGGGCCGATATCCAGCCAGTTTCGGGAAGACACAGGCATCCGGTCTGGGCAGCTGCATCACAGGGCATGGGTGATCTTGTCCGAGACCTGGTCAGCAGGGGCGCCTCCATCAAGGGAAGCGAAGCCTTGTACGCCGCTGTGTCTGCCGGAGAGTTGGAAGTCGTTAAAACACTTCTAAGCCTTGGAGCCGATCCAAACGAATACGGGGGGAAGTACCGAACGCCATTGGGGGCTGCAAGCGCCGAGGGCCATCTCGCGGTGGTGCGACAACTTATCAAGGCCGGATCAAACGTGGAATTTTCCGATGGACGACTAGGCAACGCCCTCCAAATCGCAGCGTGCCATGGACATTCGGACTGTGTCCGTGTGCTATTCAAAGCTGGGGTAGATCTTTTCAGTTGTGATGGTACAAGGGGATCTGCCCTGGCGTGCGCTGCGTCCTTTGGCCATGTTGGCACCATCAATACCATTCTGAAGCTTGCTCATAACTCCGATCAGAACTACACCTCCTCCAACATAGCCGACGCACTTGTCGCGGCTGCACTAGGAGACCACGTCGAAGCGGTCAAATGTTTGGCCCAAGAACTGGATCATGTCGACATGCTTGGCCTCATGCCCAGCTCCGGGCTGACCTGCACCCCACTGGAAGCCGCTGCGAGCGGAGGCCACATTGCCACCGTCAAGCTCCTCCTCGAGATGGGTGCAGACCCTACGTTTACAAACGAAGAGGCTTTTGGGACAGCCTTGGTAGCGTCGGTCGACGAAATTAACCCATCTCTCGACGTAGTCGAGGCTCTGCTGGATGCAGGTTGTGACCCCAACGTGGTTGTGGCAGAGTGCTGCAAGAGCATCGGCTTCCCGCTCTACTTGGCCACCCGCTCCAACAGGACCGACATTGTTCAGCTGTTGTTGGCCAACAACGCCGACGTCAACTTGCAGAGTGGCTCTTTGCACACTGCACTGCAAGAGGCCATTTGGCAGGAAAATGTGGAAATCATAGACCTATTGCTCGAGCACCACGCCGACGTCAACATCGTCATCGAGCCATTTGCAAACTGGAGAAACGAGATGCCTATGGGAGGTCCAGGATACGATGTCACGGCATTGCAGTCGGCCGCGTGGAAGGGAAGCGAGCAAGTTGTCCACCGACTGGTTGCCCGAGGCGCCCAACTGTCTGTGGGCGTCGACGACCTACCTTTCACGTCCGCCCTCCAGATAGCAGCATATTGCGGCCATCTTTCAACATTGAAGGCTCTTATCGAATACGGCAGTGATGTTGAGAAATCCGGTGGTTTATACTTCGGTACACCTCTCGAGTGCGCGGCGTACTCTGGCCACGTTGATTGCGCTCGCGTTCTTCTCCTGGCTGGAGCGGACGTCAACAAGACAGGGACGGGGAAATGGATCAACCCCCTCACAGCGGCTTGTTGGCCCGCATCGGTCACTACCGAGATGGTTAGCCTTTTGGCGGAGAATGGGGCAAATGTCAATGCCCGCGGAAAAGATAGGCTCCCCTTTGCTTTGCATACCGCCTGCAACAGCGAAGCTGACACCAAGATCATTGAGCTCCTTTTGGACCTTGGGGCAGACGTCAATGCTATCGGCGGCGCATTCGGAACAGCCCTGCAGGTCGCTTCCTACCGCGGCAGCTATGACACGGTGGCGCTGCTCCTACGACGAGGTGCAGACCCCAACATCAGGGCAGGGACTTACAATACCGCCTTGCAGGCTGCGTACGAGGCTGGTCACCCCAAGGTTATTGACCTGCTCTACGAGCATGGAGCATTGAACACCTTTGTGGGTGGAAAGTCGGGCTCGGTCATGGGAGCTGCAATTAGCAACTGGCGCAACGGCAACAATGCCACCGTGGACGGGATCCGTCAACTGGTCACGAAACACGGATTCGACGTGAATCTTCAATATGGGAAGTTTGGAAATGCGCTACAGCATTCTATCCACCTCCTCTGTGTCGATGCTTTTGACTGTATCCTCGCTGCGGGAGCAGATGTCAACAAGGTCAACGGCTGCTCCGGCACTGCACTCACGGCAGCAGCATATCAAGGCAATACTCATATGCTGGAGGCCCTCCTGAGTCGCGGAGCACAGTTGAACCTCGGAAATTCCCTGCTCCCCAACGCGGCCTTTGGCGCCATCTTGGGCAACGAGGACAAGATCCTCCAGCAACTGATAGCCGGGGGAGCGGACGTTGTCAACCCGGTCTCGGTCCTCGGCACCTCTCTCCAGGTCGCCAGCATTTATTGTGGCCTGCGCATCGTCAAAACTCTGGTCCGCACCGGAGCACCCATCAACACCCCGCCTTGTGGCCGGCACGGCAGCCCCCTCCAGGCCATGATAGCGTCTCGGGACGACGTCGGTGCCCGCTACCTCCTCCACCGCGGCGCAGACATATCCGCCAGGGGCGGCAGGTTTGGCAGCCCCCTGCACGCCGCAGCTATTAAGGGCACCGCCGACATGGTCGACCTACTCCTACAAAAGGGGGCCGATCCGAACATCAAGGGCGGCTTATACTGCACCCCCCTCCAGGCCGCCGCCGTTAATGGTCGCGTCGGCATCGCCGTCTTGCTCCTGAATCGCGGGGCGGATGTCAACGCCACCGGCGGTCGATATCACACTGCCCTCCAGGCGGCGTGCATCTCGGGGTCGTGGCGGCTGGTTGAGCTTCTGGTCGAGCGGGGAGCCGATGTCAATGCAAGAGGCGGCAAGTACCAAACACCGCTGAGCGCGGCGGCTATATGCAACTGGAGCTGGGCTGTGCGGTATCTGCTGGGGAAGGGGGCGGAGTGGAGTCTCGTGGATCGCAAGATTGCGAAATATAAACAGCGACTGGATAACGCGGATGATATTCTCCAGAAGGCGCGCGAGCCTGAGGTGGAGGCCCAGGATGGGTCCGCGGTGGAGGCGCAGGGTGAGCCGGAATCCGTGGTGGACGACGAAGATGCATATGAGCCCGAGGCCAAAGATGAATCCGAGCTGGAGGTTCGGGACGTATCCGAGCCAGAGGATGAGGATGAGGAGTGGGATGACTCGGAGTGGGAGGACTCGGAGTGGGATGATGAGGGGAGTGTGGACGACGAAGAAGGAGAAGAGGACGACGAAGACGGGGAAGAGGACGAGCAGGAGTCCGATGGGGCGGAAGAAGAAGAAGTTGAAGAGGAAGAGAAGGAGGGGCCGCTTCTGCTGAACGTAGAGTCAATTCCCGGCTTTGACGCGCCGTGGAGGAAGCCGTCGAGGTGGGATCGGGTGCGGGAGAACCTGTCCTATGCTCCAGTCGTGAGGGACATGTTGTCATTAAAACTGTCGGTGGATGTCCCACCTCGCGGCGAGGATGAAGACGAGGTACGGAGTGCGAGGGCCGAGGTGATCTTTGAGGAGTTGAGGATGATGCAGTTGGGGGGGGGACGAGGATGACTCGGACTGAGTGTCCTTTGGAATGACTTCTTTCTGGATATCCCATCAAGTTTTTGGGTGTTGTTCACCTCTCATCAACTTGAAGTCTTTGGATGTTGTTCACTTCTCAATGAAGCTGTCAGGCCGGGCCGAATACCCGGATGGGTTGGCCGGACAACCATCTCAGCGACCACATCTTGGCACCCCCTATTTTTGCAAAACACCACACAACGAGCTACAGGAGCCTCTTTGGATTTCAACTCTGCAGACATCAGAAAGTGCATTCCCTCATTGCAACACCGCAAGAGCGAGCCTCCATCTTGGGCGTCGTTCGGCGTCATCAACATCGCCAACATACTTTCAGGGGTCCAGTCAATAACTTGAATCGGAACACTCTCGAATTGCTGCCAATCTACACTCCAACCCTGGTTTGTTTGTTAGCGTGAGACATTTGAGGTACTAACCAAGGCCAGATACAGTTTAATAGCCTTGGAGATGGAAACTGGATACCTGTACTTTTGCCAACCAGGCGCTAGAGATGGAACTGGACACATGTATTTTTGCTAACCAGGCCCTATGGATGGAACTGGATACCAATATTCTTTACCGGCAAGGTCTTGAAATCGGACCAGGATTCCTTTATTTGTCCAACCAGGTCCGAAAGTAGGAACTGGAGGCGTAGGTTCCTTGGCAAGATGTCTCGCGCTAACAAACAAACCAGTATTGTATTGTACCTTCCTAGGTCCCGATCCCAAAAGAAATTCTTCAAACTGATACCGCCCCATCTCCTCCCAAAACTGGGTCAGGCAAATGCGCCACATCCGGGAAGTCCGAGAGTGATAGGGCTCTGCGCCTTGGTTGAACCGAAATCGAGGCACCCGCGTCGCTGGCTGAGAGTCGGCGCTGCCGGGTCACGGTGCTGTCCGCTCCGGGTTCGGGAAGATGCGATAACGCCGGAAAGTCCGATAGTGACAGTGCCCTTGGGCGGGTTGGGTTCCGGGTAGGGGGTATTCCTGAAGCTGCCAGTGCCAGTTGATCCTGGATCCTGGTGCTTTGGTGTTGCACGTGGTCTGGGTGGATCTCGCTGCTGTCTTCGTGTGCGTTCAAGTTGGTCTTGGCGACTTCCTTGTTGTTTTGGCGCTCCCCGAGGAGCCTGTCGTTCTCTCCTCCTTGGGGGGATGATTGGGTTGGGGTGGGTCGTCCCTCCTCGTGTTCGGAAGCTGCCGATGGTTTTTGGGTTCCGTCGTTTGAGCCTGGTGTCGAACTGGTGTCTCCTGCCTGCAAAGGGTTCTGGTCCTGTCGATCATCCACCTCGTCGACACTGCCCCGTCCTTCTTGTGTCTGATTGTTATCGGGCCTTTCCGTTGCAGCCGCCCGCTTTGTTGACTGGCTTCCCTGGGCGGTCGAACCTGCGCTCCCATCGTGCCCATCGGCCTGCTCGCGTGTATCCAGATCGATCAAGTCGTCCTCAACGTCACCGCCCTCACGTGCACCATCTTCCGCCCGACCCCCCCTCCGCTGCCCCTGGCGCTTTCCCCTCCTCCCATCAACAACCCGGCGAGCCTCTTCATCATCACCACCCCCCGAATCAGACTCGCTCGAGTCATCGCGATAGCGGCGCCACTGCGTCCGTGGCGCACCCTGCTGCCGCGGCTCCTCGGTCCCCGTCTCATCGTCGACCGGCCCAAACTCCTCCACGCGGTCGACACCAAACTGCTCGTAGTGCCCATTCCCGTCCTTGTATTTCCCAAAGACGTACTTGTGCCCGAATGACTCGACCTTCCGGTGGAATGCCTCTATCGACATCTCCTCGGGGTGCGGGATAGCCTCGAGCATGTCGACGATGGTGCTCTGGTAGAGGAAGAACAGCGAGTTCTCGAGAGGCTCGGGGGCGATGGGGAAGAGGTACTCTTTCCTGCGGATGCCGAGGTAGGCCATGCCGACGAGGTAGAAGCAGACGAGGACGATGACCAGGAAGAGGATGAACTTCCGGACCCGGAATACCTGCCCCCACTGCCAGTGTTCCAGCACGACGGAGGTCGTGGAATTGCGTCTGAGCCAGGTACTTTCGGCCAGTGTGTTGGCGAACAGGGTGCCGTAAAAGTCGGACATGGTTGCGCCGTGGGTGAACGGGGCGTTTCTTATCGCAAGGTACCCCAGAAGGTCGGCGGAGAAGGTGCTTGTTTGTGCGTCTCGGAGGGCGGAGAGGCCGCCTGGTTCGAGGTCTTCGGCATGCATCGAGCGGTTGAGAACTTGGCTAAATGCCCAGGACACTGAGATGTCAAGCTCCGTTTCTTGGTCTGGCACGAAATCGCGGGGGTGAAGAGCACTTTGCCCTTCGCCCCCGTCTATGATTCGCACCAGCTCGGCAGTGCCGGTACTCATGTAGGCTTGAGGTTCGCAAAGTAATGCAGATGTTTCGAATCCCGGATTCAGAATCGGACCATATGACGGGGCCCACTGCGAAAGGGTGCCGTTGAGCATGACAAGGATCCAGGCGGGCCGAAGCTCGGGCTCGTTTCCACGTCTGATGGCCTGCAAATGCCAATGGAGGCACTTGTATGTTTCAACAAGCCGAGAAGCGTTGAACATTGTGTACTCTTCTCTGCAGGAATTCAGTGTAATGCTGGTGCTGCCATCTCCGAAGAAACGCCCTGCAGGAAGTACAGCCTCAATCGTCAGCGGCTGGTGACCGTCAAAGTCGGGACTGGCCGTGTGATGCGGGACCGAGCGGTTCAGGACTTGACAGTCAAGCTTGCTGTGAAGCGAGTCGGTTCGCAGTCTCCAAAAAGACTCATGTGGAGGGGACGGTGCATCTTCCGAGATTTCCAATTCCACCGGTAGCAGGACATGACTGTGAGCCACCCACTTGATCTCTCCTGGCGGTCTGATAATGGCGTTCATCGCGGACAGAGGAATGCCGTTGGGGAGGTTCACATCCAAGACGTCGGCTGGTTGAGTGGCCCATGTATGACTCCGAACGGACCGTGTTTCTCCAACATGTTGATATCTTGGCTCGAGCCGAAGGATGCCAGCTGTAAATACGGGGAGGAAGAAGCTCATGGTCGACCCGACGCTCAGAAGAGCAATCAAGTAATGCTTGTTTCTCAACGCCTTCCAGAGTCGGTTCGACCCATCCATATAGTTGAGTGTCAGGTTCAGGTCAGCCGGGCCTGGGGATGCAAGACTGGCCCACGGCTGTCTCGCCCTAAACGTCTGGTCCAAGTCGTCCCAGCAGGCAACAAGGTAGAAGGCAAGAAACTGCGGAAGAACCATCAACGCCAATGTCGCGCGGAAACTGGGCTCAAGAGTGGCATCCCATGTCATAATCACGGCCAGTGCGTCTTGTGGGACTCGGATGTCAAATGCATTGGCCGGCGCAAGCATGGCGGACATGGTTCCACAGAGAATCGCAAGAAAGAGAATGAGCTGTCCAGAGATGATCCGAGGGTGGGCTGCAACTGGTAGTGAGGACACGCTGTGGCTTTGCAACATGGTTGGGCCTCCGTGACTTTCACTGGCCAAGGTGGATTGATCGACTAGGTAGGTAGGGTCAGCACTGGAGTCCTAAGTAGGTAGGTACTAAGGAATGAAAATGCGATCAAATACCTATAATTTCGTTGCATTTGGAATCCAATCTCCACACATAGTTCGACTGGTACTTCCACTGCCCAACTCGAACCTCTGGAATGGCGAGGATCTCACAAGGTTTGTGGTTTGCAGAGGCAAAGGCCGCCCTCATCCGGCTACGCACGAGCAATGAAGCTCTGGCAGCAATCGTCTCGGGACTCCATGGTAGTCCGGAGTGGCCGTCACCTGAGTACCTATTTGATACTCGTACAATTAGGGTGCAGATGATGGCGACGGCGACAAGGCCGATCCTGACCCACGGCGACGAGGCAAAGTCGAAAATTTCCAGCCGCCATAGGAAAAGCCTGCCATACCTCCCCTGTAGTGTCTTGCCACCATTGTCAACCAGCTCGGCAAAGGCTTGATCCGCGCCCTCAGAGAGATGCTCCACGAACCATGAGCAAAGCCGCTTGCTGCCGAGCGCGAGGGCGGCAACGTTAGTCGTGGATAGCTTCACAGCATCGTAGTATCCGTATTGCAGGAGTTGGTGCGGCCACAGGCTGTCATCCAACAGGCTTGTCCGTTGCAGCTGGTTAACCAGAGCCTGGCCGAGGTCCTTAAAATCCCACGCCTTGTCAGTTGGCCTAAGTAATATGTACCATCCGTTCACACTCTGCCAGCGGTCGTCAAAGGACTTCAACCCGAAGTCCCCGACCACTCTCAAATACTTCCAAAAGTTTGCGAATGAGAATGAAGTGTACTTGTAGTCGTCGCCATATTTCGGGATAAGCGCGCCACGGGAAAGAAGATACGATGCGGTCAGGGGGGGGATTGTGGGACCCCGCAAGAGAAAGGAGCTGTTTCGGAGGTGCCACCACGCCATCATGTCTATGGTGTTGAACTTGACCTCGCAAAAGGCTATCGATAACTGCCGCCGCGGGATGGAGGTCTCGCTAACTCTGCGAAACGGCCGAATATCTCCGATGAAAGCGAGCGATCGTTCGCAGGGAAGTGTCCCATTGTGGCCCGGACGATATTGCAGCGACACCCATTGCGGGCGGAGTGTATACAGCTCCGCCGGATTACTCAGCACGCTCTGGTCCTCCCGAAGTCGTTGCAGTCGCTTCTCCATGTGGATATAGACTGCTCGCGGGGTGGTATCCGTAGTATTGGCAAGCGCTTGCTCCATTCTGTGAATCTCACTGTCGTAAGTAGTCTTCAGCGTCTCTTGATCTGTAGTCTTGAGTGGACGGCTCGCCAGGGTGAAGGTGGAATGGCAGTTATCGTGGAACAAGTCTATTTTCTCCGCAAGACTGTATGAATTCGAACCCCCCTGATGGAGGACGTCACAGTACAGGTACGGGACAAGGAGCCGTAGAGGAGCGTGTAAAAATGCGTGGGAAGTGGCGATGTCGAGGAAGTTGTACTGCGACGAAAAGGGCATGACGAAGGCATCACCGTCCAGGGTACGGTTCCAAGAAGGCCAGAAATCCGTGCTATGCTTATCAAGCTTGGTATCATTCCGTTTGAACTCGAGAACACGGGGCGGGGGTGTAGGCGCCTGTTCCTCGGCTGCCAGGTAATGTTGGAATCCGGACAATCGCCACCCCTGCCAAGCATTTCGCTTTTGTCGGTGCAAGATGTCTGGCGCTGCACCCCCGACGGGAGGATGGTGTCCGTTTATGGCTTCCACGGATGTATTTTGTGTCGGGAGGCGGGCCTGGATATTTTGGGCGGCATCTGCCCAGGATCTGAATGTAAGCAATGGAATGGTGATGGAAGAATCCCGGCTCTCAATGCTTGACGGGGCGACAAGCCGACTGGTTGACCAGAGAGGGACGCTGAGGAGGGGAGCCAGTACGAAGACGACTAGCCATCTGTATCGTCGAAGTAGAGTCCGATGGCGGGCGCGGGACGCGGTTCCAGTGAGCTGGTAGCTCTGCCGCCTGATATCTGCGGCGACGACGATAGTGGTGAAGATGACAAGGCCCGAGGAGAGCGCCGCCGGCGCCCACCAGCCGATCGCACGTCCCGTGTACGTATGAGCAAGTCTTGAAAAGAAGTAGTGTCCGCCCAGCGTCAGCCAGACTGACTTCCACAGATACGAGCGAATCCCCTCTCCCGAGTAATCTGGTTTCCAATTGTGGTGCTTGGGCTGGCCAAGGAATGTATCGTTATAGGCTGCCGAAAGATTCCCGTCGTCAAAGCCAACAGGCCAAGGGCCGGTCGAAGAAGCGGCATAGCAGGGGTCTGTGTAGAGGTCGATGCTGAGATCCTTATATCTTGCGAGGACATTCTCATCGTCGAGCTGGAGTGTGCCAGTGTCGCTGCCGCCGATCGTGTGCGGGGGGTTCTCTGCCGGACGTAGGGTAGAAAGAGCGTAGCCGCCCTCGCCAGACCAGTCAGCATCGGATGTTGCGGCCATGCTGGAGCCTTCGACGCCGAATTCGGATGAGGAGGAACGCTGGAAAATGGGGGACGAGGTGCGAATGATGCCGGTGGGATGTTGCTTGTGGATTGATGGTTGTGTGGTGTTAAATCGTCACAACCACGATGATGACTCGGGGAGCTGAGACCAGGCTCCGAGTCCCTCGGATATCTCCCACCACTTGCAGCGGCGAGCTGCAGTACATCTCGATGCGGCTGCCGGCATTGTCACCAGCCCCCTTATTGGGGCAGATACGAACTGGCTGCTCGACCTCCTCCTTGGTGCCACGTAGTCTGTACGAGTGCTAGGGCCCGGCAGGGGCGAGAGATCAAGCAACTGCAAACTGTCCGCTCTTCCCAACATCAACCGCCATCGGCAGCACCCGCCGCCATGGCCGACTGGGACGCCGACGATGATCCAGATTGGGATCTGAAGTGGCAGAGTCCAGACGATGGGGACGACAGCTTCGAAATCCGCTTCGTTCATGGCCCCCTTGACTCGTTCAATGGCCCATTTGGACCCAGCTTGTCGGCGAAATCATCTCGGAGCCTGCACAGGGCGGAAGTTGCGCCCATCCGCCATGCCGACTTTATCTCCCTCGTCACGGCCATCTCGCACGCGTACCGGCGCGACATATACCTGGAAATGAGAAAGTTGGATGGGGTATTGTGGGACGATATCGACGCGGGCAGCGTTTTCCAGGTCAGCCGGTCGCAAATCCGCTTCCGTGTCGAGGAATGGGTTCGGAGTGACAGCGCAGAGACTGGAACCATCGTCAACAAAGTTGTCATCAAGAGGGTCAAGAAGTGGTCCATGTCGCCGACCAACGTGCGCGCCTTCAGTCGCGAGCTCCGCATCCTCGACCACATGCGCGATGTCAACAACATTGTCCGGCTCCGCGGCGTCGGCTGGTTCTACAATTGGGACACGACACGCCACATCCCCGAGCCCGTCCTGCTGCTCGAGGAGGCCCAGCACACGCTGCAGTACCTTGTTGGTTCGAGGCTCCCGCCTGTGCAGCTGTTGGGTAAGTAATTCCATTTTGTCAGTCATGTATCTCTCTGCAGGGGGAGCGTGCCTACCTACACAGGTACGTGGGCGGTCGAGATGGTCGAGGTCGATGGCCGAGGTCGATGATCGATGGAGAATGTCGTCGTTCAATTTGGTTCCTCCCGGGTGGGCGGGTTTCCATTTCAGGCCCCCCCCGCCGCCATAGATGCTCCGCAGCAGCGCGGCCCCCACCCATATCGCCCCCTGTAACTTGTCTTTGGATGGAACCTGAGCTAATTCGGCCCCTCCCTCGACAGGACTCTTCCACGACATTGCAAGCGGTCTTTCGGCGCTGCACGGCTGCAACATCGTCCACGGAGACATCAAGCCACCCAATGTGCTCCTTTTCCCCGTCACCCGGCTACACGAGGGGGTCGAGATCCCCGCATACACGGCGAAGCTGTCGGATTTCAGCCTGGCCGTCCTCGACAACGGTTCGCGACAACACCTCCCAGGCGGCACCTATCCCTACATGGCGCCAGAAGCCCAAGAGTTGCTCGACTTCACCCAGCTGAAGCTCACGGATGTCTACTCGCTGGGAATGCTCTTTGCCGTGGTTGCGGCAGGTACCGAAGCCCTCCTCTCGCTGGATGCCACCCATGTCCTCGATCTGGATATTTCCGATCTGCCGCGCCGCATCATGCAGCGAGCAGACGCCGATGGCCAAGGGTCTACGCTCGCGCGTTCCCAGGTTGAACTCTTTGGACATATCTTCAAGACCACACTCCGGACGGACCCCGCGGAGCGAGACTTGCCGGGCCTTCTTCGTTCTCTAGATACCCACGTTGGCACGCGTCCTGAGCCAACAACCACCGAAGTTCTCTACGACCCATCACCGGTCGAGGTAGAAATCAGCTACACAAAGTTTGCCAGTCTCAGTGGCCACATAAGAGACGACATTACCATGGGCCTGCAAAGGATCTACTCTTCCACCGAAGCCGATCTTCGCTACACTCAAGCCTGCTTCGAACTCGGTGTCATCTACACGTCCAAGTTCGGCGGCCCGACCGCGTCGCCCCTAGAAGGTCTCCAGTATCTTCGGGCTTCTGCCGACAAAGGCGACTTGCGTGCTCGAGCTGTGTACGGTCGACTTCTGGCGGTATATGGAGGCGAGGCAGATGCTGACTATCGAGGCCGTCGCTTGGAGTGGCTCTATTCGGCTGCGCGAAAAGGATACCGGATAGCCCAAGAGGAGCTCGCTGATGCTAACCCCCAAATGGCCCAAGAGGCTCAAAGGGAATACGCCTTGGCATGTGTTGAAGCCGAGTTTGGAACAACACAGCGGACGCTCCCGTATGCAAACCCCAGCTCCTCAGGCGCTCAAGTTCACTCCTTCGCAGCAGCCGGTGCCCGGGAGGCCCTTTTGGGGCTCCTTGACGAGCATCCCAACCTCATCAACTTCAAATCACCATTCACCAACGGGCGACACGCCGCTGCTCACGGCCTGCCGTTATGGCCAGTTCGAAAGTGCTACCGCACTCCTCTCTCTTGCAGCAGTGGACGCATCCGTGTCCAACCGGTCAGGAGAAAACCCGCTCCACTTTCTCTCGAACTTCAATCTCCCCCAAACCAAGGCTCTCCTCCTTCAACTGCTTCCATGTGGCGCCGATTTTGACCAGGAAGCCCACGTCGGTCACCACGGCCACGACTGGGACTTGTGCCCGCGTCTCGTGGGCACGCCGATTGAACGCGCAGCTCTGCACGGCCGCCTTGACTTGGTCAAGCTATTTCTCGAACACGGTTGTCTGATTGTACCGCGCAATGGCAACCAGCTTCGTCGAATGCTACTCATGGCCTTCCGCTTGCAACATACGGACCTGCAAAGGTTTCTCATCAATTACGCCTCTTCCGACCGCGATGAGCCGGGGTTTCGCAATGACCTACGTCCCCTGCACGACACCGTGTGGGCGTACAAGGGTTATCGGCTTTCTTATATCGAGGCAGGCGTGCTGGGGTGGGTTCGGCATGCCGGTGCCTTCGGTCTCGATGTGCCCCTCTCCTTTTGGCAGGCCTGCTATCACGGCCCAAGGTGGCGCATGGCAATGCAAACGACAACCCAAAACGCCCTGCAGCTGTCATGCACATACCGATCCACACTGGAATGCCTCATGGACAAGGCGGCGGTATTTGCTGTACGAGAGAAAGCCTATGATGCTTTTCTCTACTTGCTGGACAAGAAGATCATGCATACAGATGGTGACCAAGGGCGCTTGAAGTCACTCCAGCCGCTGTGCTGGAGGGAAACGACGAGCCGGGACACAAACACCGCCGAAAAGCGACTAGTAACACGGTATATTTTCTCCGAGAGAAAGTGAACTGCATGTCTTGTCTCATGCTGATATGTGCTTCTTTTACAGGCCCACCCTGACTATCAACTATATTGATCAGATTTACTATGATCATCTTCCTGCTCGCATGACACTTGCACAGCATGCTGTGTGGGCTGGAGATCGAAATCTTTTCCACATACTCGTCAAGAGTTACGGAGCAAATCTCTCTTTGCCCTTTTATAAGGGAGACGAGCAGCACAACTGTTACTCTGCGTTGGCTTTGACTTCACACCAGGATATGTGGTTTGCGTACGTTCAAGAAATACTCTTGTTTCTTTTGCACATCCCGCTTGTCCCATCCATTCTTGCTTAAAATGCTTATATCATAATCCCTATCTTTTCATGCTCCCGGCAGCTGTTCAGCGCAGATATCTAACTGGATACTAGCTATGAGTTCTACAACCTTGGTATAGGCATCCGTTGCCCTTACGATGGACAGCCTGGACGTCCTGTACAGTGGAATCATCCGCTGCTGAGCTCCATTCTTCAAAAGTCGTCAGCGCTTACAACCTGGCTGGGCGTTCGCGGCGCAACCGTCCTCGACTCTGTTAGCTATAATGCAACTGTACTAGCACGAATCCTGAAGGTGCATCAACCAGATTACACGCGGAACTCCAGCAACACTGCGATCAACCCGCTGCCCCATGGAGTCTTTGACTTTATATTCCCCCTCGACGACCCAGAACGCAGTTTCACCTGGTTGGTGCCTTCATATGAAGAAGGTGGACCGGACAGACATGATATTTTCAGTGCCATGGCTAAGGTCATTGAAGATGTAATGGAACCAATGGGCGACACCGTCGACAGTGCCTTGTGCGCTAAATTAGCCTCGGTCTGGGAGGGTCTTTTCGACAAATGCTACCCCGACGTCAGAAACTGTCCCGAGAACCGGTGGCGGGGGGAGGACCCATTGTTGGTCCAGTTGTCGACCCGCCTTTTTACCAGCTATTTTCATCACGGAAACTCGAGCCTCTCGTTCCACATCTCCTTAGTCCCCGACCTCGACGTTACGGTTACCATCTCGGCAAATCAATCCTACCCCCAGGAGCCTGACGTTCGTTTATCCCTGCCACGAGCTAGAAGCTGCGGGAGAAGAATCAAGTTTCAAACGCCGAGCCGCTTTTTACATTGGTTTACAAACGAGTCCCCTCTCGATGAGTTGGAATTGTCGACATTTTTCTTTTCTGGCCTCTGGGCGTACGGCTACTTACCTGGATACGGGTATTTCACCGGTTGTTTTGTCGTTTCCTTGTGGGTTTCAGCTTTCGCCCTTACTTTTGGTCTACGTACATTAATCTTCTTTTATCCGAGCTCCGGTGTTGTATTCTTTACGGGCTGTATTGCTATAACGGATGCAGTGATTGCCGTGTGGACCTGTGGAATCCACGTCATGGTCTTTGGCGCTTGTGTTATGATTCTCGCTCCGTTCGTCTCTATTGGAGGTTTTATATGTCAGCGACTTGTACGGGCAGCTGTCGGTCCGAGTCTTTTTGGGCAGGGGATATTTATTAACCCTGCCAACGGGAACATGCCGGACATGTATTGGTGCATGTACATGTACAAGGTCGTTTTGTGGAATCCCATCTTAGCCCCCATCGGACGTGTTTTAGAGGTTGTTTTTTGCTGTTGGAGGTATTATCTCGCGGTGCTGTAATGGATCTATAAGGCGCGCGAAATGGAGACTGTTGGTGTTGTGGTTACAAGTGAATGTCTTGTCTGTTGCAAGTACCTGCTGGGATTTGCTAAAACCAGAAAGAGACCCAAAAGCCCCCCATCACGCTCGACAAGCCGCCAAGCTCTCAAGAGCCTCAGCCCAAAACGCCCGGAGCCGATCCTCGTCATCCACCCAGTCCCCAAGCACCAGACACCGCTTTACCACGCCCATGTACAGGTCCCCCATGCGGTACGCGAGGCTCCCAACCAGTGGGCCGAGACCCCGCTCGAGAAACGCCGCCTTCGTGGCACGCCCCTGAAGCTCCTGCACCGTCCGCCACAGCCCGATCTCGAGCAGGACAATTCCAAGCCCATAGACGTCCATCGCCGGCGTCCAGGTGGGATGGACCGCGAGGCTCCCGTTCCCGTGGTGGTCGGAGCTGGACTCGTGGTCTGAGTCTGAGTCTGCATCGTGGGTACGGTAGCGCGTGTCGATCGCGACGGTGGGGGGAATGGCGTTGCTGTCCCCGGCGGAGGCGGCCGCCGTCTGTTGGCGTTGCTGGTGCCGGACCATGGCCTGCATGGACGGGCGGTATAGGTCGCAGGCAGGGTCCGGGTTTAGGAGTGAGAGGTCGTGCGACGAGTCGCCCGAAGGTCGGGCGTACGTTAGGCCGGCGAGGAAGGGTCGGGTGAGCTTGTCATCGGGCATGGTGAACAGGATGTTCTGGCTGCGGAACTCCTTGTGTACCCAGCCCAAGCTGCACAGGTTACTCAGGGCGAGTGCAATAGAGTATGCCAGAGCAAAGCGGTTTCCGAGGGATGGTGGGGTGGCTGCTTTGTCGTGGCGGGAGCGGGTGATGAGTTGGTGCAAGGAGGCGATATGGGGAGGACCGCCGACCGGTGGTGATGGTGACGGCGTGTTCTGCCATGGAGTGACATCAAAGACGAGGCCGATGCGGTCGAAGCGAGGGGAGGTGGTGACCCAGCCTAGACAGGGGAGCAGATGGTTCTTGTCGTCGGAACCTGTTGACCGGGCCATCTTCCGCAAGATGGTGACGAGGTAGTCGAGGCGGTACTCGAACTGGCGGAAGCTTTCCTCGCTCCTGAAGTCGTCCCGCCATTCCACCATGACGGGGGTTTCGATATTGTCATCGTGGTTCTTGTACGTTGCAAAGGCACGTTCTAGCTCTGCCGCCTCGGCGAGGTCCGGCCTGGTGGTTTTGATACCGCAAGGCCGCCACTCAAAGCCGTCGGCCGGCCGTTTCCACTGGGGTGCTTTCATGAGGGATTTCGTCCCCGAAGTCTGTTTCATGTCAGCAAAAGGATGTCTAGTGGTGAACAGTGTTGGCAAACCCGCAAGCTGCCGCGGCTGCGGAGCGTCATGCCCCTGAGGGCCGCGCCCTGGCAGATAAGCGGGTAATGGTGCTCGGTGACGCGCTCGATGTATTCAAGCTCCCGTGGCGAGTGGTGGGCGATGCTGTTGGCCACCGTCTCGAAGCTGACCCGCTGGCGTTTGACTTCTGGAAGCAGGTCAGCTAGGGCCTCGTTCCAGTGGCGGATCCTTCCGACGAGATCGCGCAGGCGCGCCTTGTCGTCGGCGACCCACGTCGCGCCGTGGGCGAGCCGCTTGATCTTGCTTCCGCGTGAGGCGGGCGCGTCGGTCGGTGCTGCAGAGGCGTGCCGTGCCAGCAGTTCGGAGAGGCGTATGATGTCTTTCTGCATCCAGCTCAGGATGTCGTCCCATAGTCGGCTTCCATTCGAGATGAACGATGGGTCCCGATCGAGAGCGCCCTGGAGGTTGGAAAAGCGATGCTGCTCGATTTGGAGGGCGAGGTAGTTGGCCTGGACATCCTCGTCGCGGACACGCAGGCTCAGGATGTCGCCGTAGCACTTGAGGCAGGCCTGGAAGGTCCCGGTGACCCCCGCCACCCCGAGCGTGAAGCCGGCGAATTCCATGGCGATCAATGTCTTGACATGCAAAGAGGGCGGAAGCAGGGCCGAAATGGCTCGGGTCTGGCGTGGAGGGACATTGAGAGTAAATGTTGGCGTTGACGGAATACAGAGTAGGTAGTGAGAGTACTGCCCTGGGGGAAACTGCAAGGCCCAGCCGTTGAGCCTCAGGCTCAGACTCAAGTTACTTGAGGAAAGCCTGGAAATCTGCCCTCTTGGCATCGTCGAGAGGTGCATGCTGGAAACCTGCATGGCATAGGTTGGGCCGGAGCGCATACAATTACAGAGTACGGAGTACGGATACGGCAGAGGCACTGCCCGCCTCAACCTGTGTTGTGTGAGGTTCCGGGCACCGACCCGCAGCCCGGCAAACGAACGACGCAGAAGGCCAGACCGCTGGAGCAAGCACCGACAGGGCCTGGACCGGCGGGGGCGGGGCGGGGCTGGGCAAGAGGTCAGCAGCCACCGGCCCCCGCAAATCGGCGCTGATCAGCGTTCCGACTCGCTGGACTGGAACGACAGCACAGCAACGCACAAGTGCGACCTCGCATTCATTGTTGTCCGGCCATGTCCCCCGTCGTCGCTCCCATCAACAACCGTCCGTGGCCTCCAACGGCGAGGCAGACGTCCATGTCATCGATGCGACATCGGTGCCACGCGCTTTTGCAGACGTAGCAGGAACGTCGCGGACCGCCCGGGCGCCAAGATGCTCGTCCGCAATCCTCTCTCGTCGACGACGGTCGGCGTGTCGCCAGGGAGAAGGAAAAGAGGGAAAAGAGGCTACTTCATCGACACCATGGTGGCTTTCTTCGCTGCCGTCGCCCTCACGGCGCTATATGTCTCCCTGGTGACGTGGGCGCAGCAACCGACGCGTGAGTGTTTCTGTGATGGCGTCGGGTCGATGCATCGCCCAGGCAGGCCGCAGCTGACGGTGGACAGTTCTCCCATGGGCCTTTGCCCCTCTGCCGGTCGGGGCCATCCTGCCGTCGGGATGGATTCTGGGAGAGATGCAGACAGTGAGTCTTGGATCATGGATGACGCCGGCGCAGACGGATTGGCTGACTTGGCGTTTGAGATGGCCCATGGTCTTGCTGGCCACCAGTACGACTTCTACAAGTTCGTCAACGAATCCCGCTGGCTCCAGGCGCCCGGAACTGGAGGGACCGACTACAGCCCCTTGAACGAGGCTCTCCCCTACTGGTTCAACGGTCTGGTCCCGCTGGCCTACCTCCTCGACGATGCGCGACTGAAGGACCAGGTCCACTCCGCAGCCGGCATCGTTCTCGACCTGCAGACCAAGGATGGCTGGATCGGCCCCGAGGTCCCGTCGGAGCGCAACTTTTGGGCGCGAGCCCCCTTCTTCTTCGGCCTGACGCAGCTTGCCGAGGCCAATTCGACGTGGGAGAGGCCCGTCGTGGATGCGCTGCGCAAGTTCATGGACCTCACCAACGTCATGCTGCGCAACAACAGCCAGGGCCATGCCGTTTGCGCCCCCGGCTTCAAATGCTTCTGGGGCCAGACGCGTGTCCACGACATGATCATCTCCATCCAGTGGCTGCTGGACAACCACCCTTCGGATCAGGATCCCCTGCTCTGGGACAACATGGCCTTGTTTTACGACCAGAGCCAGTACAAGTGGGACGAGTGGTATCGGCCAGGCGTGTTCCAAGAGGTGGTGGAGAACCCAACGACTAAGAACCCGGCATATCCCTTCCTCCATGGAGTCAATGTTGGACAAGGTGATTTGCTTCCCCTCTGGTTGGTAACACGGATACTGACATTTTCCAGGTCTCAAGGCGTCGGCCGTCATTCGGCGCTTCAGCCGCAACGACTCACTCATCACTGCGTCCATGACGGCGGTCGAATTGACCTTTAAACACCACGGCGCGCCCTCGGGTACCATCCTCGGCGACGAGATCGAACGCGATCTTGCCCCACACATGGGCAGTGAGCTTTGCACAGCGGTGGAGACGGGGTACTCCCTTGCCTACCTGTACCACACCCTCGGGACCAACTACTACGCGGACAGGGCCGAGTTGGTCATCTACAATGCCATGCCAGTCATGATGACGGGCGATATGTGGTCTCATCAATACCTGGATCAACCGAATGGCCCGTGGGCCGTCATGAACAACCAGGACTATGCCCATCCGGATGGCCCCTTTCTCTTCACCACTGCCCACAGAGGCGCCGCAACAACCTTTGGTTTGGAACCACAGTACCCATGCTGCACAGTGAACCACCCCCAGGGGTACCCGAAATTTGTGACGCATAGCTGGGGTCTCGTCGATGATACTGGGCTTGCTCACGTCCTCCTCAGTCCGTCCAAGGTGAAGACCAGTCTCGCCACCATCGAATGCGACACGGCATATCCATTCGACCATACCCTCCGCTACACCATCACGTCTCCTCGCGGGCTAGACCTGTACCTCCGCGTGCCGTCCTGGCACGTCTCTGAAACCTCTTCACTGGCCTTTGGTGACTCTTCAACACCTATCTTGCTGAAGCCGGATCCGGAAACAGGCATGCACCACGTCCGTGTTCCGGCTGGAAGCACCACTCTCACCTATACCCTGGGTGCTAAAATACGCACCGAGCCCCGCGCCAACAACACCGTTGCTATCTACTATGGCAGCCTTTTGTACGCGCTCGACGTGGGCCAGGCCAACACCAGCTCCAACCCACACGCATACAATGACGCACGAGGGGCGACAATCTCCGACATTCCGTTTCCGCAGGCTCGAGACTACTACATCTACAACACGACGGCGTGGAACATCGCCATCGATCCCAGCACGCTCGAGTACCATGACGGCGGCAGCGAGCTACCGACGCCCATTTTCGAGTACGGGGCCCCTCCAAGCTACATGTCAGTGCGAGGATGCGAGATCGAATGGGCGTTGCATCTGAAAGCAACACCGGGGGCCGTTCCGGAAAACAGGACGTGTCTCGGGGACTCGGGGAGGTATCGGCTGATACCGTACGGGTCCGCAAAGGTGCACATGTCGGAACTCCCTGTTGTCCGGTTATGACCCTATTGAACAGTATTCCAGTTGAATTGATTTCTAATATGCTTTCTCTCACCCCGGGACCCCGTTCTGACGCTCATCCTAACCTCGGGGTAGCAGGTCTTTTGTCATCAATGATCATGCAATTGCATCGAGTCCGATTTGAATCCCGAGTATGATTTGGAAAGGATCGCTGGTGAACCAAACAATTCCCCAATTGAAACGGGTCGTTGGAGGTCCATGCACTGTTCCTGCATTGGGTTCAGCAGCTGGGATTTTGATACCGCCACTATGGCACTAACCACCACTGCCGGACCAGCTCCGGTCGTGATTCGTGATGGTGTGGAGAGACTCCCGCGGGCCCCGGCCCCGTCTGACACCCGTGCCGCTTTGGTTGGCGCTTCGACGTCCGAATGCGGGAAACGAAACCTCAGGGGCAGCCCCCCGCAGGCCAACACTTCAACCCTCTCCTCCTCTGTCTTTTCTCTCCTCTCCTCCTCTCGGGACGCCGGATTTCGTATTTCGGTCCAACACTACCAGCCCAGTCTCCCAGCCATCGACCCGAGGGAATGAGTGGAAAAGAGTCGCCAAATAGCCGCCGCCAACAACAAGCGAGATCGGTTTCTGCAGGCGTCCGGTTGCTGCCTAGCCCTTCAACCGTCCAACAGAAACGGCCCCCAAATCGACGACCTCAAGATTGCAAGTCGGACCTTTCCCCGCCTCACAGTTGGATCCAACCACGAGAACTTTGAAAACAGCCAAAGTTTTCCCCAAACTACACCAGAGGACACTTGACAGTTTCTTCCCCCGCACATTCATACCCTCAAAGCCCGACAACGCCTGGGCGCAGAGAGCACGAGATCAACAACATGGCGACGGCAACAGAGCCGACAGTCGGGACCATCGGGACCACCCCCGTCCTCTTCTTCCCCGTGCCGACACCATGGCCCATGTCCGCCAGATGCGACAAGCACATCCACCGACAAAACAACCAAGGTTCAATCCTCGCCTGGGACCCCGTCTACCCCCAACTCGCTTCGAGAGCAACCGTAGAGAGGGGTGAATCGTGCTATCCGACACAGCAGCAGTCGTGGCACTTCCAGGCCTCGACGGCGACGCCATCCACGGCGCTGGGACCGACCTTTGTCTGCCCCGAACAGTACACGGCCGTCTTCAGCACCCTGGTCGAGTCCAACAGCGCGTCGCGGACAGACTACACCTACTGCTGTCCACCGTACGTCTCCCCGTCTCCCGCCCGATGGGTACAGAGAACTGACCCAACCAGAAAATACACCCTCAACGCCCTCCTCCCCCAAAACCAACGATCAGCCGTACAATGGTACGCCCCCTCCCCTTCCCCTCCCCCCAACAATGACTAACCCCCCGCCCAAAAGCACCTCCATCCTCCCCATCGGCTCCACCCTCTCCTTCCTCTCCGTCACCTTCACCCCCACCACCCTCTCGCCCGGCACCACCACCAACGTAATCGCCTACCTCCCCTCCTCCACCGTCGTCACCGGCGCCCCCGAAACCGTCTTTGGCGTCCCCGTCAACGGCTACAACATCGTCCCCGCGCTCCGCCAGCTCGACAGCAGCACCATCGCCACCGCCACCGCGGCGCCCACGACGGGCGGCACCCTCCTCCCCGGCCTCTCCCCCGCCCCTCCGAACAAAACACCCGCGGGCACGATAGCCGGCGCGGCCGTCGGCGGGGTGGCGGCGCTCGCGCTGGGGGTCGCGGTGGCGTATTTTGTGGGGAGGCGGAGGCGGAGGGGGATGGCTGCCGCCGGGGCCGGGGCGCCGGTGGAGGTTGCGGGGGCGGGGGCGGGGCAGGAGCAGGGGTATTATGCTTATGGAGCCCAGCATCAGCAGCGGCCGGCGGTGGTGGATGAAAAGTTCTCGCCGTATTCGTACGGGGTGACGCCGGTGTCGGAGTATGCGGTGCCGCCGCCGGTGGTGAGGCATGAGCTGCCGAGTCAGAGTCAGAGGTTTGAGTTGCCTGGGGGGGCGGCCGAGGGGGCGGGGTACCACCACGGGGGTGGTGGGTATTCTAGGTCGGGGGCGGGAGGGGTGTGAGGGATGGGAGCTGGGGAGTTGGTGGTGGGGTTTTTGCATTTACTAGCGTTGGGATGTACTAGTAGTATGATGATACCATGTGTGTGTAATAGTACCAATGGGGAGACTTTTTGTTTTCAAGTTCGTGACGGGGTACTAAGAGAGACGTTGTGGTTTAACACTTGACAAAGACATTCAGACGTTGAATGTCCAATAACTGAAATTACGAGTGTTTCAGTTCAGTTTGCTGGGTATTGGATTTCGAAAATAGACTCTGATTCTCTTATGGCATTGTAACACTGCAGTACGGATATTTCAAAGGGAGTTTGTTGAATACGATGAGCTCGGGCTCTGTCTTGAAGTCTTCTATAACAAAGCTTGCATGATGTAGAAACTCCAAGTTGAACTCAATTATTTCAAGACGGAAGATGTATCTACAAAATGTCGCTATTTCAATTGCTACAATCCGTTGCTACCAAAGACACCACCCCAACCACCCATCCACCCATCCACCCATTTTCCTCGTGGTATACACCCCTTAGCCTGACCAAAACATGTACCCGCCCAGACACCGTTGCCGGGTATCCTTCTGTTTCTAACCCGTGCCGCATTTATCCCAAAACTCAAAGCCAGAAACCCAACCTCCCTACTATCTCACAGAGACGCATCCAGAAAACCCGCCAGACATCTCACGTCCTCCTCGGGACGCTAAAGTTCATGCTGGACCGCTTTGCCTTTCTCAACACACCGGCATCATGGCGCCCTGCATGGGCATCCCCGCTCCTCCGCCCCTGCTGGACGAGGTAGTAGTCCCCGATCCCACCGTCGTCCTCCCCCGTCTCGGTCTTGCTCTTTCGCGACTCCGTGACCTGCAGCGTCGTCTGCTTCATAATGACCCGACGGCTGTTGCCGCGACCGGTCTCGAGGTCCCCGTCCGACGACGACTGCCTCTCCGGCATCTGATGCACGGCAACGTCCTTGCTGCTCGGGTCGATGATGTGCTCCTCGCTCCCGGACATGGTGAACTCGGTGATGGGGTTGACGCTCCGCGGGCCCATGCCGCGGCGCGGGTTCTTGTCCTCGAGCTTGAAGGCGCCCGAGTGGGGGTCGCCGCTGCGCGAGAGCTTCGAGTTCTTGGTCGACGAGATGGAGCGGAGCGTGCCGAGGAGGGGCCGGCCCCAGCGCATGACGAGCGGGAAGACCATGGGCATGTTGGAGGTGACGACGGCCACAAAGGTCTCGCGGACGGCCCAGGATCCGGCCTGCTGCGCGCCGTTGATGGGGTCGGTGATGATGAGGACGCAGCGGAGGATGCCGGCCATGGTGACGAAGAGACCGCCGGAGAAGAGGAGGATGAGGCCGCCCTTTTTGGCCCGCGGGATCGAGGCACGCCAGAGCATGGGGATCGGGATGCTCATGAGGTAGAGGTCGGTTATGACGTTGAGGACAACGGTGACAAAGATGTCGATCTTGGAGATGGCGGGCTGGCAGAAGTCTAGATGCCGCAAAGAGGTTAGTGGGGGGTCATGGTGAGATACTTGAGCCACATACTGCCTGGGTCTGGGTAAATCTGCCAGTTCTTGTGGAAGGGCACGCAACTGAACATGATGGACAGGAACACGGCAAGCCATGTCGAGAAGATGAGGCCGAATCCGACGTAGATGCGTGTCTTGAACTCGAGTCCATCCTGGGTCGATGTTAGTGGGTGGCATCAACGAGCCATGATGGAAGCATACCGTGAGGCGAAGGTAGAACGTGCACATGGCAGCCTTGATAACCCACAAGAGTAGGGTGTAGGTTGACCATCCGGCAACCTGTGTCTTGGAGCCGTTGACGCTGAGAGGTCCATCAGTCTTCAGTCCCATCAATGGCGTACGACAGCGAGCCCAACATACCGCAACATGAATTCCTCGCTGTTTGGGTCGAGCAAGAGGCGCTGCTCGTCCGTCATTCCATTGTTGGCCAGTCCTCTCCAAAATGCCCCCACACTATATGCGAGCGCAGTCTCTCCAGAGTAGAGAATCTATCCACGGCAGGTCAGCAGGATGTCGGTTAGCGAGCCCGAAGAACCGGACACATACCGCAGCGAACCACATCAGGTAGTCGTCGGCCTGGAGCCCCTTCCATCCCACAGTACTTATGCGGACATAGGATCGAAGCCCGATGAAGAGAAGTCCAACGCCCAAGAGAGCAAAGGCCTCGGTCACAAAGGCCTCCATGGTGGTCGATGTCCGGGTGGATGGTGGGAGGCGACGAGGATGCCGCAAGGGAGCGAAGAAGAGCAGAGCCGACCGTTATGAGCGTGGCGGAGAGATTGGCGAGGCGGTCATACGGTTCCAGCATCCAAAAGCCGGCGACATGCTCTCACAGTGCCGAGCAGCGGTACCGGGTCCCGGTCAGAAGAAAGGGTGAAGAGAAAAAGAAACCGGCATCCAGGGGAGGCGTAGAAATCGAGAACATTGGATGGACAGCCGGAAGCTTTGCTGGGCACGCTGGACTCGAGCTGGGATGTTCAGGGGAGTCTGTGATCTTCAGAGAACCCTGCCTGCATCCATCATCTTTTGAGGACCCTGTCTTCTCCACTGCCATGAAGTTTGAACCGTAGTGGCCGGGGTCCATCGAGGACGGCAAGGAACCATTTGCAGATGCAGCTAGGCTTGCAGCGTATCAACAAACGTGGGGAGGAAGCAGAGCATCCCACCCTTGCATCCTCCAGCTGGAACCGCGCCGTTCCTTTTTGACACGCACCGGCCCATCCCATGTGGCTGAGAGCCCGGAGACGTGCTCCAGGTCAGTGAGAAAGATTGCTTCGCTCTCTGCAGACGGCGGGAGCTCAGGTCCGACACATGTGTCATTGGTGGACTATAATGACGTGGGCCCGGGTCGTCGATGGTGTGAAGGAGGTCTGCAGCGGAGAAGCGAGGGGCCCCCATTCGCGCGGGCGAGCCGGCACGACTGGGGATTTGCAGACGGGATGGTGATCCAGGCTTCCAGGGACGGCAGAACAAGTGAGGTGCCCTGGTGCCCTATCGGAGCCGGTTCGCGGGCTCCGCAGCGACCCGGCGAATGTGACTTTGCGCGGCAGGTTCCTTTTGTCGAGACTCATCCTCTCATCAGGAGTCGTCCGCGTCGGACATGAGTGGTCGCCCACGTGTTTCGCGGTCCGGAATCTGGCCGTGTTCAGCGGGCGGCCCGATTGCGCCACGGCGATGCGACTGAGCAGGTTGAGTGGTGCAACGACGCTTCTTTCTTCTTCTTGTTCAACTCCCGATCCAGGAAGTGTTCAAGCTTGGGTCAGCTGCGGGCTCCTGAGGGCAGAGCCGGTCCTGGAGGAGAAGAGAAGAAGGGGCAAAGTGCCCACGAGGTGTTTATCACCAACGGTCGAAACGTCGCGTGGGGGTGCTGGCAGCTGCAGTGAGTGCATGTTGCCGGGGGCGTCGTCGTTGCATAAGCCACCGTGGCCACCTGCAGCTTTCCATGCCAATTGACAGAGACCCGGTATCGACGAGTTGCGCACAGCATCGTGGACGGTGCCTGGGAGCCTGGATGCATTCTTCAAGTGCCGAGGAGAGTTTTCCATCGTCGTACGTTGATCGACCATGTTTGCGCGACGTTGCATTGAAGTGACCGGTCAGAGGTTGGGGAAAGTTCGCGAAGGCGTCCCGTCTCAAAAAGAGAATTTAGCCATGTGTCCTTCCCAAGCCCTCTTTTTTTTGGCATTTTACTTCGCACCAGAAAATTTCGTTTGGATGAAATCGCGCAGATATCGGACTCTGCAGGAAGGAGCCACGAACAATCGCGACAATGGGGGCAAGCTGCAAGAGCGCCATCTCGTCGAGGCCTTCAGATAAGGCCTTGATAAGTCCCCCACCCATCCTGCCATCCTGTGTGGCGGGGCATTGTTGTGCATTCGATATTCGTATTCTTTGCATTGGAGTGCCATGTTTCTTTTTCTTTGTGATGAAAAATCCTGCCCTCCATTGTCCGAGGCAAACATCAACCCCGTCGTCCCCTCCCGAGCCCCTATTTCCACGCTCGCCATACTGTATCGATATGTGATCTTTCCAGATCCTTGTCCAAGTGTCAGCGCTACTTCTCATCCAGCTCATCACGGTCAGCATCACGATAATCACCAATCTGACGACCAAACTGTACCGCCGCTGCGCGGGAATTGTCCTTCAATTGAGGGGAAGAGAGGATGCACCCGACGCGGCGGCAATGATCACCGTTTGGATTCCCTCCTCCGGACCACGCCCGGACGGGACATCGCGATGACGGCGACGAGATGAGGCCGCTTGCGCGCAGCAAAGCGCGCTTATTCGCAGACGGAGTGAGTTTTCTCCGTGACAAGCGAGAGACGACCTCGGCGGAGTATTACTTTGCAGTGAGGAGGGAGAACCTGAACGGCTATGCAGGTCCCTTTTAGGCGCCCAGTATCCGTATCATACTCTGTACGGAGCGCGAAGCACGCAGTCTTCGTCTCCAGACCCAGAATCGCACCATTGGAAACACCTCGAGGTGCAATTGAATCGGCGGATCAGGACAACCCTCCGACCCACACAGCCAGAATGCAACGTCAAGCCAAACAATATGCATATCCGAGGCACAGCGATGCGAGACTGTGTAAATGTTCACTGATACATCAACCCTGCAACCGCATCCCACCTCGCCCGCGTCAAGACTCAGGGGCAGGCATACTGTGTGTAAACTGGGATCTCGCCTTGGCGTCTTGCCTGCCCGCCATCCCGTCCCTTTCCCACACCATCTCACTTCCTCTCATCATCTCTCGGTGCCGCCGTCACTTTTTTACTCCAACAATCAATTGTCAAAGATTTCTCTTGGTCAAGATACCTAGGTATCCATGCAAGGTCTTAATCTGGACTCCTATTCTGAACCTACCCACCACGTCCGAACTACTGGCTCCAGCCACTGTACACAGCAGACCAAGGTCACTTTCGACGCGGTCTGAAGGCTGTGGGACGACGCGAGAATTCTTTGGTTAAGAAACCCCAGCAGCAGTGTCGATAGCCTACCATATCATCCCGTCGCATATCCGCCCGTCGTCAAGAAACCCGGAAATCCTGAAAGATGGAAAGTTTGGACCTGGTTGTTGTTGGTTCCGGTATGCTATGAAACATTTGATCGACAGCGCAAAGATCCTCACATATGAGGTGCTGACCACCATCACGAATAGGCATTTTTGGCTTGGCATCAGCAAAGGGTTACCATCAGCTGCACCCGGAAAAGAAGCTGGTGATTCTCGACATCAACTCCAGTCTGGGTGGAACATGGGCCAAGGAGCGGTTGTATCCTGGTCTGAAAACCAACAATATGCTGGGAACCTACGAGTTCCCAGACTTCCCCATGGACACCGAGACGTTTGGTGTCAAGCCAGGAGAGCACATGACCGGTGCTGTGATGCACAAGTATCTCTCCAAGTATGCCGAAAAGTTTGATATTTCCGACAAAATCCGATACCGGTCCAAGGTCCTCGTAGCCGAGCACCAAGACGGCCCTGAAGGCGGATGGATCTTGACCGTCCGGACGGACTTGAAGGAGACCAAGATTGCGACCAAGAAACTCATCTTCGCCACTGGCGTCACCTCTGAACCATTTCTGCCACACATCGATGGTCAGGAGACATTCGGAGCCCCCCTATTCCACACACGGGACTTTCTTCAACACGCAAACATCCTGCACTCGGCCAAGTCCGTCACCGTCTTTGGCGGCACCAAGTCTGCATGGGATGCCGTCTACGCCTTTGCGATCAAGGGTGTCAAGGTCAATTGGGTTATCCGCGGTAAGACATTCATCTCACTTGAATTACGAGTGTCCCAGCTGATGAGGTTGTGCTACAGAAAGCGGACATGGCCCGGCATGGCTGGCTCCTCCATATGTCACCCCGCTGAAGAAATGGCTTGAAAAGCTTGTCCGTAAGTGCTGCAGCTCCTCCCATCGCATCTGTCTTATTGCTGACAATTCGTAATCAAGATACCCGGATGCTCACCTGGTTCAGTCCCTGTCCCTGGGGAGATGCTGACGGATACACGGCAACCCGCAACTTCTACCACGGGACTGCCATCGGTCGCGCCATCACAAACTCATTCTGGTCCATTCTCGGTGGCGACGTCATCGCTCTCAACAAGTACGACAAGCACCCCGAGACGGCCAAGCTCAAGCCATGGAGCCACCCCATGTTCGTGGCGTCCTCCTTCTCCATCCTCAACTACCCGACCGACATCTTCGACCTCGTCCGCAACGGCACCGTCTCCGTCCACATCGCCGACATCACCCACCTCTCCCCCCAGACGGTCCACCTCTCCGACGGCTCCAGCATCGCCAACACCGACGCCCTCCTCTGCTGCACCGGCTGGAAGCACGTCCCCCCCGTCAAGTTCCTCCCCGAGGGCATCGAAGCCGACCTCGGCCTCCCGCACACCCCCCTCGGCGCCTCAGAACCCGTCCTCACCGACGACGCCCTCGCCGCCGCCGACGCCCACCTCCTCTCGGCCTTCCCCCGCCTGCGCGACCAGCCCGTCGTCAACCCCAACCTCAAGCCCCTCCTCGCCACCCCGGGCCTCACCACCACCGACGCCATCAACCCCTCGACCCCGCTCACCCCCTACGCGCTGTACCACTTCATCGCGCCGCCGTCGGCGCGCTTCCTGCGCACCCGCGACGTCGCCTTCGCCGGGTACCTCATGAACTTCACCACCACCATCATCGCGCACGCGCAGAGCGTGTGGATCACGGCCTTCTTTGACGGCCAGCTGCCGGGGCTCGCGCGGACGCTGCGCGACGGCGAGGGGGGTGAGGGGGAGGGGGGGAAGACGCTCGCGCAGGTGCGCGAGGAGACGGTGCTGTTTGCACGGTACGGAAAGTGGCGGTATGGGGCGGCGGGCCACGGGGCGCAGTTTCCGGATTTTGTGTTTGACGCGGTGCCGTATGTGGATCTGCTGATGCGGGATTTGGGGCTCAAGGTGTATCGGAAGAATGGGTGGTTGGCGGAGGCGACGGAGCCGTATGGGCCGGAGGAGTACAAGGATTTGGTGGCGGAGTGGGCGGGGAAGAGTAGGGGGGAGTGAGCCTGTGAGGGGGAGGGGGTTGTGGGTGTGGTGATGAACTGATGGTTAGTGCTGAGCGGGTTTTGTTTTGGATACCTGTGGTTATTGTCTTGAGGGCTGCTGTCTGAATCGTCTGGTTGGTGGGATGGTAGGTTTTTATAGCTGGGATTTTGGATGGAGCTTTTGATGGTTCATCTGGAGGAGAAGAGAAATATATGGAACTCTGCTTTAGTCGTATAATTAGTCGCATGAATATTTTGGTCAGACCAAATCTCCCATACCTTTGCCCAAGTAGGTACCAATGTCGTCTCAACAAAGTTTCGATGGGTGTGGACATGCGGTTGCGACGGGGCTAGGGCCATCCTAGCTTCGACTCCATTCCCATCTTGTCCAAGTGGGACTCGGGGGTCCAGCCAAGCCGGACCTTATTCCAACGTCGACAAGGTGAGGTGACACTGACAGATGTTTTGGGAATGTTGGAATGCTGTATTATTGTTGAAGTCAGAGATAACTGCAGTCTTCAGATGGATTTGTCAAGGCAAAAGAATCAACACAGGGAAAGGGAGATGGTGTTCAGGCTTCAACTCGCGTGTTGTGAAAAGTGGGGCGGCACTTAGACGGACCTGCCTCACCAGCACGACATTGATATGCACGAACACGCAAAGGAAGGTGTACAGGAGGAACACAAGCCAAGTTGTCCACATTCAGAAGCTACGGCAGTGGTATGGTGCTACCTTAGAAAGCATGTCCACAAAACCCCCACAAGACAAGACAAGACTTGAAGAGACGCGCCAGTGCCAGTGGTTATCACGATCTTTTCGTGATTATCTGAAGAAGAAAAAACAATACCATCTAACCCCCAACCGTTCAACACCTGTGGGCCCTTGCCAGCTTCTTCTCGGTTATGCTGTGAAAGCTATGCTATGTATGAATATTGGCCTTGCTGCAACTGGCTAAAGGCAAAGTGCCCGAGAAAAAAGGAAATAAAGGAAAAGATGCAAAGAGACATAAGAGGAGGCAGTCGTCGGCCGTAGCTGGACACCACACTTTGGAATCCCATGCCGCACGATCGTTGGTCTCCCTCGCCGTACGATCGTTGGTCTCATGCAGCGAAAATCCGGGAGTCGTGCTTCTGGACGTGGTGGCCGAGCTGGTCGCCGTCACCTGCTTGAGAGGCACGAGGGGTTCCCATCGAGGAGCTTAAGGATGGCACCCTGGAGTCGAGCGGAAAGTCGAATGGATCTTGATCATTCACGAACATCAAGTTCCCTGTGGCCGACGAGCTGATGCGTCTCGTCGAAGAGACTATACAGCAATGGGGTGACGACCTTGATATATTCTCCCGGTGCCGAGTGTACGTCGGCGGGTGTTTCTAGGGCTGGGAAACTCTTGTCACTTCGTCACGGTGGAAACACACAGCATTCTTTTTCTTCCAATATGGTGACCAGGCGAGGCCTGCCACCACTGCAGTTCTTGTTGAGAACTACATAAAAAAAAACCCACAATACTCCTACAACACCCCAAGACAAAAGAAATCCTCCCAGAAGGCAACGCCCAAAGACAACCGCACCCAAAGACAACCCCAAAGACAACCCCAAAACAGCCCGACTCCACAAAAACGGGTATACCCACCCCAAAAACACCCCAACTCCCAGTCTATACCCACAAAAAAACGAAACCCCCTCCTCACTTCCTCCTCTTCCTCCCCGGGACGCACCCTCCTACTCCATGGCGACGTCCCCATCGTCGTCCAACGCCATGGCGTCCACGTCGACCGCCATGGCGTTCACCTCCTCGTCGTCCACGCCGCCGATTCCCTCCTCCTCCTCCTCGTCCTCTGACGCCGGAACTCCGGCAAACTCATCCGAGTCGTACTCGGGCGACTCGGCGGGTGCCTGGGCAGGCCACGGCGAAGGCGACGGCATCGTCGAGAAGTATGCGGCCGAAGGTGCCGCGTGGTAGGAGGTCGAAGCCCCCGCACTCGACCCCGGCTGCGATGGCCCCGGCAGCGCAAAGGTGAAGGCGTGATGAGCCATGGCCCGCTCATCGTCCGCCTTCACCTCCGCCTCGCTTCCGACGCCTTGGTCGAGGAACAACGAGAGCATTCCCGCGCCGAAGAAGCCGCGGCTCGCGTCCATGAACGTATCGATGGCCACTACAGGGAAGACGGGTTAGCGCTACCTATCTTGCCAAGGTGCATGAAAGAATGATGGTGAAAAAAGATGAGATGAGGACGGGGTGGGCGAGAGGGGAAGATGATGCGAGATAATGCAAATCTCATGGCGGGGGAAGGTATGGAGAGAGATGAATGTTTGAACCTGGACAGGTCTGGTGATTGAGGGAGGATGAACTCACTTCCAAGGAGCGCAGGCTGGGGCGTCGGCTTGAAGTTGCCCTGGTTGTGCCTGGCCCGGGCGCCCAAAAGTGCGTCGAAAAGCTGCGCGAAGGGACGAGGGCGAATGTGCAGGTATAGGCGGTGGCCTGCCCATACCTGCTGCAGGAAGTCCATCTCGTCGATCTCGTGGCCGAAGCCCCTCTTCTCCAAGGCGAGGCGAGTCGCGACCTCGAAGACGGTCACCATCTCCGCCTGCACATTAGTGCGGCGGAGAGGTGCGGCCAAACCGATGGCGGCGTGCAGGCCCGAACGCACTTCGGCGTCGTGGGTGCCCATGGGCAGGACGTTGGCATGGTCCTCCCAGGCCAGACCGTTGCTGCCGAGCAGAAACTTGAGGCTCTCGGCCGGGGCAGTGCGGCGGCGAGGCATTTTCGAAGTCATTGCTGAAGTTGTCCAGATCAGCAGAGTCCACGGTCAAGGCGAGGGGCGAGGGGCAATGGAGGGTGGGTAGATAGGTAGGTAGATCCGAGCCTTTCCGGAGGCTTCAATGAAGGGATTTTTACGTACCGAAAATCAGGGCGCGGCGGGGTTTTGAATGGGCGAGGGGAGATTCCTCGCTGGTGTGATGAGCAGAGGAAAGAAGGTCGTTCAAGACTCGGCGGTTGCGAGAGAATGGGTTCTGGGGAGGTCTGGCTTTCCGCGTCGTGGAGAGAGAAGGAGGGAAGAAAATCTGAGGGGAATCGGAAGGAAGAGATCTTTTTATGGGCGACTGACTTGACCGGACAATGTCAACAAGTTTCCGCGTCGTGGGGAGAAAGAGGGAAGAAATCTTGGGAGGGATCGGAGGGAATTTATTTATTTATTCATGGACCGGACAATGTCAACAAGTCTGCAGAGAGGGGTCGATTCACCCAAATTCTCTCTTCATATGGAAGGAGCGAAATCTCGACAAACGGGGCCACAACCGCGTCAAGGGAGGTACTATCTACGCCCGCCGACCTCGCCTTCAGAAACGGCAGAAATACGGGAAAGCGGACCGCGAGGCGGGTGGAATGAAGCTGGATACCTAGATAGTAGATGAAAATATCTACATAATGTAGTTGATGGTGAATGCCTCGTTCACAGCAATTGAAGACGTCTGGTGATTTGAAAACTTCAAGTTGGAATTTTCGCAGGGTGAGATACGAGATGGGCTGGGGGCTGCAAATTGGGAATGCCCCTCAAGTAATGAAGATGAAGGCAACAAGAAAAGTCTGTATGGGGCAGGCGGCAGTCCATGGAGAAAGGAGCACAGGGTATGGGCAGGTTTTCAAGGACCTGTTTTCAACAAATTGAAAGGTTGGCGTAGTGGGATGTTGGTGCTCGCTCAGAGCACCACCACTTCCGAGTTACCAGGTTCGAATCCTGGGGCGGGCGCTTCCCTAGGCTTTCACAGAGTAACTTCGGTTCTATGCTCATACCCCGTACATCCCGGTGTTACGACACCACCTGGTACAATGGTATGTGGCGGCCTAGGGAACGTAACAGTATCCGAGTGAGTGGTACTAGGTGGGCATGTGGGATTAGTAGGCTTCGGGGGATTAAAGTCCAACCTCTCTTTTTGCTGTTTTCTTTTCCATCACCCACCGATGGTGGTGCCGGGTCGCACCCGGGATAAGTGGGGCTCCGGATTGGCCGGAACACGGGCCTGACGTCGGCCCACTCCCGGTGCGCGGCAGCTCCTCCACGTGATGTCGTCACCATGCATCGAATGGCATCTTTCCACTTGAGTTCCCCAACCTGTGTTCCATCCCTGACCTTGACTCTCTAGGATCCTACGTTGTCAAGGCATCGCCGTTTTCCACCAACTCAACGTCCATCTCGCCATGGCAGCCTCCAAGTGGTCCTTGACCCAGCATCTCCTCTCGACTTCGCAGGACGACTACACAAAAGCGACGCAGCACCCTTTCCTCCTCGCAGCGGCCGAAGGACGTCTGTCCAAAGAGGTGCTGGGCCAATGGCTTGCCAACGACAGACTCTACATTCACTCGTACATCCGGGCTGCCGGCAAGCTGCTGGCCTCAATTGACCTGCCGGCCGCGGTGCCCAAGACAGAAGTGCCCGAGACACAGCTCGTGGACTGGCTGATTGAAGCGCTCGCAGGGGTGCGCAGGGAGGAGCGCTTCTTCATTGAGGTCGCCGAGCGGTACGGTCTCGGAGTCGAGTTGAGCATGCAGACAGTCGCCAATTCACACAGGCCGTCAATCGCCGACGATGCCAAGCTTACCGGCCTTGTCATGATGGAGAAGCTATTCGGCGACGTCGGCCAGCCGAACAACCTCCTGACGAACGGGTTCATTCCAGGAACACTCCCCGCGCAGGACCCGATGCTTTGGCTTGAAGGCGCAATCACTTTTTGGGGCACGGAGCGCTGCTACCTAGATGCGTGGTCATGGGCAAAGTCGAAGCAGATCATGGGGGCAAGCGGGTCGGACGCCTCGTCCTGGGTGACCGGGAAGCTGCGGCAGATGGTGTCGCCAACCGGGACGGATGCCAGAAAGGACGCCGACGGCGGCGCACTGCGCAACGAGTTCATCCCGAACTGGAGCAGCCCCGGGTTCGCCGACTTTGTTCATCGACTGGGAAGCCTGGTTGACAGTGCCGTCGCGCAGGCGTTGGAGAGGGCGGGAGAGGACGCAGAGGCAACCAAGGCGCTCATCCTGCAACGGGTTGAGGGCAAATGGAAGTCTCTGCTGGCTGCCGAAGCCTCGTTTTGGCCGGACGTGGAGTGATGTGCGATGCCATGGGAGCCAGAGACGACGATGAAGGTCGAAATGGCGAGAATATTGATATCGGTATCCGTAGTTTCCATCAATCGAAGGGGAGGGAGACGACGCCCAGCGGGTTCAATATACAGAAATGTTTGATGGTTTTCGCGTCTAGAATGCAGATATCAAAGCATACATGTTGGCGCATTTCACGGCCACGCTGCAAGACGGGGAGTCGAGATGGGCATTTGCAGCGCTGCAAAAGAATTGCATGGCATCGTGCTGAAAGTGCAGATGACTAAGACGCTTGGGGGCGCTTTGCCGTTTGGGGGGTGCCAGGGGCGCCAAGATAGAGGGAGGCCCCCTGTGTCGTGCCGCAGACCCGTGGATCGAGACAGGCGGGCGGCGACCGTCGCTCCAAGACACCAGTCGCCTGTCGTCCCGTCGTCAGATTGCATTCAAGACAACCACGACAACCAAAAACCTCACGACGACAAATCTCCATCACGTCTCTCCATGTCGGCTCGCAGCGCAGCTGGACTGATGAGATCATCCATACCTTCATCCCACGTTTCCTAGACCGACCCGGGGCCTTTGCCACCCAAGGGATTCCTCCTTCACCACGCTCATTTGACACCTAATTTATTTGGCCCTTTTTGCCTCCTGACTGCTCTCCATCCCCAGACCAACCCAACCGCTGGCCATCCCATCCCTTCCGAACCGATCGCAACCTCGAATGATTACGATACAAGCGTCCACGACCCTCCCCCAAGCCCGGTAGCAGCCAGCCATGGCGCCCGACAACGGCCACCCCAACGACTCGGGGCCGCCGATACCGACCTACGACGAAGCCATCGCCGGCGGAACATGGCAGCACTCCGACCGCTCTCCCCTCGATGAAAATGCCGAAGGCCAGTCGCTCCTCACCTCCCGAACGCCCCGCCCATACCAGCACTCCGATTCTGCCCTGAATGGCGGCAGCCGACGACAACGGGGCTACCGAGCCCCGACCGTTGAGACCGATGATGAAGACAGCCTGCTCGGGTCGGACTCCGACACAGACAGAGAGGCAGACCACGTCCGCCGGGAGATGCAAGAGATGGAAATCGACGACTCGGACACACGCGGCATGAGGAATCGCTCGTCGTGGGGCAAGCGGATCGGGCTCTCGCTCCCGCAATGGCGATGGCGCTGGCGCTGGAGGCTACCGCAACTGCGCTCGCGACAGCGCCCCGCGGATCCCCCCAGTGGCGCCCCCGCTGGCGAGGGCGAGGCGGTACCAGAAACAACCCCTGGCGCCCGCTTTGCCTTTCCCACGCTCGGCAGCACAGCGCTCTTCCTGATCGTCGCGCGCGCCCTCGCGATAATGCTGGTGTTGGGCTTCTTGTACCTCGTCTTTGTGAGCGACTTCCTGGGAGACATGAGTCGACGAATGGGCAGCGGCATGTTCGACCCGGCGAGCGTGCGACGGCACGTCAAGCACAGTGTCGACCCGATGAGGATACGGGCGACGCTTAAGCACTTTGCGGGCTATGCGCATGTGGCGGGAACGTCGGGCGACTACGCGCTTGCGCAGGATACCGAGATGCTGTTCCGGAAGTACGGGTTGGAGGACGTCACGGTCGACACGTACAACGTCTATCTCAACTACCCCAAGGCGGGCGGGCGGGCGGTCGAGATCCTTGGGTCCGACGGCAAGCCCGAGTGGTCGGCCAAACTGGAGGAGGACGAGCGCAACGAGGAGAAGATCGGGTACCAAGCCATGGCTTTCCATGGACACTCCATGTCGGGAGATGTCAAGGGGCCGCTGGTCTACGCAAATTATGGCAACAAGAAGGACTACGAGTGGCTCAAGGCGAATGGGGTGGACACAAAGGGCGCCATTGCCCTCGTACGATATGGCGGACGACCAAACAATCTCGGCTGGAAGGTCAAGGAGGCGGAATTGGCTGGGTTTGCGGGCTGTCTGGTGTACAGCGACCCGCGAGACACGGGCCGCGATTTCCCGGCCGATGGCGTCCAGAGAGGCTCGGTCAGCTTGACGAGCCATGTCATCGGCGACGTTCTGACTCCAGAGTGGGGCAGCAAAGACGACAAGCCGCGGATGAGGCTTGACCAAACCGCCGGACTTGTCAAGATCCCGAGTCTTCCTCTGGCGTGGCGCGATGCACAGATTCTGCTCCAGCGTCTCCAGACCCATGGTCATCGTGTTCCCGAACCCTGGACAGGTGGCATTCCCAATTTCGCTGACATCCCCGAGTGGTGGACCGGCAACGCCACGTCCCCCGTCGTGCGCCTCAAGAACGAGCAGGATTTCAACGACCGGCAGCCAATCTGGAACGTGTACGGGAGGATTCTTGGGTCCGAGCAGACTGAGAAGAAAATCATCATTGGCAACCATCGCGACTCGTGGGGCTTCGGTGCCGTGGATGGGCATTCCGGGACAACAATCATGTTTGAACTTGTTCGCATCTTTGGTGATCTCCTGGCCCAGGGGTGGCGACCCCGCCGCACCATTGAGTTCATGTCGTGGGACGGCGAGGAGTACAACATGATCGGATCCACAGAGTACGTGGAGCAGAACGACGACCTTTTGCGCAGGGACGGTGTTGCCTACATCAACTTGGGCGCCGCCGTGAGAGGCAACCAATTCAACGCGGCCGGCTCGCCCATGTTCTACAAGCTGCTGCTGGAGGTTCTGCACGATGTTCAGGACCCCAACTACGACGGCAATTCGCTGCGGGTTCTCTGGGAAGAGAGGAAGTCGGTCCTGGAGCGCCTGGATGACGACTCGGATTATGTTCCATTCCAGGACATTGTCGGCACCTCGTCGCTGGACCTCAGCTTCGTGGGCTCCGAGTACCCGGCCCACTCGAGCTACGAGACCTTTGACTGGGTTGATCGGGTCGGCGACCCTGGCTTCGTTTACCACGCCCTCATGAGCCAATTTGTTGGCCTCTTTGTGCTGGAACTCTGCGACCGACCTGTCCTGCCCTTTGACATTGCCCACTACACCAACAGTCTGGGCAGCTGGATCGAAGAACTGGAGGGTTGGGCCAAGTCCCTCGGCGACTCGCGCCCCGATGTTTCCCTCGCGCCCCTGGTCGACGCCCACCACGAAGTCGTCAATGCCGTCCGCGAGTTTGTCAAATGGGAGCGGAGCTGGGAGGCGACCGTCCTGGCCAGCAGTGGCATTGAGCCTCCCAACCTCAGCGGCAGCAGAGTTGCCTACAACACCAAGATGGCGCAATTCGAGTCTGACCTCCTGGACAACCTCGGCGTAAGTTTCTGTTGCATTTCCCCGGCATCCACACAGCACCCCAAGCTAACCACACCCTACTTTCAGATCCCCAACCGCACACAGTTCAAGCACGTCATCTTTGGCCCGCGGCTCTCGGGCGAGGATATCGTGCTCTTTCCCTCGATCCGCGACACCATCGCGTCCGGCAACCAGGAGCTCGCTACCCAGACGGTCGTGAGGGTCGCCGATATCATCAAGAAGGCGGCCGCGCGGCTGCTGGAGTGATGTGATCCTTGAAGATCGAGCATATGCATTCGATCTTTGCATCATATGTCGTTGTTTTTTTCCCTTTGCAGTCACTCTTGGCTTGGATTGCACAACCCCTTCGGTGTGAATTATTCCCAGGGTTGTTACCTACACATGTACAAAAGAATCGGGGCGTCCTGATGCTGGCGGGAGCTCGTTGGGAGTCATACATAACCCACTCGGTTCCCGAATAAAGAGGAGGAAGGGGGAGGACGGGGAGGAGGAGGGGAAATCTGAATGGATCACATCCAAGGGCAGGGAAGGCAGGCATACTACTTTTTATACTCTTTCCTTTTCTCTCCTTTTGCATTGCAGCGGCGCAAAAACGGGCGTACCCCCATCTCTCTGGGTGGTCAAATCTCTCTCAAGTCATCTTACTATCTACCTATGCTCTCAAGCGCCTTTCTCTGTGTAAATCTTGCCGTCGTGGTCTAACATCTAGCCGATCGTTGCATAAATTCTGCAACCTGGCATGAGCAGTGGTTTCGTCATCGAGAGGCAAATCTGGCGTGGTGAGAAGGTGCTGTGGTGACCTTATCGCCTCTTATCGCCCCTGCCCAAATTCCAGGACCTCACTCCATCTCTTCTCCTTTTATTTTCCATCACGACATTAGGTTCGAGGCCAAGTTGCATTTCAATCCCGTCCCAAGAACGATACACGGAAACTCTATACGATGTCTCAATTTATCATCTCCAGCTCATGACATGTGACGAACGCCTCTCATAGCGACAGTGAGGCTGTTGTGGACATGAGCGGATCATCAAACATTTGTCAGGTATTTCCCCCTTCTTCATGGCTATAGGCACACGGTCCGATTCAACCCAGTTTGAGCTAACTGACCAGCCGTGTGTGAAGTTCATCGGGGGGTGCTGAACTGCCTGGCCTCGCTCGCCTCGCAATCGTGACCTTCACCACGACGCCATCGACGCCGAGAAAGTGGTGATTCCCAACGCTGGCCTCGACTCGCGTCTGCTTTCCGATGTTGGCCACCGCGCAACCCTTCAACGACGACTGCACCATGACTGTCTGGAGGCACCATCGCAACAAATAACCGTAAAAGGGCGAGCCCCTGAGATCACGATCCCGCCACGCACGGTTCAAATCCGTACTTCGGTACGGCCCCTCGACAAACTTCTCCCAGTCGACGACACAGCAAAAATACCCGCTCTTGCTCTTCCACCATGGTGGTTGACTTTGGCTGCCCTCGCCCGCAGAGTCCTCCTGGCCGCTTTTCACACCGGACGCCCGCCCACTGAACTCGGGCACCGAGCCCCACAAGACGAGAAACGCCGAGGCCCCGACCTTCTCGAACAGCAAGATGCCGTTGACCTTGTAACGACTGGGGGAAACAGTATTGCTCATATGCAGATCCAAGCCATCGGGGGACCAGCTTGGGAGCTCGGGCTCGATGACGCCCCGGTTGGTCATTCTACATTCGATGTATTCCTTGAATCGCCAGCCGGGATCGGTAGCGGTCCAGTTGTAGCCGCACGGCCAGGATCCGCTCGTCTTCTGCCACGACAACGTCGGCGGAATGCAAAGCATAATCTGCTGCGACTCGGCTTTTCCAAAATCGATCCTCAGCCGGGTCCGGTCACCTACAGACACGCAAGAAACATGTCAGTGCAACTCCGCCCCTCCACGGATTCTGGGTCTGACCTAGCGTGAGGTACTCATCCCCGACTCCTACCACAAAGAGCGATTCATGTGCCCGATAGTACCTGTCCGGCTGGCTCCGGTCCTTGAACACGAGGATACCTATCCTCTTGCTGTAGTTTCCGCGCGAGCAGCACCGGAGAACAGCCAGGTACGTACACATACCCCCTTCGCTCGTCAGTTCGATGCTGCCCTCGTGTTCGAGGAGAAATGTCCCGGCAACATCAAAAACGGCGGTGTTCAGCGTGTCGGCCGGTTGGATGGTCTGAACCGGACACACCATCACACCGTCCAGTTTGAGTCCGTCCGGGTAGAGGGTTCCGGCGTCCATCCGGTGCTGTCCGCGAAGATGCGTGAGGTTCCGAGATTCGGCAAACAGGTCCGGCACCGGCGCGAGTACCCAGTCCCATCGACCTGTGCGCGGTACTAGATTCGCCGAGGGAGCCCGCCAGCTCAGGAGAGTGTGGTCGAAGCCATGCTTGATGATCTCCTCTTGCAGCCGAAGGAACGCCTTGTGCCGACCCTCGCCATATAGCATTGGCATGTTTACATCGAAGACCCCCAGCAGGCTGTAAGCCATATCCTCATCGCGAGTCGCTTGCCTCTGCGCCGCCCAGTTCATCTTGACGGCGATGCACACCGTCCTCAGGTTCTTCTTCAACTCCTCCAGGTTCTGCACCGGCGGGAGGATCTCGCGCGCGAGAGTACTCGGATATATGCTTGCCCTGGCTGAGATCACGTCGCTCAAGGCCCGACGGTCACCGATCCAGCACCACTCGGCGTCGTAAAACACGAGGTAGGCCGGGGCGATGAGCTCCTGGAGCGTCCAGGCCCGCGTGAACCAGCGCGAGTCCCGGAAGGCCTTGCTGGCGGTATCCCCGGGGAGCCGGTTGTGGACAATGTCGGCCATGAAGGCGATGCAGTAGCCCGAGTACGCGTACCACGCAAACATGGAGTTGATGGCCTCGGAGAGCTCGGCGCTGCTGGACTTGTCGATGCAGAGCGTGTCGATCCAGATGTACTCGTACCTCTTGTCGCGCGCAACCTCGCAGCTCTTGTGCACCTTGTCCCTGGCACATGCCCGTCAGTTCACTGCCGCTGGAAACCGCCCGGATGGGTACATGTACACACCATCCTTTCTTTACCGTGGCTGCCCGCCTGCTCTCGGGGGTCGCCATGTCCTCAAATAGGACCTCGTCGGCCTCCCACGTGTGGGAGAGGATGGCGTAGGGCGGCGCATCACTGAGAGGGCTGATGAAGCTCTTGAGCTCCAGCGTCGTGGTGTGTAAGAGGCGCATGGTAGACAAGAGACCCAACCTATGTCTCTTCCTGGGAACTTCATCGAGAGAGAGGCGATTGGAACCTGCCTGCCCACGATCCACTCAATTGAATGCAGGCCGCGTGCGGGGTCAGCACTCCCCGTGTCCCCGTCCTGCAACACAGGCAGGTCTTCGCAGAGGCGCATCAACTCATGCACCAACGAGCTCCTGTCCGAACCAGCAACATTGCATTGCTGGGAACTTTCTAAAGCCTCGAATGAGCGGGCCATCGGTGGAACTTTGACGACCCCTGAGCCGCTATCCCCCTTTGGGAAGTATGTTGACGACTCCCTGTGAGACTCCCCACCAAGAACGGCCAGAAACGCCCAACCCAAGCTCAGTCCGACACCAATATGGCGGAATAACCTCGAGATGATCAGAATCCTTCATCCCAGCGCTATTTTTGCCCCAGTGCGAGGGAAAGGGCCTCCGGCGGGGGGATTACTCGCTGCGCTCGGGGCACCCGACGCGCCCCCTCCCTCTCTCTTCCTTTCTCCTTGATGCAGAGAATGGCGCCGCCTGAGTCCGTAAACCACCCGCCGAATCATTTCAGACACGCTTACGACGTTCCAAAATGATTGAATATTCGCTCAACATGGGACAGAAGGTCGCTCACGGTATCTCAATTGTGTCCCACGTCATCCAGTGTCACTTGTGGCTACCGGGGGGGGGGGGGGGGGGGGGAATTTAACAAGGAATGGGTTTTGTTTTTTGCAATAATAAAAAATTTAAATTAAAAAAAACAATAAAAAAAAAAAGTGAACAAAAAAGAAAATAATAA